>BSBM01000096.1:14317500-14845000 GCA_027924585.1 Larix kaempferi | reverse complement strand
ATAATATTCGGGAATGAGAAACCAATCCTAAACATTGTATGGTCAAATATCGGTAGTGCGCAAGAATCAAGTAACGGCTTATGGTTTAACAGTCCTTAAAGCGTGCAAGTCTTACCAATCAAAAGATGCTTCCAATTAGTGAAGTGCGCACAATTTCCAAGAAGGGTGCAGCGGTTGATGATAGTGTATGTGCAAATTACATAGTCGATGACACAACAAGTGCACACTAACCACAAGTGATGGTACCGCAAGGTTCAAAGTCCCACCAAGTCGAAGAGAAAGGATGTTCACATACCACAAGGAAATGGTACATCGAAGAGCACAAGACTACACACCCGAGATGTAAGTCCCACTAAGTCATGGACTATGGATGCGCAAGACTAATAAAGGATGACACATCAATAGCGAAGGAGATGACATGTGGAAAAAGCATAATCTATGAATCAAGGGAGAAGGGATGCCACAACCAACTTATGGACATACAATCCATGCAGGACATGTATAAATAGAGATGCAAGTTGGAGATTTGAGGTAAGCTTGATGGCAAGATCATAGAGATTTGAGTGAAAGATACATATTTATATTCGGGGCATCAAGGGCTTGAAGACAGAACAACATGATCTAGCGAAGAGACGAGTGCGCATGTGAAGAAGAATGAAATATTGATGGTGCACATAATGATGTTGTAGATCTGTGACAGATGCGCAAATACTAAAAGGAAGAATTATAGAAATATGCACAAGTGCGTGAGGGCCAAATGACAGTATTGTTGGCAGTACGCAGACAGTCACAAATATTGTAAGAGAAAAGCGCAGAGACAGAACTGAAGTATATCAGAAGATGCACAGAAGTTTGGTTGATGCACGAAGGTTGAATTGAAGTTTGCTAAGTAGAGAATTCCATCAGATGCGTGGTGACATAACAGTATAAAAATACAGTATTCCCATCATGATGACGATGATATGATACAAGTGTGTTAAATCAAACGAACGAATCATATGATGCACAGCATGTCACAATTTTTCTAAAAGACTGTGTCACTTAAACAGAGCGGACACATCCAAGTAAGTGTGCAGTTCCATCTAATACTGATGCATAATATCATAATAGCAAACTATCAATTGAAATCAAAGTATTAGTTGGTGAATGGAATTGCGCAATAGCAAAAAGAAAGAGTGACCCTTGGCACAAACTGCAGGATCAAAAGCACACAATACCTGAAGCAAGTCATTAGCAGAAGTGAATAATTGAGTGGAATGAGAATTCAAGTGATGTATGTAGCACAATGACAGAGAATCATCTGCATATGAAGGTAGTGCACATCAGAATCAATAACCAAATATTAGAAGTGTGCGCGAGTTGGAAGATCAGTAAGGAAGAATCTTGTTTTGGATATCTGGGAAGCATGATGGGAAAGGAGCAAGAGGTTGGATCCTCCTTCCCATTGGTGTTGTAGAACACAAGGATTTGGTGCTTCCTTCAAGTTGGTTCCTATAAAACCAGCGGGTTGGTGCCTCCTTCCAGTTGGTGCTAGTAAACACAATAATTCGATGCTTTCTTGAATGTATTCTTTTCATTACAAAAAAGAATTCCATGGTTTTCTCCCGTTTGGGTTTCCACGTAAAAATTATGTGTGTCTTGTGTTCTTTGATTTAGTGTGTGTGAATGATGTTTCTTTATGATGGATGCATAATTGAAGATTAATAATTAAGTTAAGGCAAATATGTTAAAGAAGGTAAACATTCGTTCATAACTACGTTAATATTGATTCACCCCCCCTCTCAGTATTGAATCAATTCCAACAATTGGTATCAAAGCGGGTGTCTTCAATAACATATTAACAGCTGGAAGATAGATCCTTGAACAGTTATGGGAAAGGATCATTTTCAAAGCGAAGCACCATGGTTGCAGGAATATGTATGTCTAGACAAACTCTCTATCGCAAAATCATGGAACATTATTCACACACGGAGAAAAATGATAGAAGAAGTTAAAAGGATAGCAACCAAGACCTTGAACATCCTGAAGAAAAAATAAGCAGAGTCAAAGGAATTGGCAGCAACTCTCACCAGTCAGTTACAGGAAATGAATAAGACCTGTCAAAATGTAATACTAAAGAATGATCCTCTGGAAATTAAGCTGGAGAAGTTAGTTGCGGAAATTAGATACTTGAAAATGAGATTACTATCCTAAAAGAAAAATTGGAGAATGCCACAGAAGAAAAGGAAGAAAAATTCAAGGAAGTCTTGTCACTTAAGGATCGGCTACAACAACAATGTGTCGATCAAATTCATCTTCAAGCAAGACAACTAGAGGTAATCTCTCTCAAATAAAAGAATTTAGAATATGAAAAACTCCTTGATGAGCAAAGAATCAAATTACAGGAAAAAAGGAAGAAGAAATAGAATGGATGCAAGATAAAGCTATGATTACTAGAAATTATGCCAAAATCACAGAGGTATTGAATGAGATTCTTAGCAAGCAAAGATCATTGTATGAAAAAACGGGCATAGTTTATGAGGATGATTGCAATATGACTGTGAAGGAGGTTGCACAAATAAATAAGGTGAACTTGAGAAAATATGTTCAATGTCGGAAATACATGATGATATGACACATTGGAAAATACTGCAACAATGTCATTTGTTACAAGTGCAACAAAGTTGGACACAAAGCTCAGAAATGTGGAAAATCAAGAAAGATTGTGAAACACTGGATGAAGAAATATGGTAAGGAATTCCAATCTGTTAACAGATGTAGTACCTATGAGAATCAAAGAAAACAACGGTGTAGGATGGTTTGGAGAAGAAAAAATTTAACCGATGATTCAAACTATGTCATATCTCTAAATGAAAAGGTGGAGATCTTGGGAGGCCAATCCTTCTCTACTCCAATACAAGACTGACTCACTAACAGCCGGACCCGTCGCAGTAAAGTATTTGTGAAACAACATGAACTATGACAACGGGTAAGCTCTGATGATTAAGTGGAGCAATGACACAAACACAAGTAAATGCTTAAACGAAAACAACATTAATGATGGGAAGTGGTTAAGTGAATTCGAATAAGATCAACTAGAAGTTCGAGAAAAACATCAACTTTCCAATATCCCGAAGTTGGACCAAGTCAAGGGAAATCTGCAGATCATTAATGATAAACAGAAATTGTTATTCCTTTAAAAACCCTGGACATTTCTAGTAAGAACCCTCGCATCTATTGAGAACAGTTGCTGCAAGAATTATCAGTGTGTGTGTGAGAAAATTGGTACTTGAGAACTATCGCACCTAGATGACAACCGAAGAACAAAGTTGTGGATGAGTCCATGCAAGATTATCATGAGTACATTCCATCACGCAAAATGGATGCTCCAATTTTCATCTTTCCCGAATTGGAAAATACACAATTGCATGATCGAAAGGAATCTGAAGGTGTGACTACTGAAGAAAATCTGCATGGTGAAGTAGACAAGCTCGTATTTGCAGAATACGATTTCGTTGATTCCATAAAATTTCCATAATTTTCCAAGAAAAATTATATGGATAAAAGAACATTGGGTGAAATGGTGCTCTAAGAATGGGCCATTGGGTTATCTAAATCAAGAATATTGAATCTACTGGAGATTCCCTTCTTTGGAAAAACTTCATATGCAAAAATGTGTGCAAATCTATTGTTATTGCAAGTACATGGTGGATACCTATGGCTTAACAGAGCAATATCTATTGATGTTGAGTTGATTGAATATTAAATTATGGGACTACCTGCCATAGGAGAAGATGTAAGCATTCTTTTTTACAATAGACATGAGAAAGCACTTGGAAAGAGGATAGATGGAAAATATGAAACTCAACAAGTCTGTAGAGGTTTTTCCATTGCGCAGATAAAATACTTTTCTATGAGATTTGTTGTTCAGCTGCTTTCATGCAAGCTATTTCGAAAGGGAATTCAGGATCAGGTCTCAGCAGCAATCATCGCAGTCGCAGAAAAGTGTGTGGAAGGAGTTTAGGTGAACTGGTCAGCATTTCTACTAAATGAGTTTCTTAAGGACTGCATAGAAGCTCAAGAAAAAGGTAATCCTTTTCATTACACCGGGCTATTAATTTGCATTGCTTTCGTTGGATGGAAGGAAACAAAAGGAAGCTAATTATTTGACATAAACAAAAGACCCTTTTTGGTTGCAAGATTTACAATTACATGGTTCTCTACAATTCCATGAATATAGGAGCAAAACAATCTCAAATTTTGTGTCTACTATGAAGAGATTAGATTTGTTCTATGGGAAACCCCCTGAATATGGCCACACATAGTTGAGGCATACAAGGGGATAATTCATTTCAATATTGGAATTCATTATAACTATGTTCATGCAAAAGGAGACCCTAGAAAGCAGTGGCTTCCCACCAATTTCATGTGCACAGAAAATTAGATTGTGCATATAGTTCAAGAATGGGATGCAGAATGGAGAATACCACTGAAAGAAGAAGAAGATACTATGCACACAAGTCATCCTAGTAATGCAGTTCCCATAGTGGAAGAAAATTTCACCACTGAGATTCCTCCTAAGTATACACAGTAGTATGTGCCCACTGAAAAGAGAAAAGAAAATATTCATCCAAAGGGGTCAGCAAAAAATAAAATAAAAGCTTCCAGGACTAATCTGTTTGTACACTAACTATAAATGAATTTGATAAAATCGGCATAGACATCAGAAATGAAACAGAAGAAGTTGTAGATCAAGTAGACACAAAAGGAGATGTTGAATAACTTGCAACTCAACAGGTAGAAATCATGTTGAAGATGGAAGAAAAATTTGCAGACCTACAGCAGCAAATACAGCCTTCCAGAGAAAACAAGAATAATAAAACTCATCCAGATGGCTCATGGTCACGCCCAAGTGTGCAGATGAAGAACAATCTCCACATAAGAGCCTAAATATTCCAATTGTAGCATTGGGACTCCCCACCTAGGAGGCATATGTTGATGTATTTGTAACTTCGGAATATATTCTTCTATGTATTACACTTGTACTTTATTATATTCATGTTGGAGAGGTTTTATTCCTCCAATCATAAGTGTCGTCATTTGTATTTGTAAGTGTCGCAAGTGTTGAAAGTGTCACAACTTATATTGGTTGGGTTATTAGACTTCTTTAGTAGGTCGGCCCAGTTAGTTTATTGGCAGGTCAAGTCAGTCTATAAATAGAGAGCTTGTGTCTCTCATTCTATTCATTCACTCACTCATCCAACTCGCATAGTTGAGAGAGAGATTTGCGCACAAGTGGAGGAGAAGGAGTATCTTCTAGAGACATATCTTCGGGTTTGATCATTGTGATCTTGTATTGTGGCGTATTCTATCTCTGAGGAAGTTGCGGGGTTTTTCACCTTCTTGGTTTTCCCCAAGGAAACTCTGTGTCTATTGTCTCTTGTGTTTTTTATTGATATGTTGTACATGTTATTCTCTTAGTGATCCTAGACAATATTGAATGAAATTATCAAAAAATTAACATGGTATCAGAGTTGACCTAAGAAGAAGGCACTATGCAGCTGCGAAAGCTAGGGATTCTTAATTTCTGGGTTTTTCTCCACAAATCAAAGGCAGGAGGCTAGATTGACTCTCCTAGCAAGGGCCCATCTTTCTGTCGAGACAGAATTCAATTCTAAGCACTTTCAGTTTTTGGCCCGTCACTACTACGGGAAATTAGGGTTTCGGAGAAAGTTGGAATTTTTGGAATCTGGATCCACGGTTGGATGCTCCTCAAGAAAATCGAAGTTTAGAGCACAAGATCAAAATTTTTGGTTGGGAAAAAGACGGGGTTTGATCAAACCCTAATTTGGGATCCTGTCTAGTAGATCTGGAAGTTTCAAAGGCAATTTTGAGGGGTCAAATTTTGCAGATCTCAAAATCAAAGTATACCAGCTTGACCAGCTCGGCAAGGCGCATCTTTCTATCCTTTCAGAAGTTTGAAATTCAAAGTTTGAATTTTTAGGGTTTCTCTGACAAACCCTAATCCAACTCTAGATCTAGTTTTCAACAAATCAAGAGGTAAGACCTAAATATTTTATTTCCATTTGAGTTTCTCATTAAAATGTCTCACCACACCAAGCTTGAGGATAAGCTTGAAGGGGTTGATAATTTTCGAGCCTGGAAGTATATGATTGGGTTAATCCTAGAAGAGAATGAGTTGGACACTTACATAAGTGAAGAGGTTCCAGTCCTAGAGGGAGAAGAGGCTAAGGCCTTACACAAGAAGAACTTGGTCAAAGCCAAGAGAATCATTTTTGATTCTATTAAGGACCATATCATACCCCATGTGTCTTCCCTAAAGACACCTAAGGAGATGTTTGACTCTTTGGCTAAGTTGTTTGAAGGAAAGAACATAAATCAGAAAATGACTCTGCAGAACCAATTGAAAGGGGTAAATATCCATAATGGAGAGACCATCCAATCCTACTTCTCTAAGGTCTCTCAAATCAAGGAACAACTTGAAGTTGTGGATGAAGTGGTGGAGAATGGAGAAATTGTAATGACCACATTGAATGGCCTACCTAGGTCATGAGACTCCTTCATCCAAGGAATCTGTGCAAGAAAGAAATTGATATCTTTCAGTAGACTATGGGAGGAATGTTCACAAGAATAATCTAGGCTTGTGGCCCGAGAAGAAAATATGGGAAGTGAAGATCAAGCTCTCATAGCTCACACCAAGAAAAGCAAGTTCAAGAGGGAGCCATCTCACCACAAGAAATCTTCTCATCCCTATCACAGAGAGAAGAAGGATCTGAGATGCTTCAATTGTAATGTGAAAGGACACTTTGCCTCAGAATGTCCCAAGAAATAAAATAAGTTACCAACAAGAACATCTAGAAGAGGCATCATGCTCATGCTGTTGAGGATGATGAACCTACCAAGAAGAAGAATAGGGCAGAAAATGAAGACTCTTCAAGTGAGGAAGAAAATGTGTTGATCTCTACTCTCACAGGTACTATCTCACATGGGTGTGATGATTGGCTTATTGATAGTGGGGATTCCATACACATGATGGGATTTAAAAAATCCTTTATAGACCTATCTGAACATGAGTCACCCCATAAGGTGAAAATCGGGGATGACTATCAATATCCTATAAAAGGAATTGGTGAATCCTCCTACAAGTTAGACTCTGGGAAGTCTTTGAAGATGAAAGATGTTTTATATGTACCTGGACTCAAGAAGAATCTTCTCTCCATATCATCTTTGGATGCAAAGGGAATGAGAGTTGCATTTATAGATGGCCAAGTACTCATCTGGCCAAAGGGTAAGACAATAGATGATGCAGTGGTGATTGGAGAGCAAGAAGGAGGATTGTACAAGTTGAAGGGACATCCTGAACATACTATGGTACATGAACCCATGGAGCCAAGTGAAATTTGGCATAGAAAGCTTGCTCATGTGCACTATAGGGCACTACCAATTGCAAGCAAAGCAGTAGAAGGTCTTCCTGAAATCCATTCAAAGCATGAAGGTATTTGCAAAGGGTGTGCAAAAGGAAAGAACACAAAGAAGGAATTTCCAAGCAGTGAAAGAAAAGCAAAAGGAATCTTGGAAATTATCCACTCCGATGTATGCAGTCCAATGTCATCTAGTTCTCTGAGTGGGTATGTATACCATGTTTCCTTCATTAATGATTTATCTAAGAAGACTTGGGTTTACTTCTTGAAGAATAAAGATAAGTGTTTTATAAGTTCAAGGAATTCAAAGCCTTGATATAAAATCAAACTGATAAGAAGATCAAGACCTTCAGATCCGACAATGGCGGAGAATTCACTTCAGGAGACTTCAAGAAGTTATGCAGTGATTCAGGGATTAAGAGGGAGTTGAATACTCCTTACAATCCACAACAAAATGGATTTGTAGAAAGGAAGAATAGAAATATCATGGAAGCAACACGGTAAACACTGCATGATCAGGATCTGTCGATGCACCTATGGGAAGAAGCAGCAAAGACAACTGTATATGTGCAGAACAGAACACCTCAAAAGATACTTGACAACAAAACACCCGAAGAATTTTTCTCTGGTAAGAAACCAGAAGTTAGCCATATCAGAATATTTGGTTGTCCAATATACACACACATTCCAAAGGAAAAGAGGACAAAGCTAGATCCTTCAGGAAAGAAGGGCATCTTTGTGGGTTACAGTGAAAGCTTGAAGGCTTACAGAATCTACTTTACAGGGTTCAAGAAGATTGACATCAGCAGGGATGTGACTTTTGATGAGGACTCAACATACATCAAATCCAGGAAGACACATGTTGAATACAATGAAGAACCAAGGGTATCCAGAATTCACGACACCACTACGAATGAAGCAATTCTAGAAGAATATCGTGAAATTGAAGATCCACAAGAACCTGTAGATCCACCCCGTGAGAAGAACTCTTACAAGGGGAAACCTACATGGGCTAAAGATCTCATCCAAGATGCAGAAAGGTATGGTATTCCAGAAGAGGAACATAGAGAAAGGAAAAGGACAAGGTCACACACCAGTTGTGTTGCCTTGCTCTATGACATTATGAACAAAGAACCTTCCAGTTATGAAGAAGCGGTGGAAAAGAAAGAATGGAAGGATTCCATGGTCAAGGAATACCAGTCGATCGTGAAGAATGATGTTTGGGATGTGGTCCCAAGACCTGAAGGGAAGTCTGTTGTGACTTCCAAGTGGATATATAAGATCAAGCATGTTGCAGATGGTAGCATAGAGAAATACAAGTCGAGGTTTGTAGCTCGTGGCTTCTCCCAGAAAGAGGGAATAGATTATGAAGAAACTTTTTCTCCTGTAGCTAGATACACTTCCATCATAATAGTACTTGCTCTAGATGCAGTGATGAAGTGGAATATAAACAAGATGGATGTCAAGACATCTTTCTTGAATGGTGTATTTGAAGAGGAAGTGTATGTGTAGCAGCCACTCGGTTTTGAGACACATGACAGGGAGTCATATGTGTGCAGGTTGAAGAAAGCCTTGTATGGCTTGAAGCAAGCTCCTAGGACTTGGCATGGTAAGATAGACAGCTTCCTATCCAGTTTGGGATTTACTAAGAGTAAAGTGGATTCCAACCTTTACTACAAGGTTGAGGAAGGCAATCCAGTGATACTACTACTATATGTGGATGACTTGTTTGTTATAGGTGAGGATGGGTTGATTGCCGACATGAAGAGGAAGCTTGCTTCCAAGTTAGAGATGAAGGACTTGGGGATGATGCATTACTTTCTAGGTATGGAGGTGTGGCAGAGTGCATATGGAATCTTCCTTGGATAAGGGAATTATGCAGTAGAGATCCTGAAGCAGTTCGAGATGATGGACTGCAAGGCCATGGCCACACCTATGGCATCGAACCTGAAGCTATTGTGTGATTCTTCATCTGAGCCAGTTGATGTCACAATGCATCGTTAGATGATTGGGTCCTTGATGTACCTGACGAACACGAGACCAAATATTTGCTTTGTGGTGAACACCTTGAGCTAGTTTCTAATAGATCCTAGATATGTTCACCTGATTGCTGTAAAGCATATTCTGAGGTACCTGAAGGGTACGGTTGATTATGGGCTCAAGTATGAGGCGAATCAAAGGTTTAACCTGGAAGGTTATGTTGATTCAGATTGGGCAAGAAGTGTTGCATATAGGAAGCAATCATGCGTAGCATTGAGTACAGTCGAAGCAGAGTATGTTGCAGCTTGTTCAGCCAGTTGTGAGGAAGTATGGCTTAGGAAGCTACTATCTGAGTTATTTGATATCCCATTGGATGCTACCTGTATCTATTGTGACAACCAGAGTTGTGTGAAGTTGTCATAGAACTTGGTGTTCCATGATAGGTCGAAGCATATCGAGATCAAATATCACTATATCAGGGATATGGTGCAAAGAGGAGCAGTGAAGCTCATGTATGTTGCGATAGATGAACAGATTGCAGATGTGTTGACCAAACCACTAGCCAGAGTGAAGTTCGAGTACTTCAGAGAGAGAGGCTTGGTGTTCTTCAGATAGAAGATACTTCGAGGAAGAAGTGATGGGACACATTTGCAGGAGCCATTCCAAGCATGGTGGTAGGAGGATCCTCCCATGGCTGTGGATGTAAGCGTTGTGTGATGAGCATTAGGACGATGCTGCAGATGATATGCATCAGGATGATGTTGTGCCGATGATCAGGATGATCATGTGTGATGAGCATCAGGATGATGCTTTGGATGATATGCATCAGGATGATGCTATGATGATGATCAGGATGATCATGTGATGATGATGTGCATCAGGTTGATGCACCGTGTGATGATGATCAGTTGGATCATGAGTATCAGGATGATACTTCAAGGTCATGGATGATATGTGGCAGGTTTTGCAGTAGCATGTAAAAGATCCTGCGAGATCCGATAGGTTGAGCTGTGTGCTCGTAATTAGTCCTGGAGATCCGGTAGTTTGAGCTGTGTGCTCGTAATAAGTCCTGTGATGCTCTTTAGATATCTTGACAGTCATGCTTAGAAACGTAAAATGTTCCTGGGATAATATTTTAAGGTATTTCTTATTCACATGTAATCATCCCTAGAGATTCGATAGGTTGAGCTGTGTGCTCGTAATAAGTCCTGGGATGCTCTTTAGATATCTTGTCAGTCGTGCTACAACACGTAAACGAATCCTGGGATTCTCTTTAAAGGTATTGTGAAGGGATGCATGTAATCAATACTGGGAGATCTTGTCGTTCATTCTTAGGAACGTAAAATGTTCCTCGGATTCTCTTGTCAGGTATTGCATCAACACATAATTAGTCCTGAGAGTCCACCTCTATTAGACCGTTCACACAGATGATGAAGACCTACAAAAGGCTAGGCCTACACCCAGCATGAAAAAGGGTTAGCTCTATAGAAATTCCTATGACGAGAAGAATTCAAAGATAGCCCAGTGATCGAGATGTTGAGTATAGAAGCAGTGATGATGATGATGATGCTCTATGATCCAGTGACGATGATCCAGCTCCAGAATTGAAAACTTGTGCCGATATGTATTGATGACCTGTGTCTAGAGAATACCTTCCTAGTTAAGAGGGAGTGTTGATGTGTTTGTAACTTTGGAAGATATTCTTCTATGTATTACACTTGTACTTTATTATATTCATGTTGGAGATGTTTTATTCCTCCAATCATAAGTGTCGTCATTTGTATTTGTAAGTGTCGCAAGTGTTGCAAGTGTCACAACTTATATTTGATGGGTTATTAGACCACTAGTGTGGGGTCGGCCCTGGTTGAGTTAAGTCGTTGGGTTATTAGAATTCTTTAGTAGGTTGGCCCAGTTAGTTTATTGGCAGGTCAAGTCAGTCTATAAATAGAGAGCTTGTGTCTCTCATTCTATTCATTCACTCACTCATCCAACTCGCATAGTTGAGAGAGATATTTGCGCACAAGTGGAGGAGGAGGAGTATCTTCTAGAGACATATCTTTGGGTTTGATCATTGTGATCTTGTATTGTGGCTTATTCTATCTCTGAGGAAGTTGCGGGGTTTTTTCACCTTCTTGGTTTTCCTAGATAATATTGAATCAAATTATCAAAAAATTAACAGCATAGAATTCGGTAATTCATGTAGAATTAACATTATCACTTTTATCTGTAAATGAATTGTATGAGCTGCACACATCTGTTACACAAGAAATTATATGGAGACATGAATCAACTACACCAGACTGGAACAAAATCCAAAATTAAAAAAAATCTTAAGGGACGAATGCTTGTGGTTCAAGGCAGAGAAAGAAAAGACTACGCAGAAGATGACATATCTGGGAAAAAAAGAAAAATAAGCAGTCACAAGAAGTAATCATCTGTGGCAGGAATTAGAAGAGGCAAATAATAATTCCTTGAGATTACAAAGAGAAGTGGAAGAAGTGTCTAATTT
This sequence comes from Larix kaempferi, assembly GCA_027924585.1. Classification (NCBI taxonomy): domain Eukaryota; kingdom Viridiplantae; phylum Streptophyta; class Pinopsida; order Pinales; family Pinaceae; genus Larix; species Larix kaempferi. The sequence continues at coordinate 14,833,090 of BSBM01000096.1, read as the reverse complement.
GCTTCCAGAAGTCCAAGAAATTGAGGACACTTCTCCAGAAAGACGATTGATGAAAGTAAGTGAAGTTATTCATGGGATGCAAGCCAAAATCGAAGAACTATCACAAGCACTTGCAACACCTCTAGAAGTCAAAGAAGAACGTGATAAAACACTTGAGAGATCCAATATTGCACTTGAGAACATCAAGGTTATGGAGTTAATGTGCACAGAACTACATGAAGAAACTGCTCAGATATGGAAAAATCTAATTTAAAATGAGCAACTGAAGGAGGTAGACAAGAAGCTATGAACTGCTCAAGAAATGGAGCAAAGGATTCATGAAAGCTTGGTTAGTCTATCAACCATTGAGAAAAAGGAAAAAATTGAAAATTTTAAATTACAGCAGCAAGAAATAAACATGTTTAGGTATAAACAAAGGAGTTTGATGGAAAGGCTTGGACCCCTTCAAGAAGAAGCATTCATCCTAACAGAATATTTTCCACAACTGCAAGAAGAGATCAAAAGGTAAATTGGTGATGTCATATAATATCTTGAGTCAGCCTATGACCAAGTGGAAGCAACTCTTGTGGCTAAAGAAAAGGATTTGAAAGAAAAAGTTGATGTCGCAAAGACAAATCTGCAAAAACATAAAACTTCAGTGCAATCAAAAAAATAGAAAGCATAGTAAAAGCATGAAGACAAGGGAATTCATCCATGAATACATCTCTGGTAGAGGCTTGCGCAAAACAAAATCCAATATGAACCAGTAATTGCACGAGTAATGGCACCTCTTTTCCATTGATGTCAAAGGGGGAGAAAAGCATGAAGCTTGGTTGCACACATAACATGAACCTGAATCCAGCCGAGAAGAACCAGCATGGAGAAAAGCATAAGTGCAAATCCAATTGTAGAAGAAGCATGAAGAATATGCAGACGTGAAAGTGCGTGAAGATGATTATACATACCATCTGCGCAGAAGTAGGAAAAAGCAGAAGATGTATTGACAGCAGAATGCGTAGAACTCAAAATCTCAAAGAAATCAGGGGGAGCATATACATAGGGGGGGCACTGCGACAACTACAGATGAAGCATACAATTCAAAAATATTATACACAAATTGATAAGGTGTCGACACCAATGCCAAAGGGGGAGATTGTTGAACTTTGGTTGCCATTGATGTCAACTAATGTCAAAGAGGATGTCAATTGATTCAGTTTGACTCATTGATGTCAATTGGTATCAAAGTGGATACAGTATTCCTACAGCAGCTTGAAGAAGTATATGGAAGCCACTTTGAATAAGTATATCCAGAAGTTGCATCCAGTATAAATATGTGTGTGCGAGGATACATCATGTTGATCTAGGTCATAAGTAATGTATCCTACTACAAGTGGTATCTACCCAGATATCAAGACCACTAAGTCATACTCTCTTAAGGTAGCAGCCAAAGAATTGGTTGGGAAAAGGTAAATGTGCACAAGAAGCCAAGGAGTTGGTTAAGAAAAGGCACAAGTGTGCAATCATGACAAGAGAAGATTCTCGAATGCGCAAGAAATCCTAAACATTGTATGGTCAAATATAAAGAGTGCGCAAGCAGCAAGTAACAGCTTATGGTTAAACAATCCTAAAAGCACGCAAGTCTTACCAATTAGAAGATGCTTTCAGTTAGTGAATCATGCACAAGTTCCAAGAAGGGTGTAGCAGTTGATGATAGTGTATGAACAAATTCCACAACTCATGACATACCAAGTGCACAATACCCACAAGTGATGGTACCAAAGGGTCAAAGTCCCACCAAGTCAAAGAGAAGTGATGCACACATACCACAAAGCAATGGTACATCGAAGAGAACAAGACTACATCGTTGAGGTGTAAGTCCCACTAAGTCATGGACCATGGATGTGCAAGAATCATAAAGGATGACACATAAATAGCACAGGAGATGACATGTGGAAAAATCACAATCCATGAAGCAAGGAAGAAGGTATGCCACAACCAACTTATGGACATACCATCCATGTAGGACATGTATAAATAGAGATCAAGTTGAATATTTGAGGTTAGCTTGATGGAAAGATCATAGAGCTTCGAGTGAAATATACAGATTTATATTTGGGGTATAAAGGGCTCGAGGATAGAACGACATGATCTATCAAGGAGCCAAGTGCGCACGTGCAGAAGAATGAAATATTGATGGTGCGCAGAATGATGTTGTAGATCTATGACAGATGCACAAATACTGAAAGGAAAAATTATAGAAGTATGCACAAGTGCGTGAGGATCAAATGACAATATTGTTGGTAGCATGCAGACAGTCATAGATATTGTGAGAGAGAAGCACAGAGACAGAACTAAAGTATATCAAGAAAAAGTGCAAAATTTTGGTTGATGCATGAAGGTTGAATTGAAGTGTGCTAAGCAGATAATTCCATCAAATGTGCGACGACAGAACAGCAGCAAAATCTAGTATGCACGTCATGATGAGGATGATCTGAGACAAGTGTGTTAAATCGAAAGGACGGATCATATGATGCACAACATGTCGTAGATTATATATCTAAAATATTGTGGCACTTAAACAGAACGGACACATCCAAGTAAGTGTGCAATTCCATCTGATACCGATGCATAATCTCATAACAACAAACTATCAATTTAAAGCACAGTATTAGTTGGTGAGAGCAGTTGCACAATAGCAGAAAGATAGAGTGAACCTTGGCGCAGACTGCAGGATTAGAAGCACACATTACGTGAAGCGAGTCATTAGAAGAAGTGAAGAATTGAGTGGAATGAGAATTCAAGTGATGTATGCAGCATAGTGATAGAGAATCATCTAGATAAGAAGGTAGTGCACAGCAAAATCAATAATAGAAGACTATAAGTGTGCGCAAGTTGGAAGATCAATAAGGAAGAATCTTATTTTGGATATCTGGGTAGTAGGATGGGGCAAGGAGAAGGAGGTTGGAGCCTCCTTCCAGTTGGTGCTAGAGAACACAAGGATTTGGTGCTTCCTTCAAGTCAATTCCTATAAAACCAAGGGGTCGGTGCCTCCTTCTAGTTGGTGCTGGTAAACACGGGAAGTTGGTGCTTCCTTGAATTTATTTTTTTCATTACAAAAGAGCATTCTGTGGTTTTTTCTTGTTTGGGTTTACATGTAAAAATTATGTGTGTCTTGTGTTCTTTGATTTAGTGCATATGTGAATGATGTTTCTTTATTATGGATGCACAATTGAAGATCAATAATTAATTTGAGGAAAATCTGTTAAAGAAGGTAAAAATATGTTCATAACTACGTTAATATTGATTCACCCCCCTCTCAGTATTAAATCGATTCCATCAAATACCTGTTTTTTCTTCTGAATTTTTCAATTCTTCTTGAAGGAATGACACTTGACTTTGGGTCATGTCCAAATCAGCTTACATTTTTGTCTACTCTGCTAAATCTATTTGGACCTCTGGCTAAGAAGTGGATGATTGTGTTTGGACCACCTATGGTTGTTTATCTGCTACAGCCTTTTCCTTCTGCAATGGAGCAACTTTAAGCTCAAACTCTGATTCCTTGTGTTTCCATGCCTCCATAGAAATATTATATTCCATCACTTCACTTTGTAGCTTTATTTTTTCTTCTTCCATAGCAACAATTTCAAGAGTTTGGACATTTTCAGCTTATGGGAGCTTCAATTTCTTCTTAAGGGATAAGATCTCTTGATCTTTATCTTTGATGGGATTGACAACATAGATGCCTTCAACTAATTTTGATGACAATTGAATCATTGTTTGTTCTAGCTCCTTTATCTTATTGAATATGTCCATATTTCATGTTTTCTCTTGTTTTAGTTGCTTGTCCAAATATGTGATTTTTTTTCCTTCTTGAAACTGGTTGTGGAAAATATGACATCTCTGTTCAAAACCTTGCTATTTTTCCTATACATTAACACCATATCCAAGGGGTTGATATATTTTAAAGGAACTTTGACCTCTATCCTTTTGTAATCTCCCGATGAGCCTGCTCCATATGCTATGGGTTCCAAAAGTTACAAGTGAGGGTTTTTGTGTCAAACTCAATAGTTGTCATCAATTTTGTTTGACCCTCGCATGTTCCCTAGGCATCTTTCCTCTTTCTTATTCCATATCTTTTTATATCCACATATTTTGAGAATGTGGTGTATTTCCTTGTTGTTGAAGCTTCTCCTATAGTCCATGTCGTGTCCAGTTGTCGATTTGTCAACGAAGATGGATCAGTGTTGGAAGTATCACTAGGATTCCCCTCAGGCTCTCTTGATGATGGTGTGTTCCCAACAACCTACTCAATGGTTTTTTTCAAGGCTAGACTATGGCTCGATACTTATTCCATTTTGAGCCTATTTGTTGTTCTGTCATATTCATCCACCTCCATGTCATATTTTTTTTTACATGGTTCTTTTACTAGCCCTTTCCTCAACTACATGAGTTTTCAATAGAAATTACTCAGCCAATCTCTCATCCAACTGATCCACATCAATGATGTTAGGGATAGGTAAATTTGGTTGGATAATTTCCATGTCCAATGCATGTTTAACATGTTCTCATGCTTTGTGCAACTCCCACTACAATTCCTTCATCTAATAGGTCTTATTTGACCTGCTCCAAAGATTCCAAGTTGGAATTCTTCTCCATGAATCCTTTTGATTAATGGACATACACAACATCCTTATTGTTCTTCCTCTTCTTTGAAATGATATGATGACATTCATAGATCCAAGCTTCTCCTTTTTTGAAATCTAGATGAGCCATCATGTCTTCTTCTACTACTTCAGCTTCTCTAAGTTTTATTAAGAATGGACCTACTTGCTATGGTAACTTGAATAATGAGGTATACTTGGACTATAGAAAATGAATCCATTATGAAATAATTCGTCGTATTATATATTCAAGATCAAAAAATATTGGGGTGAGAAAAAATGGTAGTATATATGGTTCCCCTTCATAACAATAAACCCTAGGAACATTATGATCTTCAAATATGAACCAATCACCAACCTGGACTTTGGAAATAGTTGCATAAGTGTTTTTGACTCAGGTAAGATTGTGGGTGGAGGAGAACCATTGATCACATAGTATATGATTGACATGAATTGATTTACATAGAAGGTGAATACTTGATTGTTTGGATTCCTCATGGGGACATGGGTCCATTGATAAAATGGCTAGGGATTTCCTAATACATCTACAGGATGAACATCAAGGTGATTGAAGAAGGCTTGATTTTGAGATAAAACCATGTATACCATGTATGGTTGATATCTGAAACATATAGTAGATCTACAAACTGTTGATGCATTGAATCTAAAAGGAACATCAAATAGTCAAATTTAGGGCATACACCTCCTTCCCCAAACAACAAAAGAATAAAAAACCAAGGTATTCTCAGGTAAATTTATCACTTAGAGACTTAACATTGATTCTTTCAATTTTCTTTAGTTAGAAAAGCATGGCTTATTGCTATTGAATGACCATTTATGGTTTTTGTCATGTTCTGGATTTTTTTATTGCTACATTATCATATCAAAGCTAGATAATGAAAGAGAATCAAGACACATTTCACATAGTATGTGGTATGGTTATCCTGTAATAGTTACCTTCAATTTTAGTTGTAAATAATGTTTTGAATTGTTTCACATTTGATTGTTGGCATGTAATTCTTTCATATTGTTGTTCATATGTTAGAAAGTATGTTTTGTTCTTTTCACCAGGTGACTATTTTCTATTTCCTATCAACTTTGAGTAGGATTTTAACTCATGCATCACATGAGAGAGAGGGAGAGTTGGGAAAAGAAGTGATATTATTCAACGTAATAGTAATATACCTACCTTAACACTTTTTTTGTGCCTTTAAATATTATTGGGATTAGATATTTGGATATGCCTTCAAATAGCACAAATCATATATTATTGTTATTGTGACAACAATATTAGTTGGAGATCATGTTACTCAATCTGACCAAAGTTTTAACTTTTTCATTACATGAGAGAGAAGAATAAATGGGGAAATAACTGGTATTATTTAGCATAATATTAATATACATGCCTTGGCACTTCCATCTCTTGCTTTTAAAATATTACTGGGATGAGATCCTTGGATATGCCTTCAAATAGCATGACAAATCTATTATTGTTATTATACCAACTATTTTAATTAGAGATCACATTATTTGTAATTATTAGTGTTGTTGATCCCTATGATACTTAATTTGCACTTAAATGGAAATGGAAATAGATACTGAAATATGGGGGAAATGTATACGATAAATTTTTAGAAGGCTCGATACAAAACAACAAATACACATATATGTGAAAATTACTAACCCTAGGTGATTGTTGTCCTTATGTTCTCAACCAAATAAATAATCATGTTATTTAATTGATAAAATTAAATATTTGCATAGCATCAACCACGCATATAGCTGGAAAGTAAATAGCATAACCAAAACACAATATGCAGGTAATTACTCCTTCAAATCTGATTTTCCTTAAACAATCAAAGCTAACAAGGAAACCTACACAAGTTGTTAAACTAACAACTATATGGTATGCCCAAAAAACAAATATGCACAACTACTGGAAAAAAACAGCCTGTTGAAAATGAGAAAAACCGCTTTCTGTCTATCGGCCTGCTCTATGGCTCACTACCTAATATTATTATTTCTCAACAAAAACAATTTTACATATATTAGAACCAGGTCTGGTTCAACTGAGTTTGCATGTACTTCATCAAGAATGAGCACCTTGTATATAGCAAAAGTGCAGCTATCCCTTCACCTCTTAGCTCCTCCAGCAAGACACTAGAAGTTTTAAAGATAATTTTTTATCTTAAAAAAAAGGGGGAACGTATCATCTTTAACCACAAAAGCAATGTCTTGACATTAAGTAAATCTACACTAAATAAAAAAATTAGAAATTTTGAAAATATGGGTTTCTAGTTCAAGGTATGATCTTGTTAGGATATTTAGACACTTAGGAGTTAGTTAAGATCAACTTGTGTAATATATCCGTTAGGGATAGTGTGTTTCTTTAGTATGCATTATTATGCATTTGTAAATACTTAATCCGACGGTCACGATATGTTTCCGACATAGAGTGATCCGACGGCTCAACTTCTCTTAGATCAAACCTAACCTTGATCCGTGGCTTAACACCCGATTGGTCCATGATCTCTATTTAAAGAGCATGGAGGGTCATTGTTTAGTTGATCGATTATGAGAAGCTCATTTGTAACTTTCTTTCTTTGCATAATAAATTGTCCCATAGAAGCTATTTGGTCGGGGCCGTGGAGTGTTTCCCTCAAGAGGGTTTAAACCACGTCAAAACATCGGTGTGTTGATCTGTGATCTGTTTGTGTGAAGTGGTTTCTCTTGGTGTTCGGTCCTTTGGTAGTACCCTGTGTACCCGAACATGGTATCAGAGCTTTTATGAAGTGCCGCTTCCGGTTATGATCTAGATCTTGAACTGCTGTTGCCGAAACTTGAAAGGGTTTCTAGTTCTGGTATTTCTGTGTATTTCTGGACCGTGGGAGGTGTTCCATTGCGTCTGTAGCGTTGTTTCCATTGGGAAATAGTTTTCGTTTGATCGAAAACGGTTCTCGGTTGCTCCAGAAACGCATATTTCATCAGATCTGAAGGTATAATGTTACAGTGACGCATTTTTTTTACTTCGTTTTTTAATAAGAAGAAATCTCATATTTCATTTTTTTTGTTTACTGTTAGATTTTTTTTGGGTTCGTATTGTTGCTTTCCCGTCTGCGTATGCTCTTTGCCGTGCACCTTGAGCGATCTCGGCAAATCAGAAACAGAAAGGGAAAGGGTTTTTCTCGGTTGCGTATGCTCTTTGCCGTGCACCTTGCGCGATCTCGGCAAATCAGAAACAGAGAGAAAACGTAGACTTTCCGGGAAAGCTAATAAGATCTAACTCCACAAGTGTGGAAAAGTTTTTTTATTCGTTTTGTGATCTGTTTTGTAGAAATAAGGGCAAGCACGCAAACCGAGCAAGAAGAGTAAAAAAAAAAAAAAAAACCACTTCCTCATTCCCATATTTTACATACCTTTTAATCTAGCTCACTTGGTTCAAAGTTGCTTTATTCCTTAATAGGTCTTGAGTTCAAGTCTTAGGAAGTTGCTTTTAAAAGGAAAAGTGCATGCAATTTCTATTTTCAAGTTACTTTATTGTAAAAGTGCATCTCACTTAAATAATAAAAAATAAAAATACGAGTCACTTAAGTTTTTTTTATTGTTGCACTATTTAAAAGTAATATCATTGTAAAAGTGAAATCACTTATTTTACAAAAGTGGTTCACTTAAAGCAACTTTCTTGTAAAGTGATTGTCAAAAGGTTCATCTTGGGAAGAGGGGGGTTCTTTTTTTGCTGGACATTCTCTAGCTGCCACGTCACTATTGGGGACATCTTCAACAGTTTCTTTGTTCAAGCATAACTTCATCATACAGAGTCAGTTTTCAGTGCCGTTTTTTTTTAAACCGCCTATTTTTTTGAGCTCTTCACATCCAGAATATTGGTTTCTTCTTTTTCATCCATTAATTTACAAATATGGCCGCCTCTTGTGATATTCTACTTAACAGTTCGAACTATTTCTCATGGAAATCTCGTATGGAGGATGTTCTACGAAGTAGGGGACTTTTCAGAATTACCACAGGGAAAGAAAAAGAACTCACTGATGATGATAAGAAAATAAAATGGGAAAATAGATGTGATGAAGCTCGTGGATTGATTGGGATGTCAATCTCTACTGATTTGCGATTCCACATATCTGGAATTGATGAACCTAATACTGCTTGGGACAAGTTGGAAACTGTGTTTGGTAAACACAATGAAATTCGAGGCCACCAACTCGAAAATGAGTTGATTTCTTTAAATCCAAGTGACTTTTCATGCATTCAAGATTATTTATCTAAGTACAAAACTCTTAAACTCTTATGTGCAGAATGTAAGATTGAGAGGGAAGACAAACAATGCATTTATCATATTCTTTCCAAACTTGGACCTGCATATTCTGTTTTTGTATCTACATTTTACTCCATGAAAGCATCCTTGAATGCAGCTAGCTATCAAGAGCCTAGTCTTGAATCCTTTTGTGATTCCTTGATTAGGGAACAAGATAAACTCATTCATCTTGGAATAATCAACAATGCAGATACATCTGGGAAAGCCTTATTGTCCCAACAGAAAGAAAAGTCCAAGCCTCCCAAGAAACAAAATTTTCGCAATAATAAGTCAAACAAGGGTCCAAAACCCTCTCAGTCAGCTCCTTCTTTAAAAAATGACAAAGGATCCAAGCCAAAAGGCAAGAAGACTGAGCGGCATTGCAACTATTGCGGGAAAGATAATCATGATGAATCTAAGTGTTTCAAGAAGATGGCAGCCTTGGAAGCAGCAATGAAGAAGCACCACATCAGCCTAGATTCGCCTTCAGAATCTGCCTCTCATGGACATGCACTTTGTGCTTCTGGTTATTCTTATAATGCATCTTCTTCTTCTACTTCAAATGAATGGCTCATTGATTCTGGAGCATCTTATCATATGGCTAAGGATCAAGCCATCTTTTCTACTATGCATGAATGTAACACCAAACAAATATTTGTTGGTGATGATAGATCTCTAAGTGTTGTAGGAGCTGGAACAGTTCCAGTAGATAATGGTCATTTTAGTGATGTACTATGTGTTCCAAGAATTTCCTGCAATTTATTATCAGTCTATCAGATCACTCATTCTGGTGAAGGTAAAACTGTGACCTTTACACCTCACCAAGTTGTAATCAAGGATTTTAAAGATCCTCAACAGGTTCTAGCTACCGGAATTGTTGATGATATTACCAGGTTGTACAAGTTTAACAACTTTGGGTCATCACCTTTCCCTTCAGTTTTTGTTGCCCATAGTGATAACTTGAGCAAACTTTGGCATGAGCGATTTGGTCACTTAAATTATCGCTCATTGCAACAACTATGTAAAGAAAATATGGTGACAGGTCTTCCGATGGTATCTTGCAGAGATGGTGTTTGTTCCGGTTGTGTACTCGGAAAACATCATCGGGACAGTTTTGACAAACGTGCCTCTTGGCATGCCTCGGTTCCCTTGGAGCTTGTGCATAGTGACTTGTGTGGTCCTCTTCCATCTGCTTCCTTTTCTGGTTTCAAGTATTTCTTAACCTTCATTGATGACTACACCAGACGCACTTGGGTTTATTTCCTAAAACTTAAGAGCGAAGTATTTAACATGTTCTTGGCCTACAAGGCCCTTGTTGAAAAACAATCTGGTCATCAAATTATTAAGTTAAAATCTGACAATGGAGGATAATATGTTAACAAACAGTTCACTACTTTCTGCACTGAACAAGGCATCCAACAATAGCACACTGTTCCATATACACCACAACAAAATGGTGTAGCTGAGCGGAAGAACCGCACTTTAAAATAAATGGCTAATTGTATGATCCAATCTAAGGGACTAAGTCTTCAATTTTGGGCTGAAGCCATAAATTGTGCAAATTACATAGTTAATCGCACCCCCACAAAAGCATTACAAGGTATAACACCGGAAGAAGCATGGAGTAAAATTAAACCTGATGTAAGTCACTTTCGTGTGTTTGGTAGTGAAGCATGGGCTCACATTCCGGATGAAAAACGGAAAGCATTGCAGCCTAAAAGTGAAAAGTGCATATTTTTTGGATACTCTGAAGATGTAAAAGGTTATAGACTTCTTCAACCACATTCTCATGCTATAATCATTAGAAGAGATGTTAAATTTGATGAAAATATCTTGGCCTGCGAGCCTAACTCGGCGAGTGTGCCATCTTTGGCCTGCGATCCTGATTCGGCGTTTGTGCCTTCTTCTTCTTCTTCCAACTTCCTTGACAGGTTTCCAACTCCAATTTCTGATGATGACAGTGAGGATGAAAATCCACCTCCGCCTGCTCATGTTCCTCCAGTTGCACCAGCACAAGTGCTTCCTCGATGGGTCCGTTCAACATGTGAAGCAGCTGGTGATCTTGTCGGTGATCCTAGAGATCAACGTCGAACACGTTCTCAGTTTCAGCGAGCCTCTTCTCTTTTGGCTCAAGTTTCTGAGAATCATGATCCAGAAACTTTTGCAGAAGCTTCAGGGAATCCAGATTGGGATGCAGCCATGGATGAAGAATATCGTTCCTTAATGGCGAACGATACTTGGGATCTTGTACCTCTTCCAAAAGGAAGAAAACTTGTCATATGTAAATGGGTCTACAGAACTAAGTATGCATCAGATGGAAGTGTTGAAAGACTTAAGGCAAGGTTAGTTGCCAAAGGTTTTTCCCAAGTTGAAGGGATTGACTACAATGAAACCTTTGCTCCTGTTGCAAAAATAAACTCCATCCGCCTTGTTCTTTCCCTTGCAGCCTTACACAACTGGGAAGTCCATCAAATGGATGTCAAGTCTGCCTTCTTACATGATGATTTACAGGAGGAAATTTACATGGAACAACCTCCTGGCTATGTTCAGAATAACTCTAGCCTTGTCTGCCACCTAAAGAAATCCTTATATGGCCTTAAGCAAGCTCCTAGAGCTTGGTATGCCAAAATGGATAACTTTCTCCTTGACACTGGTTTTTCTAGATGCCATTCTGACCTCAATGTTTATACCAAGAAAGTAGGAAACCATCTCATCATACTTGTTCTATATGTTGATGACCTTATTCTTACTGGTAGTGACCCTAAGCTTATAACCCATGTGAAATCCAGTCTTAAACAAACCTTTGAAATGTCAGACTTAGGACATTTGCATTATTTTCTTGGTCTCCAAGTTCTGCAAACCAAAGAAGGAATCTTTCTTTCTCAGTCTAAGTATGCTTGTGACCTTCTTCGTCGCTTTCACATGGAAGATTGTACACCAGCCCCTTCTCCCTTCCAGTCTGGAGTCAAACTTTCTGCCACTTGTACTTCACCTGAAGTAGATGCCACCTTGTATCGTCATCTTGTTGGTAGTCTTTTATACTTGACTCATTCCCGTCCTGACCTTTCCTTTGCCATTGGTGAAGTTGCCCGTTATATGCAGACACCTCATGAAAGTCACTGGAAAGCAGCTAAAAGAATACTTCGATATATTCGAGGTACAGTTCAGTTTGGGATTCATTACAGTACAGGGGGGAAACCTTTGTTGGTTGGTTTCACTGATTCAGATTGGGTCGGCGATCCTGATGATTGAAAGTCTACTGCAGGTTATGTTTTCAGTCTGGGATCTGGACCTATTACTTGGGCTTGTAAGAAACAACAAGCTCTTGCTCTTTCTTCAGCAAAGGCAGAATATCGAGCAGCAGTTAATGCTAGTCAGGAAGATTTATGGCTTCGACAGATCCTTTCAGAGTTTGGATTCGAGCAGCAGCAGCCTACTCCACTTTGGTGCGACAATCAAAGTGCCATCAAGCTTGCCAAAGATCCAGTTCTACATCAACGCAGCAAACACATTGAGCTACATATGCACTTCATCAGAAATCTTGTTCATGATCGTGTTCTTGAAGTGCTCTTTTGCCCTACAGATGATCAAGTTGCAGACATCTTCACCAAGTCTCTTACAGAAGCGAAGTTTTCTAAACTTCGATCTATGTTAGGAGTTCAGGAACTTGTCATTAAGGAGGGATAGGCTCTAATGCCTCCTTCCTTCTCCTAATAGTGTCACTTTTGTAAATCCTTCAATCCTATCCCAAGTTGTTCTTAAGGGGGGATGTTAGGATATTTAGACACTTAGGAGTTAGTTAAGATCAACTTGTGTAATATATCCGTTAGGGATAGTGTGTTTCTTTAGTATGCATTAGTATGCATTTGTAAATACTTAATCCGACGGTCACGATATGTTTCCGACATAGAGTGATCCGACGGCTCAACTTCTATTAGATCAAACCTAACCTTGATCCGTGGCTTAACACCCGATTGGTGCATGATCTCTATTTAAAGAGCATGGAGGGTCATTGTTTAGTTGATCGATTATGAGAAGCTCATTTGTAACTTTCTTTCTTTGCATAATAAATTGTCCCGTAGAAGCTATTTGGCCGGGGCCGTGGAGTGTTTCCCTCAAGAGGGTTTAAACCACGTCAAAACATCGGTGTGTTGATCTGTGATTTGTTTGTGTGAAGTGGTTGCTCTTGGTGTTCGGTCCTTTGGTAGTACCCTGTGTACCCGAACAGATCTTAGTGTGGGGGTCTGGAGTTGTGTGTGTGTGTGTGTGTGTGTGTGTGTGAGAGAGAGAGAGAGAGAGGAGATTCAAACCAATGCATTTCTAGAAAGTGATTTATGATCTAAACCATTAAGAATTTTTTAGTTATTACCACAAAATAGAATTTTTACTCCTCTAGGGGAAGCAAAGATAGCCATAGAGGCAAAGTTTGGTTTATTCAAGACACCTTCATACTAAATTACCACTTTAAGGAAGATGAACTCCCTGTAGCTAGAAAACAGTGAACAGTTTGCAAAGTAGCTAAAATATTCTTAAATAAGACCTCAACGATATGCAGGTTGATAAATGTAAAAAGGAAACAACACATTTTCATGAGGTCATATAGGAAGGGAATAAACAAGGTGCATGAGGTCCATGCATGGGTACATTATTATTTCAACACCAAATGGGAGTGCCACAACCTCATTGTACATGACACCAAAGCAACACAAGGATTTATGCTTGTTGATTTAAGGTTGTTGGTTGGAATACTGGAACATTATGGTCCTCCCTCCAAGAACAATCTATGATTTTGTTGCAAATAACCACTTGGATTTCCTCAAGTAGACACGACTCCTGAGAGTTGCATACCTCCTTTTTCAGGATATTGTTGGTTTTTAGCTTGCACTACTGAAATGAAAATCAAAAAATTTGGGTAGTGTGAGGGGCTTCAAAGGCATGGATACCTCTTCAAAGTCTCTCTAGAAAATTATCTTAGTTTCATTCACATACATCTATTCTAGAAATATATCAACTTGCTTGTGAAAAGTTCTTCCCTCCCTATGGAATGGCATATTTATTATAATTTGTTGCTTCCCTCAAGTCAATTTTTTGGGTTTCTCTCAAGACTGAGAGTGAATCCCCAAATTTTAATTTGTAAACATACAAATTTCTCAAAGAAGGAATGCAAAATTTTATTTTGAAACTTCAATGCCAACATTGCTTCACTTAAGACACATGTTTATGGCATTTCATAGGATATGCTACAGCTCCATGAACTGGGCCTCTCAGATTATGGGTTGGTGAGACATCTGGATGATGACCTTAGTCAAGAGAAACTTTATGTAGACGTTGTATGTACATTTGATTAAATAATCTCTGCTAATTGTACAGGTATTATTTTTTGCTTATTATTGTCTTCAAAAAAATAAATAGAAATTGGATTTTAAGAATGGTTGTATTTGGATGTTATTGTCTTTTCTTAGAATTACAAATGATGCAATTTGGGTTTTAATGTTGCTCCTCTCCCCAACTCATAAAGGGTTCTTTCTCAATGGAAGAGATTCTTCCTTACAAGCAAGAGGTTGGTGGTTCAATTCCTTTGTGTCGGCCTAATGATATTGCAATATTGGTATTTCTAATAAAATATTTTTTATGATGATTTATATTAATGGCTACAAGGGGTTTTCAAACCATCTGTTTATGTTGCTACAAGGGGAATTTAGAACTACCCCCATAGGTTTGTAAGAGAGTATTAATGGGGGGGATTCAGAACCGCACTCGTAGGTATCTACAAGGGGGTTCCAAACCACCCTTGTAGGTATCTACATGGGTGTGGGGGGGGGGTTCCACACCATCCTTGTAGGTATCTATGAAGGGGTTCCAAACCACCCTTGTAGGTATTTATGGGGGGGAGGTTTAAAACTTCCCCCAAAGGTTAGTAAGAGGGAGTTTTAGTGGGGGTTTAAAACCACCCCCATAGGTATCTACGTGGGGGGTTGAAAATATCCCCCCTATAGCTATCTACAGGGGGGTGTTGTTGGACATTGGGTTCAGCACTCACCATGTGTTTCATGACATGCTTTAACCACCTCCTGAGATCCTAAATCTAATGGTTGTATCGGAGATTAAAACCTGCGGGTTTTGGTATAAAAATAATAAAAATCATTATGTGGTATCAGAGCAACAATTCAAGGTTTCAAAACTCACCCGGCTCGCGCTGGGGGGGGAGATTGTTGGACATTGGGTTCAGTGCTCATTGTGTGTTTTGTGGCATAGTTTAACCACCTACCAAAATCCTAACTATAACGGTTGTATCGGATATTAACACTTGCGGGTTTTGGTCTAATGGAAATCAGAATCATTATGCATTGTTTAACTATGGTTGTTATTCATGTCAAAGTGGAATTAGTGTCTATGTGCCAGTTTGAAGAAGTACATAAAATTAAGTGCGCAAGACCTAATCCCACATATTCATGGTACTCCAAAGCTAGTTACAAAGAGGAACTAGTGTCTTTGTGCCAGTTTGAATAAGTATATCAAAAATATGTGTGCAAGTCTCAGACGTGCTCAAGACCCACCAAGCAATGGTACTCTAGTATGCAATACTCACCTAGTGATGGTCCCAAGTGCGCAAGTCCCACCAAGACAATGAACTAGTGTGCTCAGGACACACAAAGTTGTGACACCTCATTGGAGCGGGTTAAGACAAGTGGAAGATGCTTGGTAAGCTTGTCTAAAAAGAAAGGAAGAAGGTGAATCAGAAGAAACGTGATTTGATGAAGTGTGCCAGGAAACAATAAATGCAAAAACATAAGGAGCAGACACGTAGATCTAAGCATTTGTAAAAAGGAAGAAGAAACATATGCATATATATGTGTGTGGAATCTATGTTGAAGGGTGGATCAGTGGTGTATTACAGTGTAAGAGAAACAACAACTTGAGTTGAACCAATGGAAGAACGTGCAGTTAGTAAAGCAAAGTGTAAATCTTTGTGCATGCATGCCTAAAGTCATAAATCTATACTATCTACTTCTCAGGGAGGTAGGACAGGGCAAGGAAAGGAGATCAATGTCTCCACTCAGGTTGGTGCCTAAACACTCAAATTTGTTGCTTGCGTAGAGGATTGGTGTCCTCACAGGTCGGATCCTAGTTCAACAAGTTATTGCTTGAGCGGAGGATGGGTGTCCTCACAGGTTGAAGCCTGCAGTGTACGAGTTGGTGGTTGCTAGTTGGGTTGGTGTCCCAATCAGAGGAATGCTTGAGTGAGTCGGTGCTCACATCAGTGGAAATTGGTGTCTCATGTCTTTCTCTGTAATATCATTTTTACATATATATATAGATAGATAGATAGATAGATATAAGTTTCTTCAAATATTTGCACACAATTGTTTTTATTGATGTGGAGTTAAATTGATATCGGTGTATGTTTTAAAAAGTGGATAATTTGTAAATATATGCATGATATTGATTCACCCCCTCCTCAGTATCATTAATAATTCCAACAATTGGTATTAGATCAGGTTGCTTTAGTAACAATTTAATAACTAGAAGATAAAGATCACTGCACATAAATGGATAGGCAAGAGGGGATTTCCACAAATAGAGAACCAAGATTCAATGGGTCTAAATACACCTTTTGGAGCATAAGAATATAGGTGTATTTACAATCACTTTTAGCTTATGTATGGAAATATGTCCTAAGTGGTTACAAATTTCCCAATAGTCCTCCAGTGGATGCAGCTGGCAAGAGACAATATGAATGCAATGCAAGGGCTAGAAATGAAATACTATGCAGATTAACAAACTCAGAATTCATGGAGGTTATGCAGTGTACATCAGCAAAGGAGATATGGGACAAACTCAAGAACATCTATGAAGGAGATAAGAAATTTAAGAAATCAAAATTGCAAATTTTCTCAAGACAGTTTGAAACCTCAAAATGAAGGAAGAAGAAAACATTGCATCCTATCTCCTTCGAGTGGATGATATTGTCAATGAAATCAGAGGACTTGAGGCACAAATTGACGAAGAGCCAGTTGTGCAAAAGGTATTAAGGTCTTTATGATATTGCAATGAAATCAGAGGACTTGAGGCACAAATTGACGAAGAGCCAGTTGTGCAAAAGGTATTAAGGTCTTTGCTAACAAGATTTGATTCCAACGTATCAGTTTTGGAGGACATAATTGATTTGGACAAATTAAAGATGGATGAGCTTCATGGAATTCTTACAACATATGATATGAGGACTAAAAAATAAAATCCTACAAGAAAAGACGCAATGTTCAAGGCGTTCAAGAAGACAAGAGAAAGAAAGGAAGAGTCCAACAAAAGTCTCTCTGATGCATCAGATGATGAGGAAGCCAATTTTGTGAAGAAACTCAAAAGAGGCCAGGGAAAATACAAAGGTAAGTTACCCTTCAAATGTTTTAAATGTGGTAGAGTAGGTCACTTTTCCTCTAAGTGTCCCTACAAGGAATCCAAGGATACTGATAGTGAAGAGGATATTAATTACATAGAAAGAATAAAGTCACACCAACAATACATGGATGAACATTAAAAGAAGAAGTGTTTGTATTCAAGAGAGGATATTAGTTCATCTGATGAAGATGAGGGTGATGACAATCCAAGAGAGGTACTATTTATGGAAATGGTAGAAGATCTTGAATATAATGGCCTAGAAGAAAAGGACAAATGATGTTCTTCTATCAAGAAGAAATCATACAGTAAGGAGGTAGTCCTAAATAAATCTTGTGAAAAACAACCAAATCCTACAGCAAATACTCTTAGAAAATATGTCTACAATGGCATTTTATTTTCATCCTCAAAGTCCTGCACAGAATCTTACAATTTTCCTGACAAGATGAATTGTCATATAGACTATGAGAGAAAAGAATAAATCCTTGATTCTGAAAATGAAGAAAATGCAGAAGCTAACTGGTAGGGTCAACTGATCAGTGCTTTGGATGAACTAAGAAAGGTAATAAAGGAAAAGTACACACATTGCAAGAAGACTAGTTTTGTAACGCATCAAAAAACACACATGCACACACAAAAATGGGTAAATATATGTTCACGGGTCTGAGAAATTCATGATAATAATTAAAATGCTCTTTTGGAAATAGAGAATTGCTTCTTATTCTGATGACTCCCAAAGTGTGCAAATAATACCCTTGAATTCAAAAGGCTATCTGGATTCAAGGAAACTAAAATAGTGTAGCCAAAGGTCACATGATCTTGTGCATATAATAAAGTGCTATGATATATTAAGTCTCAAGTATTGTTTTCAACATCAACATAACAGTCGCAATAAGAAGTTTTGTTGATGACGACAAGAAGAATGACTAACTATTTGCACATAAAGAAAAAAATGTTGCATTGCCAATATAAAATCTAAGTACATCGCATAAGAGAGAAACTCATGTGAATGTCACGCAAATTGGTTTATATTATATAAAAAGGAAGTGTTGTTACAAAAGGTAGAATTTACAAAATGTTCACTTATATCTTGGGAAGATACAACAATTACAAAATATAAGTCATATTTGAAGCTCTAGGTCTAGCTCCGCAACATGGTTGGATAGGGGTGGCTCCATGACATGGTTGGATGGCTGCAGAAATAACCGAAGCTCAAGATTGGGCAAAGATTGCTCAATGGAATCAGGAGCTTGTAGAATTTGATAGAGTTGTAAGGTTGAAGAATACTTGTTCGCATTACACTACTCCGTCTGAATTTATTTCAGCGACTCAATTGTTTTCTTTTATTGTTGCTCCAGGCACAATTTTCCTCTTCAGAACTAGTATATCCTCTGAATTGCCTTGATTAATTTGTGACTGGGTATACCATTTCATGACATGATTCTTTCATATGATACTTCCAAATTCCCATCTCTATTTTCATCTTCACAAAATCATCCTGTTGCAACTGAACCAGTGAATGAAGACTACCTAATGAATTGTTGAAAATTTGAAAATGGGTAGACATTGTAATCGAAGTCACAATGCTCAGAATTGGAAAAGTAAAATGAGCTCGACAAGGGAAATATCAAGGAACGAGGACAAATAACCACGCCATACACATGTGTCTACCGCATGCGTCAAAATAAATTGAAGAGTCGTTTAAGCTAACGGTATTCATGACAGCATGCTTTGAAGCAAACTGAGAAGATGTCGAAGTTAATGGCATTCATGGAAACATATGATGATATGAATTAAGAAGATTGGGATAAAGGAAAAAAAAGGAAAATTGAACTCATTGTTCCATATGATTGAATTGATATTTTCTTAAAATCTCAAGTACGACAACAAGACGTCATACAATACACATGAGTTATCAATCACATCGAATTGTTTCAAAACCGGTTGACGGATGGAGATATGTGTGAAATCAATAAATATTTTTTGGAAAGTATGACAATATGTGCCAAGACAGGAAGAAGATGTGCTTCATTAATATCAGTATTAATGAAGGTGTATTTAATCAATGATGAGAATTTTGTTGAATAAAATCCTCTCCGATATGATAAAATCCTAGCACAGTGCAGTAGATGCAACAAAACGAATAAATGAAAGAAGTCAACATAAAATATAGTGCATAAATCAGGAATATAGTTTCATACAGAAACTTGAAATTGTGCAAGGAGAGCATTTTATTGTGATAGGAAGATTAATAGAGAAGCATGAAGGTAGAAAGTGTGATACTTAAGCAAAAGGTAAAAGAAGACAGGAACAATAGCATGAAGTTAGGGGGGGAATGCTAAGGAGAGATGCTCAAATGAAATGATATAAGAATATGCACAAAAAGGATAATATGGCATTGTGCGAAACCAACCAACACAAGAATACAATTCCATAATGTAGCATTGATACAAAATATTGAATTAATACAAGACTAGAACAATCAAGATGAAAGGAAATCAACAATTGTGTAGGGGGAGTAACTGCAATTGTAACAACTACATAAATAATATGTACATGTTAAGGGAAAATTAGCGCGGCATAACAACATCAACAAAAAGAAAGGGAATACAACAGCAATACAGGGGGAGTATCCATTTTCCATTGATGTCAAAGGGGGAGAGATACCATGAAGCATGTATCAATGGCATAGAACTGCACATGAAGCACGAATAAATGAAAAACAACAGAGAAGTATTGATCGAAGGGTACGCAGAAAAGCGAAGGATCGAACTGGCATGAACTAAGGGAGAGAATTATATTGTGTGCAAGTAGAACAGAGGAATTCATAATCAGGAGGAGAACAACTTCATAAGGTGTTGACATCAATGCCAAAGGGGGAGATTGTTGAACTATGGTTGTCATTGATTTCAAAGTGGACTTAGTGTATATGTGTCAATTTGAAGAAGTACATAAAACTAAGTGCACAATACCTAATCCAACCTAGTCGTGGTACTCCAAAGCTGATGTCAAAGAGGACCTAGTGTCTTTGTTACAGTTTGAAGAATTATATCAAAAACATGTGTGCAAATCTCAGAAGTTCACAAGGCCCACCAACTAACGGTACTCCGGTATGCCATACTCACCTAGCAATGTTCCCCAAGTGTGCAAGTCCCACCAAGCCAATGAAATAGTGTGCATAGGACCCACAAAGTTGTGATACCTCATTGGCGCGGGTTAAGACAAGTGGAAGATGCTTGGTAATCGTATCTAAAAAGAAAGGAAGAAGGGGTTTTACCATTTAAAGAAGCCCCAAGTTGTGGATGTATTGTTTGAACAACTGGAGTATAAATAAGAAGTGAATTCGAGGAGTGGAAGGTAAGCTTGGAAGAACACATGGAGTAATATTCAGAATTGGAAAGCCTCAATCATATGAAATGATTAGGAGAATTAGAAGAAACATGATTTGATGAAGTTCATGAGGCAACAAGAAATGCAAGAAAATAAGGAGAAGACACGTAGGTCTGAGCATTTGTGAAAAGTCGCAAGAAACATGTGGGTATATGTGCATGAAATCTATGTTGAAGGGTGGATCAGTGGTGTAATATAATGTAACAGAAACAGTAGCTTGAGCTGAACCAGTGGAAGAACGCGTAGTCAGTAAAGTAGAGTGAAAATATTTGTGTGCGCAGACCTGAATTCAGAAATATGTACTATCTACTTCTCATGGCGGTTGGACGGGGAAAGGAAAGGAGATCAGTGTCTCTACTCAGGTTGGTGCATGAACACTGCAATTTGGTGCTTACACAAAGTATTGGTGTCCTCACAGGTCGCATCCTAGTTCGGAAAGTTGGTGCTTTTGTGAAGGATGGGTGTCCTCATAGGTTGAAGCCGATAGTCTGCAAGTTGGTGCTTGACAGTGGCATTGGTGTTACAATTAGAGGACTATATGAGTGATTTGATGCTCACATCAGTGGATATTGGTGTCTCGTGTACTCCTTCTCTGTAATATTATATATGTGTGTGTGTGTGTGTGTGTGTGTGTGTGTGTGTATTTCACATGTGATTCAGAAAGCCCCGAGCTGGGCTGCTACGTCCACGATAAGAAATCACAGGGGGGCACCCAAAGGGGTCACACCTTGTTCTCTCTTATTACGGAGCTAACCCGATGGGGACATCAAGTGAGGCCCTTATATATCAATGTATAAAGACCCGAGGATTTGAGCCCGAGACCTTCTGCTCACAACTTACAGCACTCAACCACTTGGGCTAGCCTACCGAGCTATATATATATATATATATATAGATGTGTGTGTGTGTGTGTGTGTGTGTGTGTGTATGTATATGTATATGTATGTGTATGTGTGTGTGTGTGTATGTATAAGTTTCTTCAAATATTTGCGCACAGTTTGTTTTTATTGATGGGGTGTTAAATTGATATTGGTACATGTTTTAAAAAGTGGATAATTTGTAAATCTGTGCATGATATCGATTCACCCCCCTTCTCACTATCATTAATAATTCCAACGGATGTTAGAACCACCCCCAATGGTTTATAATATGGAGTTTATGAGGGGTTTAGAACCACCCCCGTAGGTACCTATAGAGAGTGGGTTTAAAACCACCCTCGAATATTTGTAAGAGGGACTTTTAGGGGGTTTCTAAACCGCCCCTAAAAGTCACTTTGGGGGGGGGGTTTAGAACTGCCCCCAAAATTCACTTTTGGGGTGAGTTCTGATCTCTTCCAAAACCGCCCCTAAAAGTCTATACTTTTAGATTCAGTGTTATTAGGCTATGTTTTGTAAAGGTCATATCCAAAACCAAAGCCACCCCAAAACGTATCTTTTGGGGGCGGAAGACAACCCCCCCTAAAATTCAAAATTGTTGTAGTGTCATATAGATATTAAGACAAGTAATGTATTTATATATTCAAACTTCAAAGCTCCCAAGACTCACTAGATAATAACAAAAAACTATGTACGTATCATTGATCTGTCCTTTTTAGTTATGGTATGTATAGTTGGTCCCCATGGCACTCTAACTCCAAATATCTTCATAGGTGATGGAATCAAGGATAGGGGCAAGTGTACAACCAAATAAACCTTTTGGATTGTGCAAGTGTCGCTTATGCAATAAAATCATATAAAAAAATCAAGCCATGACCTATCACCATATCATTAGCATCCAATTTCCAACCAATTCCCAAGTTATAATATGGATTTTCAATTTCCTCTAATATTGGTGGATCAAAAATACAACAACATATAGGATCATAAATGCAAAAAAGGAGAATCCACTATTGAATATGGATTGGTATCTTCAGGGAATGGATATGAAGCTAATGGTGTCGCTTTGTTAGATTATACTCACTCAAGAAAAAATACATACTCTATTTCTACACTTATTAGTTGTTAAAATACATAAGACATCTGTCAAGAAATGCAGACAATTGGACATATACTATATTCTACATTGTTTAGGGAAATGTAAAGCTTAATAAGTAGTTTAACACATTTCTAATCCATCAATAGTTGGATCCATTCTCAAAAGGAATATCCCCAAATATTATAATACCTATCACGCAACAAATCAATACCACAGTTTCGTACACCGCATTTACCTCTCATGTAGCTATTCACTACCACAGTTCAATACAATGCACTTCCACCATGCACTCGCACCGACCAAGAGGCATTGTTTTCAAAGTTTTGGTGGTGGCATTGGATGGATAGCCATTATTTTCAAAGGTTGTGTCATGGAATTTAATATTAGACTAAGAGCAATGTGTTTTTCACTATTCTATGAAACAATTATACTTGTCTAACATGTAGGGTGCTAATCCACCATGTTATATTGTAGTTGTGAACAAATAATCCATTTACTAAGTTATTTTCACAATGAGTAATGCCATGTTCAATAAAACAAGCTTTCCATGTAGGATCCTGAACCCCAAATAGTTTTCTTGCTAATGGAAGCTACATATAACCACCAATTATTGATGAATAAAAAGAGCCATGGATGAAGAATTATGCTTATGCAGTCTGGTTGTAATGAATTGTTGGAATTATGATCCCTTTGATTTGGATAATGAAGACTAGGGATAATTTTAAGGACCCGTACTTATTTAAAAGTGTATAAACCTTGGCGAATCTTACCCATTCTTAAAATGTCAACTATAAAATATTTGGAGATATTTTTCTAAAATTATTTCAATTCCTAAGGATTTTATATATTTTATATAATAATTTGGCGATTTTTTAGAGTGAAAAAAGTTTACCCCATCATAATTGGGTGAAATGGGGCTTCAAAAAATGCAAATTGGCGAATCTTTTTTTGGAAAAAAACATGGAAAACTTAGCCCATGGGATAAATTTCGCCCCTAAAATTATCCTTGAATTGAAGACTTTTATTTGGGATTATCTCAATTGGGTAATGCAGATAACTAGGTAGATTGAGGTAGCGTTTATAATAATTCATAAGTAATATTCATCAAGGGTTACAAGTTCCTTACTATAGAGGTAAAATTTCTTGTCTTGAGAGAGATTTTTTGTCCCTTTTGTATTCTTCCTTTTTTGTTGAATTTCAATTCTTCGTTCTTCTAAGTGTGTTTATAAAATGGAGGCATGGGCTTGATCGAGGGTTCAGCAGATGGCTTTGAGGCACAACAAAGGATTTTGGAGGGTGTTCAAGTATTCTCAGTGAAGGAAACATAGGGGATTTTATCAAGTCCAAGGTTATGTGTTATGAAATAAGGTATGTCCCATTGTGTTCATGCTTGATTTACCCCACTGCTTGTATAACTAGTATGATTAACATTTATAGACATGTTTATGAAATGCCATTGGTTTTTTTTAATGCATGCAAGCTTCTATCATTTATGTTAATTTATGTATATTTGTTTTTTTAAATAATTTTTTCTATCTTCTAAATTATTGATAATATTATTGGCTTCCCAGTTGATGGCTTTCTCTATTGATGGTCTACTTCGATGTTCTATGCTCTAGTTTCAAGATAGAAGTTATAAATTTTATAATATGATGGCATGTGTAACCATGGGTGGAGGAAAAGTTATATTTAGAATACCATTGGCATGTTCCTAAAAATCATCTTTGGTGCACTACTAATTACGCTTAAAATCCCTCTCCAAGAAATGAAAGTTAGTCCAGAAAAATCATTCACAAATACATATCAAGTAGGTTTGAATGAATCTATGCATGGTCCATTATTCTCTCTATAATATTATTTGAATTATTATGACAACTAACTAAGAAAATAAACCAAGAAAGTACATCACATCGTACTCCTTGCAAATTCAAACCTTGAAAACCCATGTATTTTAGTTATTGATATAATATTTGAAAGTGCTTCTAAATTATGAAAATTAAAGGTGAAAGTTTGTAACATAACAATACTCTGCTTATTCATGGAAAAACAATAGAATAAAAGTTTTATTTTTACAATTCTCATGGATTTGGTAGGTTAGGTGTTCAAATCACACCAATGGAAAAGTCAATCCCATTTTATAACCAATCCCTTGAACTCACTCTTTTGCTACATATTACAACTTTTATCCCCTAATGATTGATGGAGTGTCGACTCAAAACATTGGGGCATTTCTAAAATTCCATTGTATATCTGACTATAGGGAAAGGATGAGGTAATTCTACTCAACTCGAATTAATGAGGAAGTTAAAAAATCAAATATAACCAAACAATCCATCTTCCAGTTATTCATTAACCCAAGAACCAACCAACCACCTAATCCAATAAAGAGATGTCTCTACATGGATTGGTGCACATTCCAACCATGGAGAGACTAGTGGATGGATCAGTAGTTTTTGTTGTGTGATAAATCTCCCTACAATAATAGGGAGGTTCCTTTGTAGTTTCTTAGGAAATTATGGGTTGAGTTTACTCTTGGTTTGCATGTCAATTATTATGAGATTGATGAATTACAAGGGGTTGGTCCTATATCACTCGGTGTCAAGAAAATGTTGTATGGAATCCATTGAGAGGGTTTCCTTCTCCTAGGTGCATGCCTAACACCCACCCCACCCCACCTACCAACTCATCTCGAAGATAGGAACTGAGCCACTAGTACTGCAATATCATCCCTGTCATGTAGTCTAGTGCAACACATTACATTTGTAGTATCATCTCATTGAGAGACACCCTCTAATTATGTTAGACCACCTGGTGTTAAGTCGTCATCTAGCCATGTTGGATTTTCTAGTTCTAGGCTAGTTGTTCCTCATCGATGCTTACATTGTGTACATGCTTTCTACGGCTCGAGAGAGGATCATATTCAAGAAATTTTCTTGGACAAGGTTAATACGACATAATTTTTATATATTCAATGTTTTTATATTTAATTTTGCATTTGACAAATATTTTCTAGACCTAACTTTTAAATTATTTTTAAATGTGGTTTTTTTTGCATGTGCAACTCATTTGAGATGACACCCCTCTGTCCAGGTGGTGGGTTGCCTCATATTTTGGACTTGATGCAACAATTGGTGTAGCTTGTTCACTTAGGGCCCCTCTCACCCAAGTATTTAGATGACTTTATGTCCCCCCTATATGTGTGTTTATATGTTTTCCTCAACTTGATTTACATATTAAATTCAAATGGAACTTTAATTCTTGTTATTTTATAACTGTTATTGGATCAGCTATTAATTGATCTTTAATTCTTGTGCTTTTATAATTATTGTGTAAATCCTAGTTTGGAATTAAATGTAGATCCCTATATTCCTTCTACAATGTATGTGGCATGGTCTATATTATTAAATGTGGACTATAATTAGTGAAAAGTAATAGTTAGAATAGAAACCCGTGATTTTGGTCCTAAACCATAAATTGGGTGATTGTACCCATCACTACTATGCCTAATTGTTAAAATTGGAGGCATAAGCATCTTTGTTATAGCCCAAATAGGCACTTCTCCATTTGTGACAACATTTCAAAGACGACACTTCAAATGTCGAATGTTCATTCACTCAAAAAGACAATTATGGATTGAAGAGACTTGATTTGAATTCAGTTGTTATGGCCTTTATCATACTTTCGACCCTCTTCCATTCCCATTTTCCCTGAAAGTTGTAACATCCCTTGAAAATAGCATAATATCTCCCAAAGGTCATTCAAGCTACGATTTATTCACCCCTAATCTTTGGTTTGCCAGAAATTTCAAGAAAAAAGATGAAATCACCTGCTGCAAAAGTTGTTCCAACAATTTTTTCACCTGTTTCTCTTGATTTAAAGGCAATTTCCACCAAAAAATATGAAAAATAAATAAAATTTAGAAATCAAGGAAGTTAGGGTGGTCATGGAAGCCACCTATCTGATTACAACTTCCCCAACCTATCTTCACTAACTATAAAAGAAAGTGAGTTAGGCCATTTGAGGGGCCACTTTAGAGAGAATTTATATGCTGGATGAATTGCTAAGCTATTATCCTTTTTCCCTTGACATAGTTTATCATCATCTATGTATGATAAAAATGTTGCGTTCAGGCAGTTTCTACCCTTATGCATGTGGATAATTGGTGAGATTTGTGGAGAATTCGAGCAGGAGAGACCTTGAGATCCAGTTTTCATCAAGGTATTGAGCTAAACATGGTATGGATTATACTATTTGTTTCTATTTAATGTATATTGGACATATTTCTCTTACCAATTTATTCTTTAGATTTGGTTTATGTATTGTTATTCATTCAATTAACTAGTTTTTTATTATACATGTTATGTTTGAATTTCAATAATCTTTTTATAGCCAATCTATTTGAGGAGGGTATTGTGTTTTTTTTGTAGATACTTGGGTTGAATATTTGAAGCAGATATGAGGACCAAAGAAAGCTAGGACCAACCTTCATAAACAAGGTGCACTATATTCTTTATTTCAAACTCTTTGTATATGTTTGCCTTAATCTAAAGTCTAATTTTCTTACAGTCAAACACTAGATGTCTATCCTAGAAACCCTAGTACGTTGGTGATAAAGCTCCAATCATTTGGATAAATTCGTTAACAATAGCCTCCCATCCAGATCATCAAGTAGCATCCTTCCCATTTGCATGTCATTTTGCACTTCCTTTGTGATTTTCAAAGGAATTTGTTTGTAAAATTTTGACATCCATTACATGTGTAAAAGGGCTAGGCCCAATGAGTTACTCATGTTATGGAACCTTTGGAGTGTTTTTTTTACCTAGTTGAACTTAGAATATCCTAGTGATTAGAGTTCAGCATGGTTTTTTCACTCACACCTCCAAAGTCAAAGTGTGTTATAACATAGGTGCCTCATGTTGGTGTCTAATTACTTATGGTATGATGTCAAAATTAGTTATTCACCATAGTTCGTTCATATTGCATGACATGTTAGCTCCCTTGGATGAGAAAAAATGATAAAACAATCCCTATATAAAAGGGGTTAAGGGGGTCAAAAAATAGAAAAATGAATATTTTGGGCACCTCCTCCCCCCAAGGGGATGCATGCAAGGGTCTTCCCTCATACAAGGGAGCAAGGTGGTTCCCTAGCCTCATCCATGTAGCAATGGGATCTCCTCCCAAAGGTGGCACCCCTCCTCTTGAGTCATCTCTTAGTGGTGGCATTAGCTCTCAATGTGTGCATGTCAGTCTCCACCAAAAGAGGGATACCTCTCATAATCGTGGGATCCTACTCTAGATTTGGTGCATTATATCCTCAATTATATGAGATACTCCTCTATAGGTCGCATTTCTCTTGCATGGGAAAGCATGTCTTGATTTGATTGAGATATCCTCCTAGATGTGACCTAGTCAAGCCTAGTTCACGCACCACTTTCTTGAGTTCTCATCTAGGTGGTGCATTAGGGCTTTGTAGTGATCAATTAGGGTTTTGGAAATCCCCTCCATGTGTAACACTCCCTATTATTCATGCATGAGATCAATGGGGGCGAATTCTCTCCTCCTTTTCCTATTTAAGAGGCCTCTCCTCTCCCTTTTGTTTTTGGTTGTTGGTCTGAGTACTGTTGTAATCATTCTCTAAGGGATTTTTTTGGTAATATCAAGGAAGAATTTGGAGTTCATGTGTTGATATACTTCTCATTTGTGTGGATTGTTCTTTCTCATTGTTTCAACTTGGAGGTAACCTGTATCATTTTGCTTTGCTATATTCTTTTTTATTCTAATTGGTAATTGAAAGAGTAATATTACCCTATTGGATAAGAAATACATAATTGTAGATCTTATTGTTAATATATTTTTGAATTTTATTACGTTTAGCATGTTTTCCTTAAAAGTATTGTGATATACTAATTCCCTCTTTGTGGATTGCACTGTGAAGAGAAAAGGAAAAGGATATGTATTCCCCCTTTGCATTTGCTATCTTGTTACAAGTTTCTCCTATAATCGAGAAGCATAAGGCTATCCTAGAGAAACCTTCTTATTTTAATGACCTTTCAAAGCAAGGCCCTTAGAGAAAATCTTCATCAACTCCATTGTTCCCCTACTTGGCACTAATATCTCTCTCAACCTTCCAAAATCTAAAGAAACTTCTAATTTAATTTACTTTATCAATTTGGAATCTATAATATCAAGGAAGTAGAATTAGTAGATTTTAGATTTATATATCTATATTTATTTGTTGAGAATCCATGAGTAGATCTGTCAAATAGGGGAAAATCCTCTTATATGAATGTGATTCATTCCACCATGCATGCATATATTTTCAATTAAAGATGCAATTTCAATACCTGCATGTCATTGTAAATTATTCTAAATAGATTTTATTTTGTAATTGTATCATATTTTAGCTCACTTACCATTCTTTGGAAAGCGATAAAATCTCATTATACGGATCCTTATATCTTTTAAGATTCATAGATTATAACCCTCTTTTATTGGTTTTTAAGTCTAACTATTTTTGGCAGGATTGATCCCCCTTTCGGAGAGATCAAAAAGCCTCATACAAAAGTTTGTTCCCTGCTGATTTCTAATGTTTATTTGAAGGTTTTGGAAATCCCAAAGGAATCCTAGATCAGCCACCACTAGAACCCCCCAGGGTTCCTACGAAACAAGGAACTTACCTCACCACATTGTCACATTCATTTATCATCTAAATGTAAGACTGATTGTTGGCCATAAGGACCAACAATAGGAATTCTAAGGGATGCATATCCTATTGTAACCAATCAAGTAGGGTAGTGGTGTCACATCCCCCCTACCCCCCTTTACACGTCATTTTTTAGTGTGTTTTTTATTTTTATTTTTCTCTTTCTTAGCATAGTTTATATTTTTAGAGTTTTGCTTTGAGTAGTAATTACGTCACATTTCAATTTCACTTGGAAAAGAACCTTATTGCATTATTTTATATTTCACATACTACTCACACATTATGCAATAAATTTAATTAATCCAACCAAAGAAAACTTCTAAATACATATCACATCAATTGAACTCAAACTAATCCTCCCTAAAGACATACTCTGGTGTCTATAAACATCTATAATTTTCAATTGTGGGAAAATTCTATAGTGAAGGGAATCTACTAGGTAGTTGTTAAATTTTCAGAATTTACTTCAATTTGATCTAGGATCTTAACTGAGAGAACAAAATGTACAGCAAATCTATAGCATATCATTCATGGATACAATAATGCAAGCACAGAAGAGACACCGAGTTTACTTGGGGAAAACCATAAAGGTGAAAAACCCCAATAACTTCCTCAGAGATAGATAGAGCAATGATACAACCAGAATACAAGAGATAGTCTTCTCCTAGCAGCAGATCCTCCTCCTCCGCAAGTGCGCCACTCTCCCAAGTGTGAGTGAGAGAATAGAATGTGTAAAATGAGAGAGACACACTCTCTATTTATACACTAACTTGACTTGACCTTTACTCAACTAGGTCGGCCTCAACTTAACCACTTAACATAATGCTGACTAGTCCGACCCCCACTAGGGTGGTCTAATAACCCGTTGACCCACATGGCCGACCCCCAATAGGGTGGTCTAACAACCCTTTGACCCACATGTCTTATACAGGGCCGACCCCAACAAGGTGGTCTAATAACCCATCAAGTATAAGTTACGACACTTACAATATAAATGACGACACTTCTGTATAGAGGAATAATAACATCTCTATAGGAAAACAACCACTTCCGTATAGAGGAATAATAACATCTCTATAGGAATACAATATACATATATGTGAAATACATTCCGAAGGTACATATACATCAACACTCCCTCTTAACTAGGAAGGTATTTCTCAACACAAGGCTTCTAGCACAAGTCTTCTTCTCTGGATCATCGTCACTAGATAATCGTCATCGAGTCATCATCATCGTCACTGATGCTGCTATCTCAATCAATCTCTAAATCTACTCATCATAGGAAGTTCTACAAAGCCAATCCTTTTTCATACTGGATGTAGGCCCACCACCTGCAGGTCTTCATCATCACTGGCCATACTGTGGAAACCTCAGGACATATTACGTGCGTCACAAAACCTGGTTGCAGCATCCCAGGCTATTACGAGCACACAGCTCTACCTATAGGATCTCCCAGGAGCACATTACATGTGACCCATCACAAAACCTGGCTGAAGCATCCCAGGCTGTTACGATCTCATGGCTCTACCTGTCGGATCTCGCAGGAGCACATTACATGTGATCTCACCACAAAACCTGGCTGAAGCATCCCAGGTTGTTACGAGCACACGGCTCTACCTGTCGGATCTCCCAGGAGCACATTACATGTGGTCCACCACAAAACCTGGCTGAAGCATCTAAGGCCTTTTTCATCCTGTCCAGATCTCCCAGTAGTAAATTACATGTGGTCATGGAAAAACCTGGCTGAAGCATCTGAGGCCTTTTTCATCCTGTCCAGATCTCCCAGGAGCAAATTACATGCCATAGGACAAAACCTCGAAAGAGCATCTGCCAGATATCCCAGGGCAACGAATTACATGACATAGGAAAAACCTCGAAAGACTATCTGCAGATCTCCCAGGACCAAATTATATGTCCTCCCAGAGCAAAACCTCGAAAGAGCATTTGCCAGATATCCTAGGGCAACGAATTACATGCCATAGGAAAAACCTCGAAAGACTATCTGCAAATCTCCCAGGGCCAAATTATATGCTCATCTGCACAACCTAATCCACGGCCATAGAGTATCAACCTGATACTCACCATACATCATCCTGATGTACACATGATCATCCTGATCATCATCACTGCAACATCCTGCTGCATGTCATCTGGAGCAACATCCCGAAGCTCGTCATCCATGATCATCCTGATCATACAATGCATCCATCTGATGCACACCACGTATCTACCTGATACATATCATCATACATAGTGTATCCACCTGATACATAGATACATGATCCACACAATGTATCCATCAACATACATGATCTACCTGATCATATCTGATACATATCAATATACATGATCTACCTGATTATACAATGTATCCACCTGATACATATACAGATACATGGTCCATGCATCCAACATGATGCATATACAAAATACATACACATGATCCAACCGATCATATCCAGCATCCAACATGATGCGTACATACATATAAATGATCCAACTGATCATATCCAGCATCCAACATGATGCGTACATACATATAAATGATCCAACTGATCATATCCAGCATCCAACATGATGCGTATATACATATAAATGATCCAACTGATCATATCCAGCATCCAACATGATGCATACATACATACATAAAAATGATCCAACTGATCATATCCAGCAGAAACCAGAACATCATTCTGATGTTCATCATCCAGCGCTTACATCCACAACCATGTGAAGGATCCTCCTTCCAACATGCTTGGAATGGCTTCAGCAAATGTGTCCATCACTTCTTCCTCGAAGTGTCCTCGATCTGAAGAACGCCAAGCCTCTCTCTGAAGTACTCGAACTTCACTCTGGCTAGTGGCTTCGTCAGCACATCTGCAATTTGCTCGTCCGTCGCAACATACAGGAGCTTCACAACTCCTCTCTGCACCATATCCTTGATATAGTGATATTTGATCTCTATGTGTTTCGACTTGTCATGAACACTGGGTTCTCAGACAGCTTCACACAACTCTGGTTATCACAGAAGATACTAGTAGCATCCAACGGGAGATCACATAACTCAAACAGTAGCTTCCGTAGCCATACTGTCTCACAACTAGCTGAACAGGCTGCAACATACTCTTCCTTAGCTGTACTCCATGCTACGCAGGAATGCTTCCTGCTAAACCAAGAGATCACACCTGATCCCATACTGAAGCAGCACCCAGATGTGCTCTTCTTATCTGCAGCACTGCTGGCCCAATCTGAATCAACATAACCCTGCAGGTTAAACTTTTGATTCGCTTCATAATTGAGCCCAAAATCCACTGTACCCTTCAGGTACCTCAGAACATGCTTTACAGCAACCAGGTGAACACTCCTCGGATCTTTCAGGAACTAACTCAATGTGTTCACAGCAAAGCAAATATTTCATCTCATGTTCATCAGGTACATCAAGGACCCAATCATCTGACGATACATAGAGATATCAACTGGCCCGGATGAAGTATCACATAGAAGCTTCAGGTTCAATGCCATAGGTGTGGCCATGGCCTTGCAATCCATCATCCCGAACCTCTTCAGGATATCTACTGCATACTTCCCTTGTCCAAGGAAGATTCCATCTGCACTCTGCCACACCTCCATGCCAAAAACAAATAGTGCATTATCCCCAAGTTCTTCATCTCGAACTCAGCAGTAAGCTTACGCTGCGTGTCGGCAATCAATCTATCTTCACCTGTAACAAACAGGTTATCCGCATACAAAAGTAGTATCACTGGATTTCCTTCCTCAACCTTGTAGAAAAGGTTGGAATCTTCTTTATTCTTGGTAAAGCCCAAACTGGATAGAAAGTTGTCTATCCTACCATACCAAGTTCTACACACATATATGACTACACCATGTTGTCTTGAAATTCATCTGGTGTATCTTCTATTTCATCACTTTTATATTTCTCTATGCTGCCATCCATAGCATGCTTGATCTGATAGTTCCATTTGGAAGTCACAACAGACTTCCCTTCAGCTCTTGGGACCGCATCCCAAACATCGTTCTTCATGATCGACGGATCATGGCATTCTTCCCGTATCTTGGAAACTTCAATATCTTCAATAGATAATTTTGTTGCTTGAACAAATGTTGTAGTCCTTCTTTTGTAGGTGATGGTATACGATCTTTCCTACACAACAAGTTAAATTGCATGATTAGAAAACAACTCATAGTTTTCAGAAAAAATTCTTACACATTAAGAAATATGTCATACAGTCATGCAATTATCTTAGCCAATGCTTCAATACAAAATTTATCCATATCCCGTAACTTTCTAGATGCCTTCCAATCTCTACCAGAACATTGTTAAGAGTGTGCACAACTCCCAACATGTCAGCAAAGAGGTTTCATTCTAGATAAGTAGCAATGGAATGTTGTACAGTGCCATAGGCCACTTACCCATGTATATTAGTAGTATACTGTTCATCAATGCAACTATTCTAATATGCATAATACACAACCTAATTCTAGGAACATCAGTATATACATTATTGAACAGTATTATTTAAACAATAAAATATTCAAGTAATGACAATTTAAATACTTATCTTTGTTTGTTTGTTGGGTTGACTCCCTCTCAGTCTTTGCTTCTTTTCTTCAACTCCATTCTTATGTGGATTGTGAGAAGTGATCAACTCCCTCTGAATATATGCATCCTTGCAGAAACTACTGAAGTGTGCTCCTTTGCTTTCTTGTAGGAAAAACTGGAGTGTGCTCCCTCTTGATCTTTGCTTCCTGGATTACCTGTCCTTGAACTTACATCCATCCTTAATCACTATGCATGCTTATTAGTATCATCATTTTGTTATCCTTGAGGTCTCATACATAATCACACATTTATTAGTATAATCTTAATACTATCAAAACACAATAATCTTAAACATGTATATTCATGATCATTCACAGATAATAATAATCTTAAACATGTATATTCATGATCATTCACAGATAATAAACATTAGTATTCAAGATTTCAGGGAAGTCTTCTTTTACTCATACATTTTCTTATTTGATCATAGGACTCTTCTGGTTAGTTGAATCATTAATCAAGATAAGAGATATAATATGCATAAAACCTGTGATTATTCAAACCTATACCTTCATGATTCTTCTGGTTAATCATATCATCAATTATGGTAAGAAACATAATATGCATACAACCATGATTATTCAAACCTATGACTTCATGAATAATCATTATCAACAACACAACAGTATAAGATCCTAACACAAAGTAGGATTCTAGCTTGATATAGGAAAAACATACCTGGATTAGCATGCTAGCTAGTTATGTCTAACATACCCGCATAATGTCTTCTGGTTCTCTTCAGTGACTTGTGCTAATAACCTGCATGTCTCATAAATTAACCATTGTAGAACCAAGTTATACATACCTCGAAAGTAGATCTTCTATGTGATCCATGACAATGGATGAATCCTTGTCTTCATGTCACCATGATCATATGTTCTTGAAGTAGAACATGATTTGTCTTTCTTGGTGTACCTTTTATGTTATCAGACAACATAAACCTCATACAACACCATAATGCATTAGTACAATCATAAGTGTCAACACCCTAACCAATGAATATTTTCTATCATGCATTCATAATTTTGTTAAGGTGATACAACAAATCTAAAATCAAGATTGTACTAACCGTAATAAAATGAAGACAAACATACCATAAACTTAATCATGAACAAATATCGAAACATACCTCGATGAGTCATACCTGTCGAGATCGCTTGTAATATTCTTATGTAAGGCCTTAGCCTCATCTCCCTCTAAAACAGGAACGTCTTCACTTATGCAGGTGACCAATCCATCTTCTTCTAGGATTAACCTAATCCACTTGATTTGCAAGAACTGGACCTCGAGATGGATATGGGTTTGTCAGAGAAACCCCAAAAATTCAAACTTTGAATTTCAAACTTTCGAAAGGATAGAAATATGTGCCTTGATGAGCTGATCAAGCTGGTATATTCAGAATTTGAAAACTGCAAAGTTTCACTCCTCGATTTTGCCTTTGAAACTTCCAGATTCACTGGACGTGACCCTGAACTGGGGTTTGATGAAGCCCACTCTTCTACCCAATGAAAAGGTTTGATCCAAAGCTCTAAGCTTCTATTTTTCTAAGGAGCTTCCATCCGTGGTCACAGATTTCAAAAATTCCCATTTTTACAGAAGCCCTAATTTTCCACTTTTCTGATCAAAGTCCCGAACTAGGGTCTAATCAAGCCCGACCTTCTGCCCAACAAAAAATTCTGATATTGGTCTCTAAATTTTTATTTTGATGAGTAGCATTCATCCGTGGTCTCCAATTACAAAAATTTCAACTTTCTCCGAATCCCTAAATTCCGAAAGCCATGAATGAAGGTACTAAAAAAATAATTCTGTTTTGACAGAAATATTTACCTAATTGTTTCTGGTGTAACTCCTAACTTTTCAATCCACAGGGTCTGAAACATTTTCCTGAGATATCCTGACCTGTTATCTTTCCATCCCAATAGGTCTGACCTCAATTGGATTTTCTGAGACAGCGTTATGCCAAGTGTCGCAACGTGACCTGTTTATGGGAAAATACAGGAGAGCAAACTTGTACAGCGTTCCACGTGTCACTGGTTCAACTTCGGCCTATGCAAAAATTTTCTGAGCTAGTACAGTCTGTGTATTACCTGTCACTTTTTACAAAATTTCATTTGGAGCTTCCTAGCCCAAGTTATGACCTTTTTCCCAAGGTCACCTGATTTTGACTCAGATCTGGAAGAGGCAGAAACCCTATATTGTACAAATCATAAATCACAAAGTACAACAAATTAGAGGTTTTCCTTTGGAAAGAAGGTACATGGGGATTTAATATTCGACCTGTAAAGGTTTCAGATCCGAAAACTTCTCCAAAACGGATTTATAGCGAAAGTGCTACGAGGACTGGTTTTTGCTATATCAAGCCCTAGCATCGTAAGTGCAACAAGTGTCATACATGCCATATCATGCCTTCTTTCAGGATAGCTCTGATACCATGTTAAATTTTTAGAATTTACTTCAATTTGATCTAGGATATTAACTGAGAGAACAACATGTACAGCAAATCTATAGAATATCATTCATGGACACAATAATGCAAGCACAGAAGAGACACCGAGTTTACTTGGGGAAAACCATAAAGGTGAAAAACCCAAATAACTTCCTCAGAGATAGATAGAGCAATGATACAACCAAAATACAAGAGATAGTCTTCTCCTAGCAGTAGAGCCTCCTCCTCCACAAGTGCGCCACTCTCCCAAGTGTGAGTGAGAGAATAGAATGTGTAAAATGAGAGAGAGACACTCTCTATTTATACACTAACTTGACTTGACCTTTACTCAACTAGGTCGGCCTCAACTTAACCACTTAACATAATGCTGACTAGGCCGACCCCCACTAGGGTGGTCTAATAACCCTTTGACCCACATGGACGACCCCCAATAGGGTGTTCTAACAACCCTTTGACCCACATGTCTTATACAGGGCCGACCCCAACAAGGTGGTCTAATAACCCATCAAGCATAAGTTACGACACTTACAATATAAATGACGACACTTCCGTATAGAGGAATAATAACATCTCTATAGGAATACAACCACTTCCGTATATAGGAATAATAACATCTCTATAGGAATACAATATAGATATATGTGAAATACATTCCAAAGTTACATATACATCAACAGTAGTGACCATGGGGAGTCGTCCGACTACACCCTCAATTGGTGTCACCGTTGGATATTCCCTGCGACTTTGATCTAGTCCCCCATCTATGTGGTACCACACTTGACATATTTCCCGGACTTGTTTCCACGTACCTCGTTTATATCGGAAACTCCCCTCTCCCCCTAATAATTAACAAGCAAGTCAATTTGACAATCTGACTTTGCTTTCACATTTTAGTAACTAAATAACATTTTTTTATGCTAGTTAATTAATCTCTTCTTCTAGGTTGTAGGTCTCTCTTGTTATTTGCAATTTTATCCTTTTTCCCAGTGGTTAAAGCACTGGTCTCCATGATATGTGTTGTATTCAAGCAGAGAGTATAAGCACGCACAGAGATACAATCAAGACAAGACAGATGAGTTGAATGCATCCAACTAGTTATATTCCTCTTGATGGTACTATTTATACGTGTTACATGTGGTTGGAGCAGTTGCACCCACTCCAACTACTTCTTTAACTATACTATTAAATAAGTAACTAATGACAACTAAGGAGCCCAAAGAGTCCCCTCCAACATATCCCCCACCTCAAAATATTTCTTCATCCCGAATAAAACATTAACAACCATGATTGTGATTCCTTTAGTCTCTGTCAGCAGTCGGGTAGTGGCCAATCAAGCCTCTTACCCCTTTCACCTTCCTACTGGATTCATCTTCCACGGTCCAGGAGCATCTGGGCTTCCACGCTCTGCCATTGCACCAACTCACCAACTTCCTGAAAAACGTCTGAAATGAAATTGAATAGATGTTTATGTGTGTCAGTACCGGGGGGCTTGATCAATTTAAGTGTTCTTTTGTCATTATTAACGTGAAGCGCTTTCTCTGTGTGGTATAGATGTCTTCTGCTTGAGTACATACTTTTCGTAGACTCAGCTGTCGTGAGGCTTCCTGCAAGTTTTGAATGTGTCATTGTTGCTCATGGTTGATACCGACTGATATTGGTTGGCAAGAAACCGACTTGATTTACAACTTTTATGAATATACATGGTTCAATAAATTTTGAACAACCCTTTATTCGACTAATTTTCAATGACCCCGACACTTTTTACAACATCATGGCCACTTTAAAGACTCGACCAGTTACAATATCGACCAATATTAGTTACAATATCGACCAATGATAAAATAGTATTGACCATATCAACTTACAAATTAGAATGACTCGTCGGCTTATAAAGTTTGGACCATTGCACTATATTTTACAAACAATATTAACCATATTAAAATGGTCGCGCAAAGAACATATCGACTTCGACCGTTCCAATTATCACCGACCACATATAATATATATCCACGTTATGAAACATCTTAACCCAGAAAATATCAAAATTTAACTCTCAACGAAAAGGAAAAAAATGGACCACTTGAAAGTCAACCACAATATTAAAAAGAAAAGGTACCAGCCCGCAGAATGAAGTCGTCCACGATCAAATTCATGCATGTAAGAGTCTCCAACCAGTCGAATACATATGATTAGAGTAACTTCCAACTTATCATTCACTGCGCGGTCCATGGGATAAACTTCTCAAGTCGGTTTCCAGTGCCGACTGGGTGCCTTCCAACTTCGACGAAATGATTGTCCAGGCAGACTGAATAGTGCATTGATGGTTGATCTTTGGCAATGCATTTTATGAATTCAACTCTCCCAATCGATAGTTACCAAGAAATCAAACTGCAAATCACCGCTATAGTTTGTAGGAGCACAATGATCTAATAGCAAAATTGTTGATGGAATTGCAGAAATTGAACACAACATCATTCAAACGAAAGCTTCGATGTACTCAGTCGACCGGATGTACTCAATCGACCGATCTTCAATAGACAAAACTTCTCGTGGATGAGTCGGTTGATAGATTTATATGCTGACGGATGCTCTTGTCAATGCTTAAACTGTATTGGTTGTCGAACAATAGTCGGTGAAAAGTAGTTAGGGAACAGTCGACGAACAACAAACCACAAACATATATTGAGGATCACTGAAATAAATACACAACACGTCATCGGATGACCGTTCTTCACCCAGTTGATCACCGTTTTAAGCTCCACTCCCGTCGGGAACAAGCATTATTAGTGCATTCAAACCGTTCTTCACCCAGTTGATCACCGTTTTAAGCTCCACTCCCGTCGGGAACAAGCATTATTAGTGCATTCAAAGGATTTGATTGTCACAGCTTCAATCGGGTCGATGCTCACGTAGCGTCGATTTTATTGCAGTATTTCTACACGCAGCAATATCCACGAATATTTCTACACGCAACAATATCCAAAGAGACTCTTCTACACGCAGCAATATCCAGAAACATCCTTTAAGCTTTTTATTGTGGTCATCCTCACGATATCTTTGTCTTTTGCAGGGGTTTCTCTTTCAAAGAGCAGCATCGGTATTCCTTTTTCCGCAAGCAGAATTAAAAGAGGGCATGTGCACTCATTGTTAACAATGCATCAATCAGGGTGCAGCACCATTCGTTTCCGTGACTTCCTTTTTCTTGCAGGTTCTGATCGCTCCCATTAGATCCTTTATCTTGCATGCAGGAAAGTCTTCAACAGCGCCTCAGCAATCGATTAGCATTATCATTCTTTGATCCTTGCAGCAAAGCTTTTTCTCCTCACGAACTTTTGCGATCTTTTGTTGCTACTGTTGTCACCCAGACCAGCTGCTGCTGTCACCCAGACCAGAAGAAGATGGCAACGGCGCCAAATGTTGTATTCAAGCAGAGAGTATAAGCACACACAGAGATATAATCAAGACAAGAGAGATGAATCAAATGCATCCAACTAGTTATATTCATCTTGATGGTATTATTTATACATGTTACATGTGGTTGGAGTGGTTGCACCCACTCCAACTGCTTCTTTAACTATACTATTACATAAGTAACTAATGACAACTAAGGATCCCGAAGGGTCCCCGCCAACAATATGCATGTGAATATTTGGTCTACTTAGTGATTGCCGCATTGATTGCCTTGTTTGATATACTGCTAGATTTGTTTCCTAGCTTTTTTTTTTTAACTTCTAAATCACTTTTCTAAAGCGAGCATCCTTATATTTTTTAGGGTCTACCT
Organism: Larix kaempferi; assembly: GCA_027924585.1. Classification (NCBI taxonomy): domain Eukaryota; kingdom Viridiplantae; phylum Streptophyta; class Pinopsida; order Pinales; family Pinaceae; genus Larix; species Larix kaempferi. Next base: position 14,792,829 of record BSBM01000096.1, on the reverse strand, counting down.
CCCTTGAATTATTTTTAGGAGTTGGCCTAAACAAAAGGATTTGAGTGTTGTGGTGACAGTGGCACCCAACTCATTGACCTTCCCCCAAGGCCTCTTTCAGTGAGTTGATATTTTTCTCACATCCACTTGTGGATCTCGGTGGTAACATTTTGGTGTTATTGTCGGGGATAAAAAAAATTATCACCCAGGATTAGCGACCTTGTTTCTTTCTTGTTTTTTTTACTTTGTTGGATTTTTCTTTTAGATTATATCTCTAACATTTTCATTTGGCTACTCCACTAATATTTCAATTTTCTAAAAGTAATTTACAAAAGAAAAATAGAAACTTTGTGAGAAATTATTATTATTTTTATTCTCACATGGCTACTCCATTGAAGGGATAAAACCTTGCTCCTCGCAATTTTTAAATTTGTTGTGTATATAGATGAGCATGTCACACCTTACAAAAATTTGAATCCCATTTTTGAAGACTCCACAGTGATGGTTTGGTATGATCTATGGATCTAGTGCATTAATATAACCTCATTTTCGAATGGAGACCCAATATGAAAATCACTGGAACCGACAAAGGCCATTCCCTTGGATGTACTTTTCAAGCATCTCTAGATTCCCAAATGAAGGATTTGATCAATTTATAGTGTTTGATTTCACTCCTGCATATCATGACATCGCTAATCCTCATGGCATTCACATTAAATCCTTAAAGAAAATTGTGATTAATTTCAATATATTTCATTAAGATGATTTGATGAGGATATTATTTTGTATTTTCGAGGGTGATGCTCAAGATTGGGCTATGAGATTTGGTTCCAAATAAATATCGTCAATGGAATATTTATTCAAGAAATTTATCCATGATCGGTCTTTTGAAGATAATCACAAGATCAAATATTTCTCAATTGCACTATACTGAATATTGACCCTTAACAGTCACTAATATGATTTTGAATCTACAGTGTCTATAAACACATTTGTTAGCTATATTATATTCTCAAAAAATTATAAAATTATTTTCATGCATTCTGGGAACAATCCCTATTGACAATTTCTATCAAATCACAAAAACATTTGAATCACCCCCTCAAACTCTAATTGTTCATAGGAGCAATTGAACCCGAGAACCAACTTTGTAGATTGAAAAAAAGGGGGGTCAAGGGGGCTTGCACCCTTACAAAGCCCTCATTTTTTTTTGTAAATCTTTCCATTTCACACAATCTAGTGCATAAGATCAATTGCATTTTTTATTCTTGGAACCCGAAATCCAACTATGGAAATCACTGCTTTTCTTTGATTTGTGCACCTTTAATAGCAACCCACACCATATTACCACTCATCAATCATAATCTCTTTCAAGATAGAAGGGATAGTGGTTTCCCAAAATATATTTTATAATCTTAAATACATGAGAGGGAGACATGTCAATAGGGTGGTTTTCATTTCAGGATCATGCCAATTATTTTAATTGTCATACAAGTTCACAGTCCTGAAAGAATCCTGGTCGTGGATCAATTCTGCATGATCCTCCAAAACTGACATGACTGACGAGGGGGTCCCATATTTCCTAACATAATATCTTCCAATACTTACATGACTAATGGGAATCCCATTACATATCCCATGTCACATCATTGTAGGGCGGAACAAAATTTGTTTCAGGATCCTCGGGGTCGTGGTTTCTCATAACCGCTTTTGTGATCCTGAACGCATGATCACCTGACACATCAACACGATGCTTTTCCTTTCTAGATCATTCTCATTAAATTAAACCTTGCGCATATTCATGATCCTGAAACATTGTCAGCCATAGATCTTGATCCTGGTCACCCATCCGTCAGATCTCATATTCCCTCACACTCTGTCACATGTGGTCACTTGTGCAAGGTTCTGATTTGGTTGGTCCACATCACACCTTCTGCCTATGTGGATCCTCCATGTCGGACCTCTTTCCCACGTGTCTCATCCACATCACGCATCCATGTGGCATGGGTGGGGCCCAACTAAATTTTTCCAAATTTTTCAAAATTCACAGTTATGCAAGGTTTTAATTCTAAGACAATAAGGGTGATATTTTGAAATTAATTTGAAATTACTCTTGGGCCCTTATCTATCATTTAACAGAAAATTATTTCTACATAACTAGTTTTAATTTGTTCCTGTAAATTTGAATTTGTGCCCCATACAATTCCACTATTGCAACGAGAAGCTCTGATACCACTATGTAATGTCCCCTTCACCCAATCCAACCAACATGAGGGGACATTAACTAAATTGGGCTTCTAAATTTTTCCCCATAGCCATGTTACGAATTTCTAATAGGTAAAATACATGTGCATATGCAAAATAAAAACCCACAGCATAAATAAACTTGATCCACACACACACAACATCCATATACAGACATAATCATAACAAGCATTAAATAAAACCATTTCATATTCAAATGCATGAGAATAATTATTTGTATCCAACGCAGATCCAAGCAATTGGTTGTGTAAGAGCGATTTTCCACACAACTATAGGAACTCGATCCAACATATACTCTTTCTGATGAGAGGCCACCTTGACAAAGGAAACACCTACATGATTCTTTCTCATCCCACAACCCATTCTGCACTCTATGCTTAGCCAAATCCTCCTACAGAGATCTACAGTGATATCACTTATTCCTCATATCCTTGGATCCAACAATACCTGCCCCGCACAACACCCTTATGTGCTCAGGCATCCCCTTCACCGATCCAGGGTTCTCTTTGGTGATACATCTTGTTGGGTGCTTCTAGTGTGTTCATAGAAGGAGACCAACATGCTATATTATTTTGTTGGAGAACCACATGTAGCCTTAATCCATGGCTTCTCAAGCATCTATGAGTATAAAAACTCAATGGGTAAGGGTTCCTAGCTTGACCAACCTCTCTGCTCACCTACAGCCATTTATTTTCCCTTCAAAATATGCAGCTCTCTCTCTAAATTTGAATTTGTGGGTTAAACACAATATAGTAAGGTCATGGAAAGCAATGGAGATCTCTGCATAGTGTAAATTTGCATGAAATAATGAGAGAAAATGAGGGTTGAATACATGGGATATGAGATACTGGTGAAAATACAACTGACATAGCTTCTGAATATAGAAGAAAGGACTCCTTGCAGCTGATGGCACTATCACAAAAGTGTAGTCATCCCCATGCTTCAATAACTGCATGAGGTGGCTTTTCCCACCAACCTCACACATGCATTCAATAATTGGAAAATAAGTCAAAAGAAGGTAATTGGCCTATTCAAGGCACATGCTATATTTTGGATGAGTTCTAAGGTTGAAACTTGGTATAAAGTATTTGGTCCCACATAAGCCCCCTTTCCTCTTCCCCTCTGGTGGAATCATAGCCCTGTTGTTGCTGCAACATCCTTCCCCAAAAACATTTTGAAGATATTTGGGGCCCCTCCTTTTAACACTCTTGTACCAAGTTTTCCATGCCTTTTAGAGTTGTTTTCTCTCTCTAACTTGGCATTGTTTCAATGCTTACTTCCTAGGGAATTTTCTCATTTTACTTTTCCAAGGCAAAGTTTTATTTGCGCAGCTTTTAGTATTAACTCACCCGTTGTAGCGCAAGCTCTAACCTTAAGCCCTCCGCCTAGCGCATTCTTGGATTCTAACTCAGTCGTCCCCTTGTTTGGATCTCAAGCCCTTTCATCCAAAGCGCATCTTTTGACAGTAACTCGGCCGCCATAGGCGCATGTAGCTCAGCGGAGGTTATAACCATATCTCGGTCATCGAAGGCGCGGTTCCTGCCCTTTTCCCTGCTGCCTTCAGAGTTTCGCTTTGTCTTCTTACAAGAGTTAAGAGTTTCGGAATTCCTCTCAGCGCAAATTGTGATGTTAGAACTGGCACCAACGGCACAGGAGCCACACTTATCCCCTCCGCTTGCAAGTCTGCGCTTTGTTTTTCTCGATAGCCCAAGTTTGGCACAGTTTTATGAGCGCAACCGTAATGCCAGGATCGCCGCTTAAGCACAAGGTTTATTTTTTTAAAGTGCGTTTAGCACATAATGCAAAAGTTACACTCACCGCCTTAGCACAAAAGTTAAATCGGTACTCGGCGCTTGGCATGAAAAAATATCTCCTCGATCCTTGTGCACCGGCGGAGTTGGTGGGGTCTTTAATAAGGCCATGTGCCCTTTTAATGGCAGGAGTTCTTGAGCCCCGTGCTCATAACTCCGCCATCCTTTGGATGTATGTGACATTAACTGCCACCCTATTTAACATATCCAAAGGGTTTTGAAACTCACCGTATCATTTGCACTCGTTGTTCGGGACTCACATTTCGAAATTCGTTGCCATTCGCTGAGCACCCGTAGAAGCCATTACCTGTTTCGGAACATACGCCAATCTTCGGAGAACCCTGCCAATCTCACAGGTAGGCACTTCTCCCCATTCCTCTCATTGTTTCTGAGGTTTCTACCTGGTTAGATAGATTGTTTTGTCGTCTTTCATACTCTGTAAAGGACTCCTGAGAGCATAGCTTAGCCTTTCACCCCCCTTTCTCTGAAGCGATGAGGATACGTGGTCCCTGCATGCAAACCAGGGCATGGATGGCCCTATCTCACAGCGCATGAGGTTTTTTCCTCTGTCGCATTTTCGGCATTCCAGGTTTTCCTCGCAGAAGCTCTCGTTCCAAGCGCAAGCCCCACTTTCCCGCACCCCTGACAGCAAATTCATTTCCAAGCGAAACCCGTGTCTCCCCACAGACGCATTTAAAAGTTTTCTATGATTTTTGGATGCGTGATAGCTTGTTTTCGTTTAAGTTTTTTCCATGAGTAGGGTTTTTTTTTCTAAAAGTATGAGTTGCTTTCCCTGCTCTAGCCATAAGGTTGGTGGTCTGAACCAACGTTAAAGGGATGGCTTAAGTCACTTGGTCGTTCATCTAATGCCGCACCTTAGGACACCAAAGCTAGGCGAAAATATTTTTTCCATTCACGCCCAAGGTGTATAAAACTCGCGCTCGGCCAAAACCAACCTGGGATATGTTGAAACAACTTACCGAGCCAACATGGAAACTTGATAGCAAGCCCGAAAGTTTAATTCATAGAGGCCAGCAGCTATGTGGTCCTTCCATCTTTTGTGCAAACCCCATTATCAAATCTGGTGCATAAAATGTTTAAACACTGGCGCATGTAAATACCACGTAAAATGTTTTGGCACTGGTGCAACAATAATATTAGGATGGAATGCGTAACTCTTTTAGCGGTAGCGCACAAAATATTTTTGGCTGGCGCATGTTAAGGATTTAGGCCTTGGCGCATAAATAATTTTAGGCGCTAGCACAAAAATTATCTTTAGGCTCGCACATCCTTGCCATTTTCTTTGCGCCATTGTTGTCCCGATGCCTTCTTCCTAGTAAGTTTGTATGGAAATTTAAAAGACACCTGTGCGTTGTAAAACGAGTGGCGCAATTAAAAGATTATCTTGCTTCCCCTCCACCTTACTAATGTCATGCTTATTGTTATAAACTGGCCTGACTGTGATAAGCCTTATAAACATAAAATCAAAGTGACTGTGATCCTAAGCTATGCTTCAGTCTGTCTAATATATGAAATAACAATAGCTTATGTAGCTTATTGACATTTGCTTCTAATATTTCTCATGTCCTTCAACTAAATTGACAACTGAAATTGTGATGTAATTGATTATTTTTGAAACAACCTCCATGATGTGAAAGTAGTATATTCTAAATCTTGCCATGACTGTTGCACATGCTTAAAAAATCATCTCACTAAATCCAGCTCTGTCAAATTTTCTGTCACTTTGCATTTTAATAGTTGGTTGAACGCATGTATACTCTTTATTGACATTACCTTGCTCACCACAGGATTATCATGCATAGGAGGTCAGCAAAGAAGAAGGCCGCACAGAAAATAAACTCAGACTCAGATGTGGAAATCCTATTAGATACTTCTCTCGAGGCAATGTTTGCCGACATGCAAGCTACCACTGGTGTTCCCCCTGGGAGCTCTGCCCCTGAATTTCAATGGGGCGATATGTACAAGTTCATTATGGGTCAAGATAGTACAACAGCCTCCATAGAAGATGCCCTGGTGTATGCCAACATCTGGAGGTCTTGTTTGCATAAGGCAACCACTCGTCCTGAATTGTTCCCCTATTCCAAAATTATGGGATGGCTAATTCCCCACATCTGGACCGACACGAGGCTCATGAATGATAAAAATGGGTTGAACCTAGCATCTTTCGCTCCTAAGCATGTTGCTGCTGCCTATAGATTGCCTTCACCCAAAGCTTGTTTGGATGATGATTGGATAGCAAGACATCCAATGGACCCCCTAGAATTTGCCCGGAAGATGACGATAAATGACAGGCAGATTAGGAAGAGGCAGAACAATGAGTATGAAACCAGCCTCCTAAAGACACCTTACAGACTCATCATGTTGATGTTGAATCGACTCTTCAACATGCCTAATGGAAATATGTTTAAGATCGGATGGGTTCCAGTGATGTTTCATATAGCCATGAATGGCACCATCTTCAACTGGGCTGACATAATTTCAGACAGTTTGGCCTCACAGCTGACAGCGGCCCAGGGAGAACTAACGCAAAAGAAGGCAGAGTTTTTCATGTCCTCATACTTGATTGACTATTTGTTAAGCAAGCATATCTTCCCGGACTTGGGCTGCTCATGGAAACCAAAATAAACTACTCTCTCCATGGCTTATCAATGTACATGGGCAAGTAAATACGCAAACCACTACAAAATGATTTACGAGAGATTTATCATGCCATTGTACCAGCTTATTTTCATAGAAGAACTAGATTGTATGTCGGAGAATGCAATGCCTATCATTGAAACATTCGGGGACTATTATCACAATGTAGAAGGCACATACATCAGGATGAGTGGAGGAACTCAAGAACCATTTATGTTTCCTCAGTATGTTACATATTTTGTAATCCACAAGGGGGCCATAAGAAAACTCTTCGACACTGGCGCAATAAGTAAGATCTTAACAGATTGAAAGAAGAGCATGTATCCTCCCATGCCATTTACCATCGGGGCTTACAACCTTCTGAGAGAAAGAGATGGGGAAAACTACGCTCAAGTCTTAGAAGTGTTCCATTTTGGCACGATCCCTTTTAGAAGACATGACCCCTGCGGTAGGGCCAATCAGCATTGTGCTGACCTCAAGGTTTCTTTTGAATATGCTCATACTATGGACCAAAACGAGGAATTCTTCAGGAGTGCCCACAACCTAACTGCACTAGGGAAACGTTACAAGAAGAAAAGTGTGAAGAATCCAAGCCCCAAACCCTTTGGTTTGATCCAAAGGGAGCAGGAGGCCTCAGCCTCGCAATCGGAGGATCCTATAGTTTTAGAGCAGGAGGAGTAGGACAGAGTGCTCCAGGAGCAATCCCTCAAGCAGCAGCAGGATCAAGAAGAAGCAAGAATTCAAAATGAGCTGACCGCCAAGCTTCAGCAAGAAGAAGCTGCAAGGATGCAACAAGAACAAGCCTTTCAGTCGCAACAGCGGGAAGAGGCTGCTTGAGTCCAAAGAGAAAGAGAAGTGCCCAGCTGCAACATGAAGAAGAAGAAAGGGTCCTGAAAGAAGAAGCAGCTAGATTGCAGGCACAACAGGAAGAACTAGCAAGAGAGATGGAGAGAGAGCAGATAGAGAAGTCTCCCGAGCCGGAGCCATCTACTCCGAAAGACATGGAGTGGGACCCACCATTGATGTACTCTCCAGGGAAAACTCAAGAATGGATGGCCTCTTCATAAGGATTAGCACTGACCCCATATAACTCCAGGAAGAAGTGCAAAGTAGCAGACCTAGATACTGTATATTTCCATGAGAGGAAAAGGGCCATTATTGATAGGAGAGTAAAGAAAATGGAAATCGGGGTTTACACATATGAATTTAGGATATCATAGACCACATTGGTCCAAGGCACTGATGCCAACCCCTCGTTCCAATCCAAATGCATTGTGGCATCAGCCAAAGCAAGTAAAGCCAATATTGATCTTTTGTTGGATCAAGTAAAATATTACAGGGATCAATGTTTTAAGATCAGAGATGATAGGAAGAGGGAGGTGTTGGAAGCAAATAAATTGAAAGGGAAATACAGTGAGTTGGTAGAAGAGCAGTCAATGCTGAATTCAGAAGTTCTCCAGCTTAAGAATGAGAAAAACTCATTAGAAATGCAGTTGGCCATCTCGGAAGATGAACAAAAGAATTTAAAAGCCCGCATAATAGAATTAGAGGAACTCGAGGCCAGCAGAGCCAAACAAGTTCAACTCCACCAGCATGAGTATGAAGGGTTGGTTAAAGAAAAGGATCAATTATTGGGTCAACTCAAAGATGCAGCAGAAAACAAGCAAGATCTGCTCACATTTCACAAGCAAGCATGTGATATGCGGATAAAATCCCATCAGTTGCTAGTTCAGATCTCGCATGAGGTTTGCAGCGTGAAATAAATGATTAATAAAATGTTAGTCATCGAAGGCGGAGCTTTGAGGAACAGGGACAAATTTTCCAAACATGTGGAGGAATTAAAACAGCAGTTTGAATGGAGAAAAGGGAAGTCGGGATTCCCCTCAAACTTGTGCGCCTCCACTGAAGATGAATATGACCTAGAGGTGGGATTTCTATATTTCAGTAGAGACTGTGGCTCCAGGCTAAGCCTGGAGATTAAAAAAAGTGTACGCAAGTGTCACTCTTTCTACTCTAAAATTAAAGAATCTTTCGACAAGTGCCACTTGATCCTGCCGGAGACTATCTATGATTTCCTGACACAAGAACAACAGCTGACAAAATTGCAAAATGAGTTGGACCAGGATTTGGAGTACATCAGAAAGGTAGAGGTGATGACCCAAGATGAGCTTCAACAGTTCCTTGCTCAGCCTACTGTACATGTTTACTTTCTAGAAGCAATTTCTCAAGAGGCTGCCACAGGGGCAGCACAGGTCAAAACAGATCTATGCAAACATGAAATTGCGGCAAAGGCGACGATATCTGTTCGGGGCAAGTTTATAGTGAAAGAGATTAATCTATGGGCCACTCATATACAAAGCATAGATGACCAAGCATCTGCAAGCGAGCCTATTGATGCGGACGGAGCAGCAAGTCAGCATAAAGAAGCCAGCTGAAATCAGGAATTTGTTTGTTTTAATAACTCCTTTATTTTGTAAATACTTTAAAGGGACAGCTGGTTGTCTTTTTGTCTCATATGAAAAGGCTTCCACGAATCTAGAAAAGGTGAATTGTGCACTAAAATCCAAATTAGATGATTCTAGAGTTAGGGCACACCTGTCAGCCCAAGGGGCATTTTGTAAAGCTATAAATAGAAGATTAGGAGAAGAATAGGAGGACTTTTTGAAGGGGAAAGGAATTTTCTAAGCTTGTACGAACTACTTTGCACTTGCTCCAAGAAAACGAATTTTGCCAAATAAGAGCCTGGAGAGGACGTCTTTTTCCTGGTGGAAATGTGTATTGGATGTCTGTTGGATTATTCGTGTGATATTCATATATTACAGTGAGATCTTTCTTTGCTATTCTAAATTATTTCTGTGCAATGAATGATTTTACTATTTTATGTACAAGGGTGTTTCTCCTAAATGAGTAATTGAATCAGATGGCTATCCATGTAATCTTTAGAGGTTTCTTTCAGTACATTGCTCATATTTACAATTTGCTCCTTGCAAGGATAGATTAAATTTGCTTATATTGTTTTAGATTAATTTAGATTAGTTACCTGCATTTAGCTTAGGGCACTTGCATATTATCTTTAAAATAAAATACATAAACGGTGGATCGGGCCGCAACCGGTATAAATAATAAGAAACTTAAAATCTTACAGTAGCTGAAACCGTTAACCGGACGGATTCCCCACACCAAATGGTGGACAATCTAATTGGGATAGTTTACCGGGGAGAATCCCTTTCTGATTGATGCTGCGATTTCCGAGGCATCAACAAGCCCCTCTAGTTCTCTTTACACAACCATGTTGGATCATTTTATTATTTATGCATATAATATTTACATATATTTCGAGTTAGCATGACAAGCCAACCATACAATACAAATAACAATATGTATGTCATACATGCCTAGCCATTCACTAGTCGAGCCTTGTCCTTGAGCTCCGCGCTAGGATTCTGTACTACCATATTTACATCATTTAAATAATTTTGGTTAAATACATTCCAAATCAAAACTGGGTGTATTATAGTATCTCTTGTTATTCACAATTGTATCATTCTTTCCCAATGGTCAAATCATTGATCCCCATGATATGCATGTGAATCTTTGATGTACTTAGTGATTGCAACATTGATTTCCCTATTTGATATACTACTAGATTAATTTCCTATATTTCCTTTGTTAAATCCTAAGTCATGTTTTCTAAAGCAACCATCCTTATATTTTTTAGGGTCTACCTCCCTTGTATTTTGTTTAGGTGTTGGCTTAAACCGAAGGAGTTGAGTGTTGTGGTGATAGTGGCACCTGACTTGTTGACTTTCCCCCTTGGCTTCTCTTAGTGAGTTGATATTTTTCTCACGTCCACGTGCATATCTCGGCAGCAACACGATTGATTGACAGCTAGCACAAGGTTGGTAGAACCCACACTTCTCGAATAATATGCCAATAAGATACTAATAGAAGCTCATTCATCTACAATACAATGAAAAAAATTATAGAGTTTAACTTCAACTCTTATTTAGAAGGTTGCAGAAGAAGGAAGGGAAGGCTCAACTAGGTTATTCAAATCAAAGGAAGCAATCCTAGAGCTTGGTGGGTTCTCATTGAAAGTGAATGGAGTTCCCCCTTGTTCAAAAAATTTTGAACGATCAATGAAGAAGACATGAGTCACAACACTCTCCAAAGGAAGAGTGGGGATGATTGTAGATTTCATTAGTTTGACCACTTGAGATTGTATTAGTTCGACCAAAGGAAGAGTGGGATCGACCGAAGATTACATTGGTTTGACCACTTGAGTGTTTTCACTCTCAAAGGGAAGAGTAGGATTGACTGAATATTTCATCGATTTGACCACTTTATAAACCAATGGTTGAATGGGATGGTGAGAAACTATAGAAAACTCAGGAGTTGAAGATCCTAGAGACATGGACCACACTTTTTGTGTATTTGGAAGTGTTGGGAATAGATGAGTAAGGTGATATCCCTCACAAATATTACAAGGGAACTTAGGCTTGTGTCATATTTTTCTATATACTTCCACGTCATCCATACTCTCGGACTGACTAGCATTGGCTAGGATATTTCCCCCAACATGACTTATAGTGGTTGGTTTCTTAGAAGCGGATTGTTTTTTAAACAAGGACCACACTCTTTGTACTTCTTGAAGTACAGGGAAAAAATAAGTAAGGTGTCCTCCCTTGCAAATTTTGCAAGGGAACTTAAGCTTCTATTTTTTTAGGTTTTACAGTTGTATAAACATTCCCAGCGTGACTTGTAGTGGTTGGTTGTTTTCCCCTAGCATGACTTGTAGTGGGTGGTTTTTTTCCCCTAGCATGACTTGTATTGGTTGGTGAATTTCCCCCATCATAACTTGCAATGGTTGACGGCATGCCCCCTTTTCTTCATATCTTCTTATTCTTCCTATTTCTATTCATTTTATATTTTTTGTTACTAGTATCTAGACTTTCACCACAAGAGGTAGAAGGGGGAGGAATATATTACTAGAGAAGGATACAAAGTGATTCAATGCCCTTGACATATTGTCCCTATTTGAGAAGCATCAGGAGAATTCAGGACATTTGGAGTGGAAAACAACCAAGTCATTATCCCTATAGTGAATCCAGGAAAATTCAAAGTGGCCATTAAGGGAGGACCAACATTTCCAATAAACAGAATAGCACAAGGATTCCCTTGCATAGGGGTCCCTTTGTTGGTCTCCTCAAGAACATTACCCATATACTATGATTCAAAAAGTATAAGTCCTTCTATGCAGGTCGAAAAATTGCATTAAGTGCACTCCTATAAAAGACTCTCTAAGATGCATCTAAGCAAACTCACTCTCCCAAAATAAAACTACCGTGTTTAAATATTGAGTTTAATCAATGAATATCCAAACATGGGCCTTCCAAAATTCATCCTAGGATGATTAGGGCCCAATTCTAACCAAGGAAGGTGTGAGAGGAAGTTACGCTCATCCTCACGCAACAATTTCCAAAGGTGCAAGTACTCACCTTTGGAAAATACCCTCCCAAGGAGTTGAAATGGAGATTATATGTATGTCTCAAGTACCACAAGGCTTTCCCCTTGCAATCACCTTGGTGAAATATAGGAAGAGAAACTATGGACACCACTTCACGCTAGGTAGTCAGGAATAATAGTTGTTAGGAAAAGATTCTGCAAATGCGAAGGGGATGTAGGACTAATTTCTAGACCCAAAATTTAACCTCATTGACTTTCCACAATTGAACAAATCTCAGACTCACATAACCCCACTAACTCAAGTGTTGGGGGACAATCTTACCACTTGAACTAGCTTAACTGCTTGACTCCTATGTTAGAGGCACTTTACTAATAATTACTTCATTTTATTTATGTATTTTGCACTATTTAGTACTCCTAGTTTTGTTTTACATGGCCTTGGAGAAATTAACTCTTGAATCTTACAACCAAGGTTCTATAACCTAGACTATTGTTGGTTTTCTATCAAAGAAAAGCAAGTCTAGTTCATTTTAGTTATGTTGTTTTTAGAGGTTGTTGTTACTCATAGGGATGAGAAAGTGAATGAGAAATGGTGTTCTTTAAATTAAATTAATATAAAAAGGATTGTATTCATTCATATTACCACTTCCAACATTATTCAAATTCTTGAGATTTCAAATCAAAGCAAACTTCTTTTCATGCATAATGATAGCAAGATGAAAAGAAATAAGCTTAAGATATCCTACTGAACAAAACCTAATACATGCATACTTTAGTGGAAAATGCAACTCACAACTCTGCTTATAATGCAAAAACAAAACCAATGACTGATTCATTATTATGCACAAAAGAAACATTCAAAACTTGTCTTTTCACCTACCTTGTACTAGACAACTTGAGAAGGATTTTCCTAGGGGTTTATCTTAGACTCAATAGGTATGATTAGGTATAATAAGAAAGCAAGTATTTTAATATGTATTTCACCTAAACAAAGAGGAAAAAAAGAGGAACTATAATGTACTTATGTTTTTACTTCTTGAAGTCAAAGTGAACAACAATAAGTGCAAAAGGAGAAACAAGGCACCAAAAACTGTTGAATCTTTCCTAATGCAAATCAATCCAGGGTAATCAAGCATCCAAACACCAACAAAGCTCTACAAATTTTATAGTTCTCTCTCCCAAGTAATCAAAATACCTAATAGATTCCTACATGAACCGAGGAAAAACCATGATTTCATGGAATAATTATTTTTTCTTTTCATTCAGGGAATAATGAAAAAACCACTAAATGATGATTTTCAAGGCTAAAAATATATAATTTTGAAAATCCAAGAAATACCCAAATCCACTCTAGAGCTTATCAACCTAAATCTCCAAAAACAAAATTTGACTTTTTTACCCCTAACTAGGTCCACATTTGTGTTACTCAAGAAAGGTGCATGGGGAAGGGTGTACATGCACCTAGTTTTTGATAAAAATTGTGTGGAAACACGCTTTTCACTAAGGAAAGGTTCATGGGATACCTAAGAATCCTAAACAGGTAAAAAAGTAAAAATAATAAGTTTTTAGGGCATTCTTCTGAGGGAGACTAGGGTAAGAGTATAATGGACACTATAGCACCTATTAAAGTATTGCAACACCCAAAAGAAAATAAAAATAAGGAAAATATGACCTCAAAATATTTCACTATTTATTTGTTAATCCAAAGGCAAATACAATTCCAAACACTACACAGAATACTCCAAACAGAAGACCAAAGGCTCTACTATGCCCAAAGCATTGAAACAAGTCAAGCCTTTCAGGAAAAAGGGGGGAAATGAGCAGATAAAATCTCTAATTCACACACACCTATACAATTTAGGAAGTGAATATGCATGCAATTGTCTCCAAAGAGAAGCATGAGTACACCCTACCACACACACCTATTCCCACTAGGCAATGTGTGTAACACCTAAGTTTGAGTTGGTCAAGTAAATAGCCAAGAAAAATTCATTTTTTTGGAAATTTCAAAATGTTTGGACTGTGAATAAACCTTCCTAATATAGAAACACCCAAAAATACCCAAGAAAAAAGCAACAAAACCTACAGAGACTCTTAAATCCCTAGTAGATTCGTCAATTATGTTGTGCAGAAATTGATCCTATGCCTAGGGTGAGGTCACCAACATACTAGGTTGAGTAGAAATTGGTCTAATAACAAGTTCTATAGGATTTAACTGGACTGATATAGAGGAAATTCAACCACACATTAAGATTCAAGCAAGCAAATAGAGATAGAGAAGGGAGAGAGAGAGGGAGAAGAAGTGCACCTTGTTTATGAAGGTTGATCCTTGCTGCTCCTCTTGACCTTTTCCAATCTGCTTCTCAAATATTATGTCCTACCTGCAAAACCTTAACCATGCACCCTTCCTAAAATATTTTGGTTACAAAGAAAAGAACTAATTATCATAAATACGCATGCATGACATTTAAATAATCTTTACTGACCAAATACATAACACTTTAATTTAGGGGAGGGAAAGATGTCAAAACTCTTTTAGCAATGGAATGATACAATACAATTACCTCTTCCATTGTTTGATGCCTTTCGAACCAAATACTAGGTTCCTCTACTCTTGTACACCAATTATCCCACTTCCAATCTTCTGAATGTATTCAAGGGAGAAATCACTTGAATATGGTGACTTCAACACTCATGGAAACAATGATAGGGGATAGGGGTCACTGACATGTAATCAGGGATGCATGTATGATGCAATATTCCTCCAGTGTGATCATGCAATATGGGTGTCCCCCTTCCTTAATACATCTCATATCAATTTATTATTGATGGAGATAGTTTCATATGGTTATCAATTGACTTAGAGAGTTACAATCGGGCCCCAAATTGTCTGAAACTTCCCTAACTTCTCCATTTTTCAAAATTTTATATTTTTTATGATTTTTTGAGGCACTTGCACCTTGCTTAAGGGAAACATGTGTGGCTCGTTTGTTGCTAGTTAATAAATCACATTTGATCATATTTTTAGTTGTAAATTCATGTAGTCAAGGGAGTATGAACAAGGATCTTGCTTTAGGGATTACAACCATCAAAAAGAGTCAAATCATAGGCTCTTCCATATTTTAAAGTCCCTTTTTTTAATGATCAATGAAACTTAGTTGACATCTTGTGAACTATCATCACAGATAGAGAAGTGTCGTTTTGAGATATAACACTTGGGGCTCCTCACACCAGGTATTTAGATGACCTTATGTTTCCCCCCTATATGTGTGTATATGTTTTCCTCAACTTGATTGCTATGTTTTGAACCTTAATAGTTTTTCTATTATAATTCTTATTGGATGGCCTATTAATGAAGCTCTAAAGATATAATCAATCCTTATAATCATCAAATGCATTGTATCAATACCTAGTTTGGATTTAAATATAGATCCCTATATTCCTTTTACGGTGTATGTGTCATGGTCTAGATCCTTAAACATGGACTATAATGCCCAAAAGTAATAGTTAGGGTATAAACCCACGATTTTGGTCCTAAACCATAAATTGGGTGATTGAACCCATCACTATTATGCACAATTGTTAAAATTGGAGACATAATCATCTTGTAGGTCAAAGGTTCTTTATTTAGGGCCTATGTTATTATCTACATACATATGCATAATTGAAGAGGGATATAAATAATGTTGTATGCATGAATCCATATTCTTACCCCCAAACCACAACTGGGACCATGCGCCCCATTCTTGTTTTGTTAAATCCTATAAATAGGGCCCATACTCTTCTTCTAGGCCGAAAATCCATTTTAAAATGCATGTGTCATGGTGTAGGATGCAAATACTTGAGTTTTTTCCCCAAACCATGGATTAGGCAATGTGACCCATACCTAATAGATCTAATCTTCAAAATTGTGACTACATTCCCCTTGCAAGTCGAACATCCATTACATAGGGGCTTATTCCATGGTATTGGGCCTTATGCATGACTTATGATCCTTGAAAGAAATGGTGTAATACCCCAATTTTGGACTTTGAACCCCTCTTATATTTCTCCTAAGTATTATTTCATTTTACTTAGGTGATTTTAGAAATCTGATAAATTTATTTCTAGTGACCATGTGGACCAGCACATTAATGAGATGGGAGTCACAGTCCCCTATGGGTTGGACGGAAAATGCCAATTATAATAATAAGAAGAAATTATTATTGGGGAAAAGGGAAAACCCTAAAGAAAATATTTGAGATACTAATGAATTAAAAAAATTCATAAAATATGGAATTTCACTCCTAAGAGATTAAAAAGTGGAACTCTTTGAAAACACTGCATTCTACACATTCTCATGATGATGAACACACAAGAGAAATTTGAGCTGGGAAGAACAATAACCTGAGACAAATGACATATTTGGGAGAACCAAACGGGTCCTGAAGACAAGTGAATGAGGACGGATTTGGGAGAACCAAACTGATCCAAATTAAGAGAAATCATACAAGTGGGTATTGGCTTGGCCACTTAATTGTGTGCAGGTAGGAGAACTACCCCAAGCTTGCAGGAGCACTACTTTTACTCTGAATAGGTTGTGTTTTATTTATTCTCTTAATTGCTGAGGCTTAAAATCCCCTGGAGCATCCTCGATCTCAGGAGTACTGAGTTGGGTGTTGGGTTTCCTGATGCCACTGAAATATCCTGAATAACTTGGGGAAAACAAGTTAAGGGTAATTTAAAATATCTACTCTGACCTAGGGGACTGTGAACTCAGCTCGGGGGTGACCTGAAAGCAAGGAGTACTTGCTGGGCAAAGTCTGGGAGGTTTGTGCTTGGTTCCAATGGTCATCATATTTCAGATAAGTTTATCTGTTGAACCTATATTATTATTTTATAGAAAGTAATGGAAATTTGTTTATATTTATTCCCTGAACTATTGTTGAATGATTTATATTTCAGATATAATTATATGTATATTGTTAGACCAATTTATGAGTATAGATCGGCCATAAACTCCTAGATATCTGTAATATCATACAGTTTTATGATCTAAGTTTAAATGCTTGGAATATTCATGGTTATATTTACTGTATGAATGGATAAGGTGTTGGTGCAGTAAATAGACAACATTAATGTTTAAATAATGGGTTATTATCCTGAGAGAGGCAACCTACAATAACCATTGTTTAAACGCTAACCTATTGGTTAAGTGTGTGTATTTTATAGGGAAGACATTTATTTCTATTTGCTGACAGAACCTAGTTTATATCATTATTGTGCAAATCAGGCAGACATGTAAACCATGTAAACCAAGAGGTTTACATGGCATGCCATAAATTTGTATATACCCTCATTTGCTATTTTATAGATCAACCCAGAAAGGGGATAATTATGATTATGATATGTTCCTACTGTTTAAATGAAATGATCATTGCAGTATATGCTTATATAATTTTGTATAAATGTATGGGCACAATTGTATTCCAGATTATAGCTTAAGATTGTAAACTAAGCTATTTGTTGCACATGCACAGAAGTCTAAACTTCATTGTTATATTCGATTAGGGTTTCACATACCTATTATGCTTATGCTAGTTATAACACTGGATGCAGGTCATTTTTAGAGTTCATTTATCCTGTAGTTACTTATCATACAATGGCGTTTGATTTATTTATTAATGACTTAATGTTTGGCTGAGTTATAGTCGTGATGTCCTCTTAAGGATCAATTCGTGGTCTATGGAATGGAGCATGCCCTAAACACTTATATTAATAAGTAAAATAGTATACAGGTAAGAGTTAAACTCACGGCTCCATTATTTTCCATATAAATTGTTTGCATAGCTACATTTGAAATCAGCAAGTTATATTTCCATAACTATTGCATGTAGCGTGTACACCCACGACTTATTACTGTTAACACACTTAAAAACAAATAGTGCTGCAAAGAATAACCATTAAGAACGATTTTAGAGAATGCATCTACCTTAACACGTTTATTGCTTTATGGCCATAATATTCATTGCGTATTATACAGATGCAGGGTTATGCATATATATATTATATCTATACCCATGAATCGCCGAAGCAAGACCAGTCCGAATCGATGCATATAATTACTCCCTTAACATTTGCGTATGCCTATATATATGTATGCATTGAGAAGCAAATCATTCGTAAATCATTTGTATGTTGTCAAAGTTAACTTCATCATTTCGAATCCATTTAAAATAGTGCACAGACAATATGGCGAAAAAGTTACAACGATGCCCCATTTCGGGTAGTGCATTGGAGTTAATCATTTCCACATTTAAAAAGATGAATGCAAAGATTTTCACATAATAACACTGTTCATTCATTAAAAGAGGCAGACAGAGGCCGAGAGCACCCATTTCATCTCCACACCGTAATAAAACAAACTAATACTTAAATGTTTCACATTTCAAATGCATTCATTATTTACAAAAGAGAACTAGTACATTCCAGAGCCATCGCTCTCCCTTTCCACCCTAAACTCCCTTCACAGGTCACGCCAAAACAAGACAACGATGAACTAGCATGGCCAAGCCACCCAAGGTCAAGCTAAGTGAATATTTGTTCACCATACAAGTCAAGGCCGACACTACATTCACCTATAGGTTGGGGCAAGCCTTCAACCCTAAACAAAGTCACCTGCAACAACAAGGACGGTCGAAGGCCTGGTTGCAGTGAAAGCAGACAGAGAACCACAGTCTTAAGTAACCCTTCCAACACCATCGGAGTAGTTACACCTAAAGGACAAAGTTCTTCGGGTTACCTGTCCACGTCGTAGTTGGTTATTCTTCCCCAGGTTCTGGTGAAAGCGTTGAATGACCCAACATGCTCACCATCTCATAACTCCTGCATCAATATGACCAAGGTAGTAGTTATTCGGGACAGTGGAAACATTATCAGGTGTAAAAAGTAAAAGTTACAACGAAGCTAGTGGTGGCATAAAAAATTACAGTTGGGTCAAACCATCACAAACCCCAAGCTTGGGTGGCACCATACCTGCATAAGAAACCCAATAAGTTAAATGGTGGCCACATATTATCCTCATAATAAAACGACAAAGAAAAGAGTTGGTAATTGCGTAAAAGATGAATAATTCTTACCTTTACAACATGCGCCCAGCAACGCTGCTAGTAGCTACCTGACACAGAAATGTGGGAGCGTGATGAAAGCACCTCCTCCCTGGTTCAGGAGCGAACACCATGATCGGAGCAGGAAAGCTCAAAGGATCCTGTTGAATGCCAAAAAGAACAACAACTGCAAGGTAGGTTTTTGGTATACGAGGTGATACCGATTCGAGGGATGACAACCTCTGAACTAGGTCACAAGTGCATTAATTTGTTGAAGTACCATGAAGAGTGGCACCAACACCCACAAGTAGATCGACGATGCCTAGGCATGCACCACTCCCAAGTTGGAAGACCTCGATCATGATCGACGGTCATGGAACCTTCAACACTTAATGCAACCACCGTGGAACATTAATGCAAAACTGCCTCGGGAGTTGGTGGTTTCGTGCGAAATTCGGCATGGATAGCTGACATTTAATGCACACACTTGAAAAATATTACTAAGTAAGCTGTGACGACATATAGCATGTGTATTTCCACAATTGTTTGATTTGGTTAGGATTATATTAAAAAAAAACGCGTAGAAGAGACATGACAAATTGGTTTCGGAGCACGGTCACCACACTAGGACCTTAGGATCTTTTGTGCTAACGTTGTGTTTTATTGAGATAAATAACAATATTTCATGTAGTGAACTGTTTTATAAATTTTATGATTTAATTACATTGTTGTTTATGACTTCTAACAAACAGCTGTTAACCACACTTAGATCGCATAGTGGTTGAATGGTAAGTGGAAGAAATGAATTCTGCGAAATAGGAAGGAACGTTGGCTATAGAAACATCCAGTCAGCGAGGAGAAATGGCCAGTAGGAAGGAGAGGAATCAGACCTCTCCACAAGGAGCGACCACATCCAACGAGATGATGGAAACAGTCAAAAGTCTGAAGGATGAACTGATCAGCATTAAAGAAGATAACATTAATAACTCTGAAGAACATCAGGAAATAAATGCCATTCTTCTGCAAAAGTTGACGAAAAAAGAAAACAGTTACCTCCCAACACCAGAGGAGAAGCATGCAGAAAAATCAGTCACAAAAAGAAATTCGAAATTTAAGACTACACCTCCAAGGAATTCTGCGAGCTATAATATGGATGTTAGTGACGAAGATTCACATGGCAAAGATTCTTAAGATTACGTTCCTAAGAAGAAAAAGAAAAATGGAAAAGTCAATCATCTACACTCAAAATTGAGGAAAATCAAGCCTCCTACTTTTAATGGAGAAATTAAAACTGGAGAAGAGGCTGAACTGTGGTTGAGGGACATGGAAACATATTTATGCATGTTCAAATATTCCAGCATCATAAAGGCTAGGATTGTTGTTTTCGACTTGCAAGGAAAATCTTCGTCTCGATGCGATGATCTCAAGCTGACCCACTCTGTCAGCGAGAAGAAGCTCAAGTGGAAAAATTTCACAACATTCTTCAAACAGAAGTACCTGTCTGAAAGGTACCTTGACAGAAGAGTAAAAGAATTTTACGACCTAAATCTAGGACAGCAAACCATGGAGGAATTAATTAGTAAATTTCTAGACTTGCTCAAGTATGTTCCTTACATTCAAGATGAGAAAATCAGAATTCAGCGTTTTCTGAATTGTTTTATGTTTGGGTACAAGGATTAGATAGAGTTCGACGATCCCAAGACCTTGGAAGATGCTTTCCTGAAAATCTAGACTATGTTATGAACGGGGGTAGAATAGAGCTGAAGTGTCAAAAAGGTGGAACGAAAAGAAGAAAACCAAATCTGATAACAAGCAGAAAGGACACAAGACCAACCAATTTAGAAACCAAGTTACGCAGGCACCTTTCAAAAACAGATTTGAAGGAAGCAAGACATACTCTAACACTTTTCCACCAAACAAGAAGATGAACAATGAAGGCACCAGAAAACCGGAACATACACCATCTAAGCCACCACTCAAATGTTGGGGCTTTAGAGAAAGTCATAGATGGTACGATTGTCCTCATAAGAAGGATATAAGCAAACCAATGCATAATCTGCAAGAGGCTTCTACGGTTCAAGACATAGCAAGGAGCCCGAAAATTTATGATGCATTGAATAACCGTCAAGCAAAACATCGAGCCTCTGTAATCGAGGTTGAAGGTATGATTTCTAGGACACCTGTGTCTATCTTGATTGATTATGGCGCATGTAAAAGTTATATAGACCCAAAACTTTGTGAGTCATGCAAACTTAGCAAAAACAAATACATGCAGTCTTGGCTAGTTCAAATGGCCACAGGGACAAAAAGGAAAGTTTCAGAAGTAGTGAATCAATTTCCTTTGAAGTTGAATGAATGTTACACTAGTGCAGATTTAAATGTTTTGCCATTAGGATCATACAATTTGCTTATCGGTATGGATTGGCTGGAAAAACATAGGGTTGTTATAGACTGCTATCAAAAATATGTTACATTTACTAATGATGTGGGACATCCTAAAAGGATTCAAGGGATAGTAAGAAAAGTGAAATTAAGAGATATTTTTGCTCTTCAATTGAAAAGAAATGCTCGAAAAGGGTGTAAACTCTATGCGGTCCACATAATAGAAAATCAGAAAAGTGAAATTTCAGATTTCACAAAACATCTTGTTTTGGCTGAATTTGAGGATGTGTTTCCCGAGGAGATTCTGGAGTTACCTCCTAGACGAGAACAAGATTTTACCACAGACCTATCCTTAGAAACAGTACCAAATTCTAAAGCACCTTATCGGATGAGCACTTCTGAATTGATAGAGCTAAAAGCACAATTGTAGGAGTTGTTGGAAAAAGGTTATATCCATCCAAGTGCGTCTCTGTGGGGAGCACCAGTGATCTTTGTAAGGAAGAAAGATGGCACATTCCGACTGTGAATAGATTACAGATAGTTGAACAAGGTAACAATCAAAAATCGGTATCCCTTGCCTCGGATTGATGATTTGTTCGATCAGGTCGGGGGTGCTACTGTCTTTTCAAAAATTTATCTAAGGTCAGGTTATCATTAAATCAGAATTAAAGAAGAAGATGTGCATAAGACAGCTTTCTGTACTCGTTATGGACATTGAGTTTGTGGCGATGCCATTCGGTTTGATGAATGCACCAGCCACGTTTATGTGCTTGATGAATAATGTTTTCAGCAAGTACCTGGATAAATTTGTTGTAGTGTTTATTCATGACATCCTCATCTATTCGAAGAACAAAAGTGAGCATGAGGAACACCTAAGATTGGTGCTGCAAGTTCTACGAGAAAATCAGCTTTACGCAAAGTTGTCCAAGTGTGACTTTTACAAGCACCAAATACAATACTTGGGTCACATTATATCAGCCCAAGGTATTGCGGTGGACCCCGACAAGATCAAGGCCATAATGAGTTGGCCTACTCCCCAAAATGTAAGCAATGTCCACCCTTTTATGGGATTAGCCGGGTACTATCAAAAATTCATTGAGGGATTTTCCAAAGTGGCTCATCCTATCAGATCCCTTTAGAGAAAGGAAGTCAAGTTTCTTTGGACAGCCAAGTGTGAAGCAAGTTTTGCAAAGCTGAAACAATTGCTCACTTCCACCCCTATTCTAAAAGTGGTTGATCCCTATGGAGACTTTGTGGTATGCATGGATGCATGCAAGGAAGGATTGGGAGGCGTGTTAACGCAAGATGGCTTGGTAATCGGTTATGAATCTATAAAGTTAAAGACGCATGAAGTAAACTATGTGATGCACGATTTAGAACTGGATGCCATAATTCATGCATTGAATATGTGGGACATTACCTTTTGGGAAAAAGGTTTGTTCTAAAAACTGATCACATTGGGCTGAAATATCTTTTTGAACAACCAAACCTGAATGGGAAGCAAGCAAGGTGGTTGGATTTCTTAAGCGAGTTTGACTTTGAAATTCAGCATATCAAAGGCAAAGAAAATAAAATTGCTGATGCACTTAGTAGACACATACACCTACTAACTATGGCTTCAGTTAACAGTTTCCAAGCTGATTTTATGTCCCAGATCCGAACAACAGATGAAAAATACCAAGAATATATGAATTTAAGACAAAAGTGTCTTGCAGAAAATTCAGATCAACAAGCAACAAATTACAGCATATCTAAGGATGGGATGCTGCTGTTTAAAAACAGACTTTTCATACCGGATCAAGCAGATTTGAAACAATTAATTCTGGATGAATTTCACAAAAGACCATATTCTGGTCATCTAGGTTATCAGAAAATGATAACAGCTATTAAAAAACATCACTATTGACCCAGATTGAAATCTAAGATTGTTGAGTACATTCCAAAATGCATGGACTGTCAGCGGGTGAAAGTGGAACATCAACAATCGATTGGTTTTTTATAGCCTATACCAGTACCAGAATGGAAATGGGAGACCATTTCTATGGACTTTATCACCAGTTTTCCTAAGAATAATAAACAACGTGATGTTATCATGGTTGTAGTGAACAAGTTGACTAAGGAATCTCACTTCATACCATTCAAGTCCACATTCAAAGCAATAAACATTGTAGAGGTGTTCATGAAAGAAGTCTTCCGACTCCATGGGATTCCCAAGGTGATTATATCCGATAGGGATACAAAGTTCACTTCACATTTCTAGAAGGATTTATTTACAGGTTTGGGGACTAAACTGATTTTTAGTACCGCCTACCATCCTCAAACAGATGGACAGACCAAGAGGGTGAACCAAGTCTTAGAGGACATGCTTTGCCTGTACGTCATGGACAATCCGAAGCAGTGGGAAAACTACCTACACTTAACTGAATTTTCCTACAACAATGGGTACCAAACTTCGGCAGGAATGAGTCCCTTCGAATATTTGTATGGCAGAAAATGTAAAAACCCCTATGACATGGGATGATCCAATAAATCAGATTGTGATGGGTCCCGAAATGTTAGCTGAACTAGAAAACGTTGTGCGGACAGTAAAAACAAACTTAAAAATTGCCCAAAACAGGCAGAAAAACTATGTTGATTTGCATAGAGAACATAAAGAATTTGAAGTTGCGGATCATGTATTCCTAAGGGTGAAAGCAAAGAAAATTTCTTTGAACTTGGGCAAGGTTACCAAACTTGCACCAAGATTTTGTGGTCCTTTCCAAATACTTGCTAAAGTAGGACCTGTTGCTTATCAGTTAGCTTTACCAGCAAACTTTAAAGTACATGATGTGTTTCATGTTTCATTGCTGAAGAAATATGTATATGATCCTAAGCATATTGTGAATTGGCATGTGATTTAGGTGGAATCAGAAGGAGACTTCTGGAAAGAATCTATATGCATACTAGATCGGAAAGAGGTGGTACTTCGGAATTGAACCATCGTTTAGGTAAAAGTGCAATGGGATCACTATAATCCTGAAGAGGCTACCTGGGAAATGTAAAGGGAAATGCGAGCAGCATACCCTTTCCTGTTCAAAGAAGTACATGACACAAACTGAATTTGCTTATTATGTTATTTTGTTTTTTTTTTAAACTATTTAACACCAAGGATGGTGAAAACTTAACGGGAGGGGAAATGTAATACCCCAATTTTGGACTTTGAACCCCTATTATATTTCTGTTAAGTATTATTTCATTTTACTTAGGTAATTTTATAAATCTGATAAATTGATTTCTAGTGACCATGTGGACCAGCACATTAATGAGATGGGAATCACAGTCCCCTATGGGTTGGACGGAAAATGCCAATTATAATAATAAGAAGAAATTATTATTGGGGAAAAGGGAAAACCCTAAAGAAAATATTTGAGATACTAATGAATTAAAAAAATTCATAAAATATGGAATTTCACTCCTAAGAGATTAAAAAGTGGAACTCTTTGAAAACACTGCATTCTACACATTCTCATGATGATGAACACACAAGAGAAATTTGAGTTGGGAAGAACAATAACCTGAGACAAATGAGGACATATTTGGGAGAACCAAACGGGTCCTAAAGACAAGTGAATGAGGACGGATTTGGGAGAACCAAACTGATCCAAATTAAGAGAAATCATACAAGTGGGTATTGGCTTGGCCACTTAATTGTGTGCAGGTAGGATAACTACCCCAAGCTTGCAGGAGCACTTCTTTTACTCTGAATAGGTTGTGTTTTATTGATTATCTTAATGGTTGAGGCTTAAAAGCCCCTGGAGCATCCTGGAGCTCAGGAGTACTGAGTTAGGTGTTGGGTTTCCTGCTGCCACTGAAATATCCTGAATAACTTGGGGAAACAAGTTAAGGGTAATTTAAAATATATTCTCTGACCTAGGGGACTGTGAACTCATCTCGGGGGTGACATGAAAGCAAGGATTACTTGTTGTTCAAAGGCTAGGAGGTTTGTGCTTAGTTCCATTGGTCATCAGATTTCAGATGAGTTTATCTGTTGAACCTATATGATTATTTTATGGACAGTAATGGAAATTTGTTTATATTTATTCCTGGCACTACAGTTGAATGATTTATATTTTAGATCTGGTTATATGTATATTGTTAGACTGATTTTTGAGTATAGATCGGCCATAAACTCCTAGATCTTTGTAATATCATACAGTTTTATGATCTAAGTTGAAATGCTTGGAATGTTCATGGTTATATTTACTGTATGAATGGATAGGGTGTTGGTTTAGTAAATAGACAGCATTAATGTTTAAATAATGGGTTATCATCCTGAGAGAGGCAACCTACAGTAACCATTGTTTAAATGCTAACCTATTGGTTATTATAGGGAATACATTTATTTCTATTTGCTGACAGAACCTGGTTTATATCATTATTGTGCAAATCAGGTAGACATGTAAACCAGGAGGTTTACATGTCATGCCATAAATCTGTATAAACCCTCATTTGCTATTTTATAGATCAACCTTGAAAGGGGATAATTATGATTATGATTTGTTCCTACTGTTGAAATGAAATGATCATTGCAGTATGCTTATATAATTTTGTATAAATTTATGGGCACGATTGTATTCCATATTATAGCTTAAGACTGTATACTAAGCTATTTTTTGCACGTGCACAGAAGTCTAAACTTCAATGTTGCATTCGATTAGGGTTTCGCATGCCTATTATACTTCTACTAGTTATAACACTGGATGCAGATCATTTTTAGAGTTCGTGTATCCTATAGCTACTTATCATACAGTGGCGTTTGATTTATTTATTAATGACTTAATGTTTGGTTGAGTTATAGTTGCGATGTCCTCTTAAGGATCAATTCGTGGTCTACGGAATGGAGCATGCCCTAAACACTTATATTAATAAGTAAAATAGTATACAGTTAAGATTTAAACTCAGGGCTCCATTATTTTCCATATAAATTGTTTGCATAGCTACATTTAAAATTAGCAGGTTATATTTCCATAACTATTGCATGTAGCATGTACACCCACGACTTATTACTGTAAACACAATTAAAAACAAACAGTGTTGCAAAGAATAACCATTAAGAACGATTTCAGAGAATGCATCTACCTTAACATGTTTATTGCATTATGGCCATAATATTCATTGCGTATTATATAGATGCAAGGTTATGCATACTATATATTATATATATACCCATGATTCGGCGAAGCAAGACCAGTGCGAATCAATGCATATAATTACTCCCTTAACATTTGCGTATGCCTATATATATATGCATTGAGAAGCAAATCATTCGTAAATCATTTGTATGCTGTCAAAGTTAACATCATCATTTCAAATCCATTTAAAATAGTGCATAGACAGTATGGCGAGAACCTTACAACGAAGCCCAATTTCGGGTAGTGAATTGGAGTTAACCATTCCCACATTTAAAAAGACGAATGCAATGCTTTTCACATAATAACATTGTTCATTCATTAAAAGAGGGAGACAAAGGCCGAGAGCACCCATTTCATTTCCACAGCGTAATAAATGAACTAATACTTAAACGTTTCACATTTCAAATGCATTCATTATTTACAAAAGAGAACTAGTACAGTCCAAAGCCATCACTCTCCCTTTCCACCCTAAAATCCCTTCACGGGTCACGCCAAAACGAGACAGCATTGAACCAGTGACGCCCAGCATGGCCAAGCCACCTAAAGTCAAGCTAAGTGAAGAGTTGTTTGCCATACAAGTCAAGTCTGACACTACATTCACCTACAGGTTGGGGCAAGCCTTCAACCCTAAACAAAGTCGCCTGCAACAGCAAGGACGGTCGAAGGCCTAGTTGCAACGAAAGCACACAGAGAACCACAGTCTTAAGTAACCCTTCCAACACCATCAGAGTAGTTACACCCGAAAAACAAAGGTCATCGGGTTACCTGGCCACGTCGTAATTGGTTATTCTTCCCTGGGTTCTGGTGAAAGCGTCGAATGACCCAACACGCTCACCATCTCATAACTCCTGCGTCAAGATGACCAAGGTAGTAGTTAGTTGGGACAGTCGTAACATTATCCGATGTAAAAAGTAAAAGTTATAATGAAGCTAGTGGTGGCATAACAACTTACAGTTGGGTCAAACTGTCGCGAAGCCCAAGCTCGAGTGGCACCATACCTGCATAAGAAACCCAATAAGTTAAATGGTGGCCACATATTATCCTCATAACAGAACATCGAAGAAAAGAGGTTGTAAGTGCGTAAAAGAGGAATAATTCGTACCTTTACAATGTGCACCCAGCAACGCTACCAGTAGCTACCTCACACAGAAGTGTGGGAGCGTGATGAAAGCACCTCCTCCCTGTTTCGGGAGCAAAGACAATGATCGGAGAAGGAAATATCAAAGGATCTCGTTGAATGCCAAAAAGAATAACGACCGCAAGGTACAGTTTTTGTATACGAGGTGATACCAGTTAGAGGGATGACAACCTCTGAACCAGGTCACAAGTTCATTAATTTGCTGAAGTACCACGAAGAGTGGTGCCAACATCCACAAGCATATCTACGGCGCCCAAGCATGCACCACTCCCAAGCTGGACAACCTAGATCATGATCGACGGTCGTGGAACCTTCAACAATTAAATAAACCACCATGGAACATTAATGCAACACTGCCTCGAGAGTTGGCAGTTTCGTGTGAAAACCAGCATGGATAGCTGGAGCACGAGAAAAGAGTCCTATTTCTTACTGACTGTCGAGCCACGACGAGTTCCATGTGGAGTTACCTGCCACCAACACAATCCTGGGTTTAAAATGTTGGTTCGTAGCTTTCGCAGTCTGCGTGGAAGAGAGTAAGTTGGTTACAGTCACCGCATGTCTCATGCTACATATCGTAAACCTTAGTGCATGTGTGGCGAATCCTTACCACCTCCTCGTTAGGCGTTGTCGAAAGTGTCACCGCGAAGGCCAAGTTGGGGGCCGGTTGATGGCCATTGTGGCATGGTGACAAGGTCTCATAAGCCAAGGTCCAACCTTGGGTTGACCTGGCTATACGTTCAACCTTTAACAACATTACATTATAATGTTTTCGTTCTAACATAAGTCTATTTTAATGGCATTTGCATATATTAAATTAAAATATGATATGTGTTTACTATTTCTCCTAAGTGTTAGTTTGAGCACTTAGTGCATTTTCATGAGCTTAGGTTGGACCTTGGGTCACCTAATAGCGCTCAGGTTGTATTTTATATATATATATATGGTATAATATATGCGTGTAGATTACATTACTTCAAGTTATATATATATAGGGTTATAATATATATATATGTTATATTTTGCTAGGTTGTAACAGTTGTATTTAGTTTACATTGCATTAAATTGATATTTCATTGCAATAGCTTTTATTATTATCAATTACATTTCATGCATAGTTATATTATAAAGGACTAGGGCATATTATTCTAAGGCCTATCCTTTACGAAGTTATCATTAGGGCTTAGTATAATATTAATGCTTAGGTTGTAGGTTAGTACCTTGGCACAACATTTAACCATGTAGACTTTAATTGTATTCACATTAATACTTTAATGAGTCATAGTTAATAATTAATGACATATTAATGATATTAATATAGTTATTAATTGAAGTATTAATGCTGCTTATGTAATTTTTACTTTGTCGCAAGTGTGCAGAATGTAGACATTATACTTTCAGTAGATACTTGATTTACTAACCAACCCAGTGATGCATAAGCACGATGTCATGGTTGGCACCTATTTGGAAAGCGACAGAATAATAATGACGTTTAATGCACACATTGCAGAATATTACTAAGTAGGTTGTGATGACAGCTAGCATGTGTATTTCCGCATTTGTTTGATTTGGTTAGGATTCTATTCAAAAAAAATCGTGTAGAAGAGACGTGACAAATGGTTAGATCATGAATCCAATGTCTTTGCTGAGAAACCCCGGCTTAGACAATGCAACCCATCCTTTTTTTCCAACCCTCAAAATCATGTCCTTATCCCTCTTGCAAGCCAAACATTTCTTATATAAGTTTTGTGTCATGGTATGAGGTCATATTAATGGCTTATGAGCCATGAGAATGATGATTAGGGCCTAATTCATTAGGTTGCATCCCAAAGTTATGGATTGGGAAAGAAAATACAATCCATGGGTGTCCAATCCCCAAAATTAAGTCCACATTCCTCTAACGGGATAAGGATTTCTTATACAGAGCATGTGATTTAGTCTAGGGACCCATGCATGGCTTGTAATTCTTAAAACAAATGATTTAGGCCTAAATCCCTAATTTTTGGACCAAAACCAAGGCTTGTTCCATGTTACCCATCCCTTTTGCATTTTATCATCATACTCATCCTCATCATCCAAAAATTCCATCTTGAGGGATTACGTCATGGTTAGGGCCACATGTAAATCTTATGAGCCTTGAAAGTAAAAGAGAGGCTTTGAAACACTAATTTTTAACATTTACCATTGCTTGGGCCCCAAGACCCATCCATTGTATACCCAATCCTTAAAATTAGGCCAATACTCCTCTAATATGCTAAATTTCCCCTCTATAGGTCTTGCAAATATGCAAATGTCTACTTTGAACCATCTACCATGCATGGGAATTTGAACCACAATATGAGATCGATATAGGTAATGTTTGGTATGTGGGAAAGGAATCCAATGTACACTAACCCATCCAAACCTTTACATGCTACAATCCCTAGCTTATAAGGCTCCTCACCTCAAAATAAACCTCCCAAGACCCTATTTGATCAATACTATCCTAGGAACATATTTCACAATAATGTAATGATCCTCTCGTGCATGTGCACGCATTGACACTTTGGGTCTATGCCTATCATGTCCCCTGTAGAAATTAAACCCTCCATCCCAACACACACTATATTTCATAAACCCTGGGATCCCTCACATGAAAATAAAATCCTCAAACACCTAATTAAATATTGACCCCTTTGACATAAGAACACTTTTCCCCTAATGATAATCAAACCCTCACACTTACTCAACTCCACACATTTTTCCCCCACCACTTATGTTCTTGGACACATTATGCCCAAATTCACAATAATCCATCCAAATCATCACACATTAATCCTACTAATCATTAGGGCCCCTCGCATGTCATTTTAACCCTAAAACACCTTAACCATTGATGCTTATAACCTTTAGCGCACTTATCACACACATGCCTCTCATATCCCCATACACTTGGTTCTTACCAATCACGACCTTGGACATTACACCCTAATCCACATTAACCTCTTCAACTCTTTACAGTGACTAAAATCCTTATCCCAACCATCCCTCATACCATAGTGGAAACTAGAAGAACCTTAACCCTCAACTAATACAACCTCAAGCACAAATTTATATGCTATTGCAGTGACCCTCACACACACTTATCCACACTCATGCACTTGGATTCCATGCATTACAACCCTACACACTTTACTCCTATTTCACCCTAATCCTCCCACCCATTAAACAATACATCCCCAAAATATAGAGACCTAAGTAATGACAATAAAACCCTAAAACACATTAACCCCTTCCCAGATACAACCCTAAACACACATTGCCCCATAACCACAATGAAGTCCTCACACACTTACACACCCTCATGAACCTATCCCACACCCATTGATAGAACACTTTATGCCCCAACATACACTGTTGGCGTCTATATCTAAGCTAGAGGTTTCCAGTGTAGACACAGGTACTTCGCGGTTTAAGGAACCAACAAAACCCCTATTCACCGGGCCTTTCGGCAATAGGATGTTCACAGCCTGAGGTCTCACTCGAGGCGAAGCTAAGGGGGTGGTTGCGGAATCAAGTTTCCACAACCTAGTGATGCGAGTGTAGGGATACTGATGAGAGGCGCAATCACCACAAGGATTGTTGCAGATAGACAACTGGGCGAAGTCTCTACTTCACGTCGGATACTTCGGCAAGTAGAGGAGCTTGCGCCACCCGTGCGTCCAAGGATCGCGCGGTAATGAGTACTTCCTGCGTCTCAATGATAAGTTATTGACAACGTATCTCATGGCACTTACGATGGAACAGCGCGTCAACTAGATCGCGCTTCTGCTCGAAACTTGATTAATTCTAACCAATCTTATTTAGAATTCTTTATCCATTCAACACATTCAGGTTCTTATCGTATGTTGCATAAAATTGAATAAACATACAAAACTGCGTGCTCCAACGCTGCGCTTAAATTCAACTCTCAGCTATGTGACTAATCAGAAGATTCATACATTCATAGACTTATAAGTGCTAAGTACTTAACATTCATCCACACATGTATTACTTAACATATTATTCCCATTCTCTTGCGGCGAATACATATAAAATCAATCACATAACAGACAACTGCAGTATTAAACATCCATACCAAGCAAATGAATAGTCGCAAACACCTATCACATAACACGGAATTTAATGTGGTTCACCCCCCCGTATGGAGGCTACGTCCACAAGAACGGTTGTTAATATTGATCTTTTGGGAAGGGTACAACCGTTCTTAGTCTGTGCACTCAGCTGCAGACTCTCTTCTCTCTCAGATAGGTCTCTGCACACTCAGCTGCAGAGCCTTTACAATAGCTTTACGCTCAAAGGATCTAACAATATTCACTAACCCAACAATGACGAGTTCAATGAGAGAATAACCCTTTCCCATACCAAAATGCCTTATTTATAGATAACGCCCATGGGTCGTGTCTTTACAATCAGTAGGGAAAACCCTTAGATTTACAAAACTGGCATCGCTAACTACCCGCTTGACTGTCACCGTCGACAGCTTACACTACCTGCTCTAGGTCATTCCAGCTGGGCCACTCATGGCTCACACACGCCTCTGATAGCCGCAGTCCTCAAAATGGTTACACTGCATCATGGCCTGTCCCTTTCCCCTGCTTCCGCCTGCCCGTCGTCGTCGATGTCATGGCCTAGATTCTCAACTACTTTCCACCACTCTCTCTGACAGGTCCCTTCCATCCTTCTTCCACTTGTCCCTTACCCAAAATAGGTCACTTTCTCATTTGAACTTTACCGGTATTTCCTACCAAAAGTAGCTCATGCGCGATACCTGCACATCTGCGTTCTGCGCAACCCTGCTTTACTTTTGCCGCTGTGCGACATGCGCATTTATCAAAATTGCCTCCATGTCCTGCCGTTACGCGCATTATGCACTTTTCAGAACTTGCACAAATATTCCAACTTGGGCCCCACCCAATGGGCCCTTAACACTCACCTGTAGCTTGTCCCAAGCCACTTCCACTTGCGAACTCTGGGGCCGCATCTTCCACCGTACCTAGCTTTGTTGTAAAGCTTTGCAGAGTTCCTGCTAACTCTGCAACTATATCCTTGGATTTTTTTTCAAAACCTTGAAGCGTCTCTAGAGTTTCCTGCGAGACCTTATCCTTAGCCACTTGTTCTTTCATGGTTCCCTCTGCTGCCTGAAGTTCCAAGAACTTTGCATCGAATTGCTGCATCAATTCGAGGCCTTTTGTTCAATGGGATGCAACCTGTCTGATGTATCATCCTCTTTCTCCCTTAGTGTCAGCAACTCTTTCTGTAGGTTCTTGACTTCATTATATTTCTGCACTTTCTCCCTTGCCGACGCATTCTTCAGCTCTGCGCCTACAGCATCTACCTATTGCTGCTTCTGCTGTAATTCCGCTCTTACCTACTGGAGCGCAGGATCCTCATTCAACCTGGTGACTATTGTAGTTATCTATTCAAGTAATTCTTGGCATTTCGTCACTTCCACCGAAATGCCATCCATTGTTGCTTTGATGTCCTCAGCTACGCATGGGCACTGATCCGGTGGAATGACAGGGTACCTAGCCTCCAACTCTGCGATCTTTCCTTTGTAAGAAGCCTCCATTTGTATCTTCTCGGAGGTGAGGGACTCTACCTTGGCCCCAATTTTCTTTATCGTGTTCTCTACATCATCCTCCTCTTCGCAATACTCTATTTTCGTGCAGACCGCTGAAACGATCTCCTTCAGCTTTCGGCCTTTTTCCTTGGCTGCGCTCAATTCTTGCTTCTTGTGATCTAATTCCTGCCTTAACTGATTGATATCTTCAGTTAAGTATGCACACCAATCATATGAGTCTAGGCCTCTCTCATGAATCTCTTCCAAAACCCTAATGTGCAGGTCATTCAGGTCCTCTAGGGTAAAGGCCCCAATATTTAGGTCAAGGCGCTTAGTCTTTACTGCCTCATTAATCGCTTCATTTGGATAAATGAGGTAGCTTGGTTCGAGGTTCAATACACGCAGATACTTAATTACAGCAACATGTGGTATTCTTTGTGCGTTTGGTCCCCCTGACTTCTCGTAGGAATCTAAACTTGGCTGCCCCAACCCCATCTGTGCTACCATTGTCTTGACCTCCTCCATAGCTTGGATTATGGTCAATTGGAGTTGTCTTGTTTGGCTTCTTTTTCAGCGTAGGTCTCTTCCCACACTTCCTAGACCTTGGTTGCAATGATCTCGCAATCATCTGGATGTAGTACTGGCCCGAACTCAGGTTTTTCGGACTTCCTCTTTGTCCGTTGGCTTTTCGATTGCGCAGGGCCTTCAGTGTCCTTTCTTTTACCTGTTGTTGTATCTGTATGTGCACTATGCACGTCCCCCTTTTCCTACTCAATGGGAGTACTAGCTGGTAGCCCTCCCTTCTTCCCACTTCCTGCTTATTTGTCTTCCTTATCTTCCGTTGTACACTCCTCATCTGAGTCTTTTACATCAATCTTATGCGACATAGGTTATACCTGTTGTTCATAGTCTGATGAATCATCTCGTGACATGGGGACTTTCCAGTCGTCATCCAACCGCTCCATCATTTGCTCGATGGTCTCTTCATCCAGTGGGTAAAACCATGGATACCATAATCCTTCTTGCACATCAGCCCTTGTCTGAATGTGTGATTGATGCCTCCTCACGCTAAACCTCAGGATGCATGTGTACTTGTCGATCAACAGTTTTGAAATGCGTGGCGTTTCCATAATCACCTCGCGTAATTGGTCATAATAGACATAAAATACTTCAGTCGTATGTCGCTGTCTAGACGCCTTCGAGTTCTCCCATAGGTTGGAAAAATGCATTCCACGACCTTGCCCTGCTAAGGTCAGAACCCCTTGACACCCCTCTGGCTCTTGCCAGCCTACAAAGGTTATTAATACTAGCAGCCAGCTGAAATGGAATGTTGTTCCATTATCTTGTGTGTCTTGAACATCTGCTAGGAACTCGTTCAATAAGAATTGGCACCAATTGTAGGCTTTTCCCTGCAATACATTATAAGTTGCTTTGATTGTGACTGTGGGTACCTCGGGTGGCCTACACTTGTGCAGTAACTTCCCTGCGAGCAATTGGGTAGTCAAATTTGTTGTGTGATCATTGATATCGGCGGTTGGGAACCCACGTCCCTTCCGCACTACACCGAATTATTTTGCTACTTCGGTGCTCAAACCTCTATCCTACGCCCTCTTTATTATCAGGTCGGTTGGGTCCTGGCCTCTTTTATTCAAGCCGACAATATGATGTATCAGATCAATGTTGATATCAATGCGGGTGTCGAGCCATAAGAAGCCTTCATGTATGCAGGTGAGTAATGTGCGCACTACCGCAGAAAACTCAGGACTCTTAGTAAAGTGTGGCATTTGCAGTAAGTTCAACAAGCTTGATGGTCGGATGGTTTTTAGCCAATCTTATACATCCAGTTTGTCGGCACCGGTCTGTGCGTCCTTTACCCAGTTGATATATCCGTCAGGTCTAAATTGTGGGTAAGTCTTCGGTGCTACCAGCATGTTTTCAAGTAGGTCTGGGTCATCCAGCTTGCAACCTAGTACACCACCTAGTAAATTCTCCTCAATCTTCACCTTGGTAGAAATAGTGGGTATCGGGATTTCGTACTTAAAATTATTTTCTATGTGGACTGGTGGGGCATTGAGCTTCCATGGAGGGATGTGGTCGGGCACTGGATAAATAGGTAGGTTCTGAGCCGAGGCCGAATGTTGCAATCGTACTTCGGACCCCCCTGTTATGAAGTTGGCTCTTTGCCCTTGCTGCTTCCTGCAGCCTGCCTTGCTGAACTCCGGGATGCACTTTCCTTTGTCACCATCATTGTTGTTGGAATCCCTCCTTGCTCAAACAACTAGGATATATCCTCCAACTCAACCTGGTCACTCATACAATGCTCTGTTTGCTTGGCTCTCAAGAAGTTCAAGTGCTTCGTAAAAATGGTTAAGTGGCCGAGTGAGGCCTATTTATAGCCTTAGCTGGGATGTAACGTGGTCATCACCAGTTTGTGAGGCACTTAATGCCATCTTAATGTCCAACTCCTTCCTAAGATCTCAGTCGTGCCATTCGATCCTCATTAGGCCAGATCTGTTTCCTTAAATGCCAAAAGGTTGCTTGGCAAGCCAGCTTGTCAACTCCATCGAATCAGTGTTAATGGCTCATCTTGCCAACCAGATTTCGATGCTAAACTGGTCACTTTGGCCTTTAATGTGTTCCAAATTGTCACATCCGCCCTTAAATTTGAAACTTTACCAATACCACCAAGTTGGTTAACGGCACACTAACCGGTCGACAGATGTCATGGTGACGATTTCCGTCATAATGTGCTGGCAGTCTAACAGGATGTTCACCTCGGGATGCGCATTTGGTGTAATCTTCTACGCAACTGTAGTTTGCGCGATGTCTTCGTAATTATTACTTTGAAGCATGCTGCGCAGCTTTTTTTTTCGCACGCGCAACTTTAGCAGTGTTGCGCGGTACACCTCCCTTGATCATACAGGATTCTGCGCAGCCAGACTATCGAGGTAAAGCTTTAGTCTGCTACCATTTATCAAACTTGGCAAGGTATCTCCGGCTAAGGTAGCTAACTGGACTGTGCCACCATTATTAATATGCACTACAGTATACGGGCCAAGCCAATGCATCTTAAACTTTCCAGGAAATTTCATGAATTTGCTATCATACAGGAGGACTAGATCACCTACCTGAAAGCTCTTGTTTTTTATGTGGCGATCATGCCATGTTTTTCCACGCTCTTTCTGTACTTGTTGGTGGAATCCTGCGATGAAAAGATCTTCCTCCAGCCCAACCAAGTGTAGGATCCTTTCTTCTAGCGTTGCGCGATCTGCCATGCCTGTAAACGCAACTATTCTCAAACTGGAAACAATATACTCCATTGGCATTATGGCTTCTTTCCCATAATCCAATCTGAAGGGTGTATGGCCAGTCAGTTTCTTGCATGTAGTCCTATATTCCCATAGTAAAGATGGAATGCGCAGATCCCAATCATCCCAGTTGACATTGCATATCTTGGTTAGCGCATTC
Organism: Larix kaempferi; assembly: GCA_027924585.1. Lineage (NCBI taxonomy): Eukaryota > Viridiplantae > Streptophyta > Pinopsida > Pinales > Pinaceae > Larix > Larix kaempferi. Next base: position 14,755,807 of record BSBM01000096.1, on the reverse strand, counting down.
TCCAACACTTTGTTAAATGCTTCAACAATTCCATTCGCATATGGATGATAAGGTGTACTGCATTGATGATGAACGCGGAACTCTTCAGTCAAAGCTTCAATGGTTCTCTTCAAAAAGTGAGTGCCTTGATCACTCATCAAAATCTTTGGGCATCTGAACCTTGTTAGGATGTTCTCGTATATAAACTCTACGGTTGTAGCCGCACTACAGTCTTTCATTGGTTTTGCTTCTACCCATCTGGGGAGGTAATCAGTTGCGGTAATAATGTACCTCACACCAATTCTCTTCCCTAGTGGGTTAATAGGACCCACAAAATCAATAGCCCATTTCTCAAATTCCTGCAATGTTAACTGTGGATTTAAGGGCATTTCGTCCCTACGCGATGGCTTCCCTGTCCTCTGACAGACATTGCAACTCTGGCAATGTTCCTTCGAATATTTATGAATTGTAGGCCACCATATCCCTGGGCGCAATATCTTCTGTGCAATAGATCTACCTGCATAGTGGCCTCCTATGACTCTTGAATGTGCATCATCTAATATGAATGGTTTCTCATGTTCTAGTACACATCTGCGCAGTACTTCGTCCGGTCCCAGCTTGTATAGTTGACCTGCGATTATAGTGAAGTCTGTTGCACGCACTACCAGCTGTTTCTTCAGTAGCTTCTCCATAGCTGCGATTATTTGCGCATATCCTTTTATGAACTTCCTATAATAACTGGTATGCCCCAACGTAGTGCACAACTTCTTGACTGAATTTGGTGTAGGCAAGTTTACAATGACTGCGATCTTCGCAGGATCAACCATCAAGCCCTATTTGTACACAATGTGTCCCAACAAGATTCCATAGGGAACACAGAAAACACATTTCTTCAGATTTAATGAAATTTTATGCTGTCTACATTTCTCCAGCATCATCCTGAGGTTCGCACCATGGTTCTTCAGTAAGCCAAAAAAGGTCTAATCATCAAAATAAACCTCTGAGAACTTATGGATGTAATCTTTGAATTCTGCGAAGACCACTCTAGAAAATATGGCAGGTGTGTTCTTCAACCCAAAAGGCATCATTGTGTACTGGAACGACCCCCATTCTGTAGCAAAAGTAGTCTTGTGCCTATCTGCGCAATCAATCCTAATCTGATGGTATCCAAAGAATCCATCAGTAAAAGAATACGCCTCATTCCCTCCGACATTATCAAGTACTTCATCTGTGAAAGGGGTAGGAAATGGGTCATGCATCGAAGCGTCATTCAGCTTTCTTAGATTCACACAAATCATGATTTCACCCTTTGTTTTCTTATCCTGGATAACCATCGAGCTTATCCAATCAGATTCTTCAACCGGCTCAATGATACCTGCGTCGAGCATCTTATCGAGTTCTGCCTTAACTCGTTCTTTGTAGCACGGATTTGTTCTATATGGTCTTTGCTTCACAGGCTTCGTGCCAGGTTTAAGAGGAATTTTCATCACTCCTAAGTCCCCCAAAATGCCTTTCATCTCTGTGAACTTGGTCGGGAATAATTCTCGATATTCCTGTAATATGCCTGGGACTTATTCAACTGTATCTTCATCCCAATAGTCTCTGATAGCTGCAAACTTTGGCTTTTCACTGGTGCTAATGTTCACTTTTCTTGTTTTCACAGGTCCACTCGTTTCTGGAATTTCCAGTGGAGGTCCTTCTACCTCGCGCGATCCCTCTACCTCAGGTATCTTTATATTGCGCGATTCCTCCTCATCACTGTCTACTTTATCCTCGCAATCCTCAGCGATGTGATAACAATCAAGAGCGTGCTCTAGCTGCTCTTCCCATTCTGGATGTAGGCGCGTAGGTACTTTGTTCATTCCAAAGAATTCTTCTAATGTCATATTTCCCTGTGTGCAGTCTTGTCTGAATATTCTTTCCTTAATATCCTGTAGCGCGTCATTGATACTTGGATGTTCGTCTTCGAAACTAAAGTCCTGCTGGAAGCTCGCAGTCAGGCCAGACCATTCCATTGTGCCTCTGCGCAACTCCAGGTCTAGGTACCACTTCTTCTTAGAATTGGTTCTTCCAACGTGTGCACAAATAGATGCACCCATTCTGTCTGTGGCCTCTCCTTCCATGCTGTTGAACAGACCTGAATATGTTGTCTTGGATCTGTCTGTCCATTATATTTCTCAAATGATAAGGTAACCTTATCAACAAACCGGATTTGCATCTTAATTATGCACTGATCCCATGTTGTCAGTGTCTGCTTATGCACGGCCCACCATCTGGCAGGTGTATCACGCAGTGCTATGTCTAATTCCTGCAAGCGATGTTCTTCTGCAATTGCTGCAGTATATTCATTGATAAAAGAATAAACATCAGAGAAACCATCATAGCCAGGGATTGGGCTTACCTCCTTTCCAATCCAGCGCAATGACTTTGTGATCCGCGCGCATCTCCTGGCAGATACTTCATGTAATCTGCTTTGCCAATTCTCCAGTCCTACATCAGAGTCTGAGTTGCAAGAACTGTCACAGTGCCAGCTAAGTGTTCCATCCACAGTTTGATTAATATAGTCAGCAGTATTGGTTGTCATCTTGTAAATATGGTCCAAGTATTGGGCCCTGGATTCCTCCTGAATCGGTTCAACATATCGTTCTCCCTGCGAGGGATCCAACGGCGCGATGACCCTGATATCGTTGCCTTCAAATATCATTTTCGTGGTCTTTAAATTAATAATGGCAGAGTTTGTCATTTCCCAATCAATACACAGCAACGCTAGATAAGGATGGCTATCATCCACGATTTCAATCACTTCAAAATATGCATAGCTGCGCACTCCGTCAATGTCAACGATAGTGTTGGGTAACCTCCCCAAAGGTATAACGATCCCTTGATTAACCATTCTTAACTGTAGTGGTGACCACTATAACTTTGGTTTTCCCATCTGATTCCATGTCTGCTTGGTCAAGACATTTACTTCGGATTCAAGATCAAAGATGATCTCATCCATCTCGGAATCCCCAATCTGTGCAGTGAGCCTCATTTCCCTTCCTTCTCTTTTAGGACTCCTAATATTATGGACTGCGCCATGGGTAGCCCCCTTCTCATTGTTTGGTTCATATTGCCTTGGTAGCTTTTCAAATTCCATGAAAGCATTTGCGCTCTTTAATAACTTCATGCAACTTCGTAGGAACTGTGCAACAGATGTACCTGTATCTGTTGCAGTGCTCATCTGATCATATGCTACTGGCATATCCTCTATTTGTGGTATTTCACTACGCAACGGGATTCTGGTCGACTGAGGTGCTGACTCTCTAAGGATATCTCGCGCTTCTGTAAATGCTCCTTTATTTTTTTGTAGATCTAGACCTGGTGTTCTCCCAAGATATTTTCTAATCCATATTGGTTCACCCGGAGTCTACTTATTATCGCGCGTTCTTTAGGTTGAAGCTTTTGTATCTCCATCCCTTCATGTATCGGCACCACTGTGCATTACCACGTTTACACTTGGATCTGTAGTTCTACTCTCTGCTGCAATCAACTGAATGTTGGGATTCAGTGGTTTTGTCCTCCTTCATTTCTGCATTTCTACCTCTAGCACAGGACAATATTCAATAACATGTTCAAATGATTTGAAATAATTACATGTAGTGCAAGGGTTGGTACAATCTCGAGATACATGGCCTAGCTGGCCACAATTATAACAAATTACCTGGCCGCGGCCTCTCCCCTGCGCTCAGCCGGCATTCTTCCTCTCCCGCGGTATCTGCCACCACGGCCTCTATATCCACCCTAATCATAGTGGGTGTTCTCTTGCTTTGGCTGATTTTCCTCTTGGACGCGGTACATTCCAGCACCTCGCATCACTTCCATATCGCATTTTCTTTCATTCATGAGCTCATATGCACAGAAGTTGGATTCGTCATGTCCAACTGATTTACATAAATTGCAATATAAGCTTTTAGGTGTTTTTACATATTTATATATTAGATAACAGTATTTAGGACGGTGTCCTCTGCTTCTACAGATTTCACACCATGGTGCCTAATTGTGATTCATATTCATTGGGTTCGGCGCACCATTGTCAAGATAATCTTGAAATAAAGGGCAATGTTCTCTGGTGTGGCCCTCTCCTTTGCATCCTGTGCACCAAACTTCGCGTCTCGGTTCATATCTCTGTTCTTTTCCATTCTTCATACCTTGCAATTCTAATGTTAAGGTGGTCAACTGGTTCTGTATTTGTGACATCCCAGAACTACTATCTCCAATCGGTGAATCCTCCAGCTTCATTGTGATCTCTAAGACTTATTCCTGTGATAGAACCTTCTGCTGCATCAATGGTTGTCTGATATGGGGCAACAGCGCAGCGATGAACCATTCCTGGTGTTGTTGCAGAGCTATAACAAAGCTCACTTGGTCTAATAATGTCTTAAATTTTTGGTCTAATTCCCAGACCGTTTCATTAGGTTTCTGCTTAATTTCTTTGAGTTTTGTTATGCACTGCGACTCGGATTTTGGTTTCTTAAATTCTGCTACGAGTGCAGCCTTAATTTCTATTAGGGTTCTCGGTTGTGCCTAAGAATATTTCATAAACCAATGTAATGCGCGGTCTCTGAAAGTGGTGATGAGTTATGCTCTCTTCACAGCATCATCCTGAACATGCTTTACACTCCACATGGCTTCACATAGAAACCAATGCTGATCAGGGTCTTCTAGACCCGTTCCTTTGAATATTGGCAGTTTTATATCGTTATATGTCATTCTCCTTCCTGGTTGTGTACCACCCTAAGTAGTGCTATGATTCTGCGGGGGGTCTGAGCACCTGCTCCTACGGTGCTAGCAGTATCGACGTTCTGTGGGGTGGGTTGCGATATGCTCGCAGCGAGTGGGTTCTGATCTAAAGGTGGCGCAGTTTCTGCAACCAGCGAATTCTGAGGTGTGATAGGGTGGATGGTGGGTGATGACAGCGCGGTCTGATTGTTAAGGTCAAATAGGATTTCGGTATCCATGTGGAGTCCATGTCCTCCCAGATTCTTTTCTTTATTAAACTTATATCTCTTTCCACTTCTCAGATTATGTGTCTCTTCGTCATAATCACTAAAAATGCTATTGACCATGACAGATTCAAAAATATTACTGCATTCTTAAAACGCCTTTCTCAACTAAAAGCATCTTAATGTATAAACTCAGATTGTTCAGGTACTTACCTATGAATCCTTCGGCTTGGCTGTAGGATTTCAGCGTGTCTACAGCAAACTCTGCTACAAGTCCTTCAAGTATGCTATCAACCTAGAAGTCGATTTCTCACGACAATGGGTTGTCTATTGCTTTGAGCTGCGCTGTGAGCTCTGGAGTCCACTTTGTAGGTACTCCTTGAAAATAGGTTTTCTTTTCTGCGAGTCGTGATATCCACTCGTGCAGCTCGTTCCCAAATGAAGCCCAGAATATCTCGTGAATATCTCTCCACAAATATCTGTTCAACCACTCTACGTCAGACAGACGTGGGTGTCTGTTCTCTTTCTTTGCAAAATCTCTTTCGATCTTATCACACCAATCCCAGATCTCTTTCTTTTCGGGATGCCAATTGTCTTAACCCAACGAGAACTGGTATTCTTCGTCACACATTACTTTTCCAAATACTCTATCACATCACTAGTCTTAGTCGAGCAACGGAACCATTTGTTGGCGTATATAACTGCACTAGAGGTTTCCAGTGTAGACCCAGGTACTTAACAGTTCAAGAAACCTACAAAACCCCTATTCACCGGCCCTTTCGGCAACAGGTTGCGCGCAGCCTGAGGTCTCACCCGAGGCGAAGCTGAGGGGTTGGTTGCGGAATCAAGTTTCCACAACCTAGTGATGTGAGTGTAGGGAGACTGATGAGCAGCGCAATCACCACAAGGATTGTTGCGGATAGACAACTGCATGAAGTCTCTACTTCGCGTTGGATACTTTGGCAAGCGGAGGAGCTTGTGCCACCCGCGCATCCAAGGATCGCATGGTAATGAGTACTTCCCATGGCCCAACGATAAGCTATTGATAGCGTATCTCGCAGTACTTACGACGGATCGGCGCGTCAACTAGACCGTGTTTCTGCTCGAAACTTGATTAATTCTAACCAATCTTATTTAGCATTCTTTATCCATTCAACACATTCAGGTTCTTATCGTATGTTGCATACAATTGAATAAACATACAAAACTGTGCACTCCAACGTTGTGCTTAAATTCAACGTTCAGCTATGTGACTAATCGGCATATTCATACATTCGCAGACTTATAAGTGCTGATTACTTAACATTCATCCACACATGTATTACTTAACATATTATTCCCATTCTCTTACGGCGAATACATATAAAAGCAATCACATAACAGACAACTGCAGTATTAAACATCCATACCAAGCAAATGAACAGTCGCAAACACCCAACAATCACATAACACAGAATTTAACGTGGTTCACCCCCCCGGATGGAGGCTACGTCCACAAGAAAATTTGTTAATATTGATCTTTTGGGAAGGGTAAAATCGTTCTTAGTCTGTGCACTCAGCTGCATACTCTCTTCTCTCTCATATAGGTCTCTGCGCACTCAGCTGCAGAGCCTTTACAATAGCTTTACGCTAAAAGGATCTAACAATATTCACTAACCCAACAATGACGATTTCAATGAGAGATTAACACTTTCCCATACCAAAATTCCTTATTTATAGATCACGCCCACGGGTCGTGTCTTTACAATCAGTAGGAAAAACCCTTAGGTTTACAAAACTAGCATGGCTAACTTCCAGCCTAACTGTCATTGTCGACAGCTTACACTGCCTGCTCCAGGTCGTTCCAGCTGGGCCACCCGTGGATTGCACGCGCCTCTAACAGCCGCAGTCCTCAAAACGGTTACACTGCATCATGGCATGTCCCTTTCCGCTGCTTTCGCCTGCCTGTCGCCGTCGATTTCATGGCCTAGCTTCTCAACTGCTTTCCGCCACTCTCTCTGATAGGTCCCTTCCGTCTGTCTTCCACCTGTCCCTTTCCCAAAATAGGTCACTTTCTCATTTGAGCTTTACCGGTATTTCCTACCAAAAGTAGCTCCTGCGTGATACCTGTGCATATGCGTTATGCGCAATCCTGCTTTACTTTTGCCGCTGCGCGACATGCGCATTTATCAAAACTGCCTCCATGTCCTGTCGTAACGCGCATTGCGCACTTTTCAGCACTTGCACAAATATTCCAACTTGGGCCCTGCCCAACATACACTAACTCCTTCAACCCCTTACACAGTATACCCCCTAAATCCTATGACCATCATGTGAAAATCAACTTCTTAAACACCTTAATCCTTGACCCCTTCGAGTGCAAGCACACATTTTTTCATAACTATAATGAAATCCCCACACATTTTGAGCACAATGAATGTCTCCTCAAGTAATCTTAAGGGGTTTGAAGAGTCATCAAAGAGGACTTATCAAGCCTATTCATGCACATTTAAGGAGCTTATTGAGGAGGATATCACCATTTCAAGAGGATATCTAAGAATCCATTTCAAATTCAAAAGGATTTTTTTTCCTCATTTTCTTCATTTGAGCATGCAACAAAGTGTTTAGAAGAGGAGAAAAGATGAGAAAATCAAAGGAGACTGTGAAGTGGGAAGAGCATTGAATGAGAATTTGAAGATATATATTCCTTTTTTCAACTTCAAAATCATTACCAACCTCTAATACATTCACATGACATATGCTTTATTATTTACATACCTCTTATTTTAAAGGGAAAATAAAAACCCTATATTCTAGGGTTAATATGCATTTATGCTAGTTTAGGATTGCATTTGCACAAAACCCCATTATAAATTTGCACAAAACAAAATGAGCTTATCACTTTTTTTGTTTTTTTCCTATTATGCATTTTAATTTTTGACGAGTGTGATGGAAGTGATTCTACTCTTCATCTATCAATTTATTATTATCACTGCACTTGTGTTTGAGGTAATTATCTTCTTTCTTAGATGCATGGTTTCTTGTGAGGGTTGAGAACTTGAATCTCCAAACAAAAATTAGGTATTTAAAATATGGTAAATTTCCCCTCTAAAATCCTAATACAATGATACATGAATTATATAGTAAATAGTTTCTAACATTACACATATAGCGGCCACAAACTAAAGACAATCAAGAAAATCTGCATGCTATAGTACTCCTATTCAATCATTAGATACATTGATTTTCATTTTGGTATTCCATTAAGCAAGTAAATGGTTGGTTGAAACCCATTTTTTCAATGAGACAAGATATATCACCATATCATTATCATCATTAGGGTATCTTCTATTCAAAAAATCATGTCAATATTTATAAAAGGGTTTAAGAAATAAACAATGGCACAAATAATTTCCTACAAAAAGAGGATGTTTTAAATGTTCATGAGTATGAATTGTTGCATGTGTAGAAGTTACAACCAAGGATAGTGAGGATCCATTTCCACCTAGGTTGGATAGAGTGCCCCATTCCTAGGTACTAATGATTTGGTTTTAATGTGAAATTTATTATTATTTTGGTTGATTTTCATCTTTTGGTACAAATGATCGTATTATAATTTTATATGCAGGCACCCATATTCCCCACGGACTCACCATAGCCACCTTCCATTAGTCCATTCCCTAGCCACCTTACGCAACCAATGGTTTGCACATGCCCCCTCGTATGGTTATTATATCCATCCTACAATCCATGGGGGTTTATCCCCGGTCACCCCCAACACATTTTTTGTTGGCTTCACCCCTCCCCCTTTTGTAGCCCCCCATGTTGAATCCACAATGTGTGCATCCATTCACCTTGTTAAACCCCTGCATATTTCATCCATTGCGGGCCTTGTAAATGATTGAGGGAGGAACACCAATCCTTAGGCACCAAACAAATCATTAGGGAATCAAAATACATGAAAAATGCCTCAAAGCACAACACATGACTTCTTATGGGTATCCATGGCACTATGTACATTTCTTATTGCCTCGGGGCCTTGTATATGGTCAAGTGAGAAGAATTTAACCTTAGGCCCTAAAGGAATCTTCTAGACATCTAAGGCCAAGAAGGTTTCTTTCAGCAACCACATATGCCCTTCTAAGGGTATCATTGTCCTATGATTAAGGATGGTAGTTCCATTAGGTGGTTTTGACTAGTATGTATGTGCCTTTGGAACATGTAAATGTTCCATAGAATAAGACTATATCTTCGGCCCTAATGAAATGGTTGATGCACCCAAAACCATGAATAATTCCTCAAATCACCATGCACGACTTAAAGGGGGAATCCATGGTGATATGTAAGGGTTGTGGGGCCGTGGGGCCTTCGACATGGTTAGGGAAAGAGACCTAAACCTTAGGCCCTAAAGAAATATTATAAACATCCAAGGCCAAGAAGGTTGCATGGCCTCCTTAGAGTACCATTGGCCTATCATTGAGGATGACCATTCTGTTAGGTGTATTTAGGTAGTATGTATGTGGCTCGAGGACTTGGAAATGTTCTATGGAAGAAGATAATTATGTAGCCCCTAAAGAAATTATTTAGTCATCCAAAGCCATGAACAATTCCTTGAAACACCACAAATGAATTCTCATAGGTATGCATGGCACTATGTATGAGTTTTGAGGCCTTGGGGGCTTGGACATGATTTAGAAAGGAAACTTGAATGTTAAGCCTAAAAGGAATCTTCTAGCCATCCATGGAAAAGAAGGTTTCCTCGACCAACCACACATGGCCTCATAAGGGTATCATTGACCAATTTTTGAGGATTTTGTTTCCATTAGGTGGTTTAGAGAAGTACGGATGTCTCTCAAGGCCTTGGAAATTATCTAGGTATAAACAACATGCCTTGAGCCTTAAAAAAACATTGAGGCATCCAGATCCATGAATAATGGCTCGAAGCACCACCCATGACTTATGGGGTATCCTCAACACTTTGTATGGGTCTTGTGCCCTTGGTTCCTTGGACATGGTCAAGGGAGGTAGCCTAAACCTTAGGCCCTAAAGGAATCTTCTAGACATATAATACCATGAAGGTTTCCTCGATCAATCACACATGGCCTCCTAAGGGTATCATTGGCTCATGATTGAGGTTGTCACTGCCATTAGGTGGTTTTTAGTAGTATGTGTGTGTCTCATTTCCTTAGAAATGTTGTGGGGAAGAACACCATGCCTTAGGCCCTAAAGAGATAATTGAGGCATCTAGATCCATTAAAAATGACTCGAAGCGCCATGCATGACTTCTCATAGGTATCCATGGAATTATGTATGGTTCTTGGGGACTTGGGGCCTAATATTAGTTAGGGAAGGAGACTTGATCCTTATTCCATAAGGAATATTCTATCCATCCAAGGTCAAGAAGGATTCCTCAAACAACCACACATGGCCTCCTATGGGAATTATTTGCCTATGATTGATAATGTCATTCCATTAGGTGGTTTTAAGAAGTATGTATATGTCTTGGGACTTGTAAATGTTCCATGGAATATGTCCATGCCTTAGGCCCTAAATATATTGTTGAGGCATCCAAAGTCATGAACAATTGATTGAATCATCGTTCATGACTTCTTGAGGGTATACATGGAACTATTTATGGGTATTCTGACCTTGATGCCTTAGACATGTTCAAGGGAGGAAACATGAACCTCAGGCCCTAAAGTAATATTATAGTCATCCAAGTCCAAGAAGGTTTCCTAAAACAACTAACCATGGACTCCTGAGGGATCATTGGCCTATTATTTTGGATGTCGGTTCTATTAGGTGGTTTTGAGCAGTATGTCTATGTCTCAAGGCCTTGTAAATGATCTACATAAGAATAAAATGCCTTAGGAACTAAAGAAACTATTGAGGAATCCAAATTAATGAGCAATGCCTCAAAGCAGCAAATATGAATTCTCAAGTGTATCCCTAGCACTATATATGGATCTTGAGATCTTGTGGCCTTCGCCATGGTTAGGCACTTGAACCCTATGCCATAAAGGAATATTATATCCATCCAATGCCAAGATATTTACCTCAAACAACCACACATTGCATCCTTAGGGTATCATTTCCCAACGATTGAGGATGCCAATGTTGTTAGGTGGTTTTAAGCAGTATGCATGTGTATGATTTCTCAGACCGTAACACATACAAGAGCGAGGTGTATTTGGCCTCCATATGAGCATAATCAAATATTATTAGGAGGTTATGAACACCAAGTATGGGTGTTGAGGGAGGGCCTAGGTATGGTTGGGATAAGGAACCGAGGAATTGTTCCCTAACTGTAAGTTTGATGACTCAAGGGATATGAATGAGTCCATAGACCACTACACAACACCTATCGAGGGAATATTTAGCTTATTCGTGAGGATATGGACATTGCTAAGAGGTTTTTAGTACCAAAATTGGTTTTTAGGATATGGAAGTGGTCAAAGGATGAATTTTGGGCATAGGTCCTAAGGGAAGCTTCTAGGGCTTGAGGATCATGAACAAGGTATTGGACCACAACACTTAACCTCTACTAGGTGTATTTTCTTTATGTGTGTGGATAGGATCGCCACCGGGAGGTATTAATATCCATATATAGGTCATGAATATATACATTGTAAATATAGGAAACCTAGGAGTTATTCCTTAAATGTACACACTTGGGGATCACAATTTAAGGAGGGTACAAACCACCATAGAGGACTTTCATAGGGGTTCTATGGCTTCCAATTGTGGATACATACTCCATTAGGATGTTTTGAGATCCATTTATGGATATTATGGCAATGTACATGATTGGGGGGAGGACCCTAGGCCTTAATAATAATAAAAAATCTTCCAAGGCTCAAGGTCCATGAATATTGCCCTGAATTACCACACATGACCTCTCTAGGGGACCTATAGCCTTTAAGTGGCAATATGAGGGCCATTGAAATGATTTTAGAACTAAGTATTTCTCTTAGTGGAAATATTAGCGCCAATAATATGTTATGAGAACCAAGTATAGCTCTCATGACCTTGGAAATAGATAAGAGAGAAAAAAATAGAATTAAGCCATAAAAGTAGATTATAGGGCTCAAGGCCCTTCGAAAACATAGTGTACATCAATACAACACCACTATAAGAGGATTTTAGTAACAATTTATATGGGTTATGAGTCCTTGATAATTGTTTGAGGAAACATTGTCCTTGGCCCATAAAGGAATCTCCTATTGATTGATGGGCATGGATCATGATTTTGAAAACCACATAAGACTAGTGTACGAGCTCTTAGGCCTTCAATTAGGGATACACCGTTACACGGTTTTTATAACCAAGTATGGTTCAGAAGGGTCTAGACATGGTTGGGAAAGGAAACTTGAGCCTTAGGTATTAAAGGTGTATTTAATGGTTTTAGAGCCATAAAAGAGTCCTCAAACCACAACTTTGAACCTCTCTAGGGGATATTTAGCCTCCAAGAAGGGATATGGGTGCAACTAGGAATATTTTATCACTAGGTATGGGTTTTATACAACTAGACATGGTCAAATGATCAAACCTTGACCTCAGGCTCTGAAGGAAGTTTCTAGGGATAGGGAAAATGAACAAGGCTTAATCAACCACATAATATTGGTCTAGTATATCTTAAATATTTGAGTACCAATATGGATTCCATTAGTAGGTTTTGATATTTAGGGATGGACCTCGAATTCATAGACATTATTTGAGGAGGAATACCAACATCTCAATGCCTAAAAGATATATTAATGGTTTAATTCCAATGATCAATTTGATGGGTCATTTGTAGTACTTCAGGGAATCATTCATGAACCTTGATCCCTAGAAGTTGCCTTTAGATCCTAGTGCCTAATTTCTATCTTATATCCCCAGCCAAGGGTACCCTTAGGAAATCATGTGTGGTGGTTCAACATGATGTTTTTTTTTCCCTTGGATGCCTAGAATCTTTATTTAGGTCCTAAGGCCTAAGCTTCCTCATGTAACCATGTTTGGTCCCCCATGACATATCCATAGTGCTAAAATCTCCTAATGTAGTCCATATCCCCTTCCAAAATACAAATACTCCAAAATGGTTTCTATGTGGTGATTCAAGGTCTCATTCATGGACCTTGAGCATTAGAAGCTACGTTTCGGGGTAAGATTCAAGTTTCCTTCCCTAAATCTAGTTAAGGTGTTGAGACTCATACCTAGTAGTGAAAAAATTATAACGGTTCCCATATCCTTACTTTGAGGAAAGTGATACTCAAAAGAGGCTAGGTGTAGTGGTTTTCTCCCTCGATACCCATACCTAGTGATCAAACCTCAAAAAGTCATCAATATTCCCACTTAAAGGGTCACCTCTATTGGTTAACAATTACTTCCAAGGGTGCACTACATGCCATCAATATGTTAGTTGTGCACCAAGAATGTGTCTAAGGTATGTCCAAATCCCTAAATTTCACTTCTTGGTATCAATCACCATGAAAAACAACTACAAATTATAGTACAAACCTCTCGGGGGTCATTAGCATCAAGGTTGGATATGGATTCCATTGAGAGGTTTTTCACTTTGAGGATGAGTCTTAGGGCCTTATACATGGACGAGGGAGGAAAACAAGTGCCTTATGGATATTGTTGAATCTTTCAAACTCAATAGCCATCAATGATTCCTTGTACCATCACATCAATTCTTTGTAGGGGTTCTATGTAGAACTTTGAGTGGGTTACATGTGTCATGGGTAGGTTTTGTTAATTGGAAATTGGTTTGTAATGTGCCACATAGTCAATGGGGTAAACAAGGGATTTAATCCCTAATTGAACATTATGGACCTCAAGTTCCATGAAAAAACCCTGGACACGATAAAGGAGCCCTCGATAGGGGGAATTTTCCCAAGGCACTAAACATGGGTTCCATTAATATGTTTCATGCACCATATCTGGGTGTCAAGGCCATAACCATAGTCGTTGTAGGGAAACAACATCATAAGGTCATTGACATAGGTTGGTGGAGAGATACAATATCTTTAAGGCTCCCTATAGACTCGAGAACCAATTGCACGTGTTTTAAAACCACCAAATAAGAGTTTGGATGGTAAAATGTAAGATGTTAAAAGCAAGAAAGGAACGTGTGTGCATGTGTGTTCCTTTGAATTTACAAAAAAAAAATGGGACTACCTCTATTAATCATCTACGTGTTGGATGACTTGTCTACTTTGGTTTTAGCTCCAGGTTGACAAACATGTTGGTTTGGGCTGCATAAACAAAAACAAACCCATTTTCCCAACTCCCTATTCTTAAGGCCATTTTCGACCACACTTTTAAATATGAGCCATATATTCATTGCTTATGAAACTGCACACACTTATATATTTTTCCTACAGATTTTATATATATATATATATATTTTTAAGAAAAAATATTTCTTTTTTTTATTGATCTTTATTTGTTCATATATCATATTTCTAAAATACATACGTCTTTTATTTCTGATGTAACTTTTTACCACCTTTCCCATTTGAAAAACAAATGTTAGGGTCCACAAGTACATATGGAGTCCTACACATTAAAAGAATAAAATATATTGGTTAAGTTAAAACCCTCAAACTTGTCCTTAATGGATGAACTTGTTATTTCAAGGCTTTGTTGAGTTTATTAATTTTAAATAAATATAAAATTAATATGGAAAAATAACGGTGCACAAGAACCGACTGTTATGTGCAATTGTACAATTTTGTTTTCAATAAATTCCATCATTTTGATACTAAACCACATCCTTAACACAAACATATGCATTATGTTTTAGAGAAAAAAAAATAACATAGCAATGTTACAACAAAGAGAATTTTCTCTAAGTTATACCCATTTTCCATAAATAAATGTTACATATACCTAAACCTTATTCATCTTCTTACATTTCATATTTTTACACTATATTATAATAAGTTGTGCATGTACCTATCATGTGCATATTTTTACACTTTATTTGGCTTGCATTGAATAATAAATTATTGACTGTGGACAACTACATTCGTCGGGGGGGCTATGGTCCGAATGTCTGCACACTGTGTTTGCGGAATGCTGAGTCGGTCGGGCATTTGTTTATCAGCTGCCCGATTACATTACAATTATGGATTACTAGTGCTGAATATTGGGGTATTGATCGATGTTGGGGATGGGGTTCAATGGATGGGGTTCTTCACCAATTGCACCTGGAGTATCGGGCAGCAATCTCATATCCCATACGCTTCATTTGGGGCATATGGAAATTAAGAAATCGCATTCTGTTTGGAGATTGTACTTTCAGTTTCAGTAGCACGATACAATACATTGTGAAAATCCTATCATGTGTTGATGTGAGGAAATAGGTTCATAGGGTTAAATCTATTACTGAACCTATACTTGTAGGATCGGGTACTATTGGTTTTTTTGATGGAGCGGGTCAAATGGTCAGGTGTGGGGCAGGACGCCTTATTATTATCTCTACTATTGAATACATTGAGTTGGTTATTGGATGTGGGTTTGGAAGTAACAACCATGTTGAGCTACTTGCCCTCTGGTCTCTCCTTTTTTATTTGAATCTGTTGCAGATCTCAAATGTGCAGATATATGGAGACTCTTCAGTCATCGTGGGATGGGCTATGGATACCATTTATTTTAATGTGGCTTCCCTTGTTCACTAGAGGAAAAAAATAAGAATACTTCTGGATTAGTTTGATGTTGTGTCTATTAAACATATGTCCCGAGTATATAACCAGAGGGCAGATTGTCTATCTAAGAAAGGTCTTTTACTAGAGGAAGGAGTATTGTAAGTTTTTCACTACCATGAACTAAGGCCTCCGGAGAGTGTGACATTGCGTATTTATTAGTGTTGTTGCTCTTGGTTTAATACTTTTTGTAATATTGGTCAACTTCTCTGTTGAAGGATGATACACTTATATCAGTGTTTTCTTAGAAGCTATTTTGTTAAGTCTGTTAGGACATTGCTATATGTGTAGGGATTAGAAAATGTGTTCGGCTCAGTTTGGAATAGATTAGCATGGCTCATAGATCTTCGGATTGATGGTATACTATCTTTGGATAAGTTATATTGTAAATTTCTTTGATTCACCCTTATGAATAGCAAGAAATTTCTTTTTTCGTTTGAAAAAAAATAGTTGTGCATGTACCTCAAAAATTCCTCTTTTTTTTCTTTTCTTTTTTTTACCTCAAAAATTCCTTTCCTTTTTTTTTTTTTTTTTCCTCAGATTTCCATTGCAACTAACGTGTCATGAGAGGGAAGCATTAGCTTGCACTTTGTTCATAAACAAATTACATTAATTTTTAATGGCATATACTTTGCTACTACATAACCTTGCTTTAAATTAATCAAGTTTGAACCTATATTATTAAAATTTCATCTCCATGACCCAATTTTATTACATTAACTTAAAAAACATATTAAAAACCAAAATTTCATAATAATTTTTGCATTCGACGAAGATATAATTTACTTTAAAACCAAACAGTTTTAACTATTAATGGATTTTGTAGTATTTTGTTTTATTATTGATCATCCTTACACATATATAAACATCATCTTCACTCGATATCATAAATTTGCGATATTGTCTTTCAATGTTGTCCCATGTGATAAATTGTTCTCTATTTGGGATAGTTGCAAATATTAATAAATTTATTGTTTTTTTATCTTAGATAAATAAATTGATTTTTTTCTTTATTCACTTGGATCCCAAAATAGGTACCCAATTTGAAGATCAAATCTCTCTCCTCCTTGATATTAATTAAAATAAAATAAAATAAAAAAATAAAAAACTCGGCCACAAGCAAAGTCAGAGACCTTACCTTGAACCTTAGGATCCTAGTGCTCTAAAATCCATGTCTAAATTGCTGCGAAATCCACTTCTTCACTCCTTGGAATCATCTTGGAGGTATTTTTGCTTGGAACCACTTCCTTTTCCTTTATTCTTACCCATATTCTCCATATATTGTGCTTTCAAACATGCATCATCAATTGTGTTAGGTTTGAAGAGCATCACATGCCTCCATAAATAACTGTGTATACCACCTAGATACTTCAATAGCACATTAGAGTTCTCTGGAGATATACCAAACATAATGGCCATTTTTTTAACTCAATAATGTGCTCTTGCACACTCCAATCTTGCTTATGTCAGAAGTAATTCCCATTGATCCATCGGTCATATTTGTACCCAATAAGGTATAAATGGGACTTAATGAGGGTTTTAAACACCTCCCACTTAGTAACTAGGGTTCACCCTCCACTCTAAGTGACTTTGTGTGGTTTTATCACCAAGATTGGGCATGGACCTTTAATTCCAGTCAAGTAAATGAAATATTTTTATCTTCTCTTATGATATGAACTACGAAGTAAACATATAACTATTGTAACCATTGAAAAAGAGTCAATCTCACCTAATAGTGTTTGATGTCTACTTTCGCTTCCACTCTAAAGAAATATTGTGAAGAAGTGATGTCATTGGAAGTTGGTCACTCCTCTAGATTTGTTTTCAACTATGTTTCTAGACCAATGTTATCTCCAAATTTCATGTAAGATCCAAATTCTAAGCTAGAGATAGTGAAATCCCAAGAAGTTCCAAATATAATATCTAGATGTGATGTGAGGATGGTTGTGTTGCAAGAGATGTCAATGATTTGTGCTTCCACCTTTGAAAATCTCTCTTCGAACTCACCTTGTGGATGTTTATTACTATACTTGTCTACCATGGATAGGGTTTTAAAACTTTTTCTTATGCCACTTCCTGAAATCTATAAGTTCCCACAAAAACCCCAAACAAATTTTATCTAATACCAATATGATTTCTCAATTGTCATGGATATTCCATTGGAGTAGGTTATCACAACAAATCTTAAAATATTTTCCAATATCTTATTATGTAGTATTTTACTTTAGATTTCATATTTATATTACTAGATTAGTGCACAAAACACTAAAATAAACTAAAACTGAAATGAAAGATGCTAAGAAAATAACGCATCATCCACACAAATGAACAAAAGATGTACCTTGGGAAAACCTAATACATGAAAGACCTATCTAGAAGGTGAGGCCTATATTCTTTATCATCTTCTTAGTTATGAAATGCAAGTACAAAGAAAGTGCAATCAGTGTGGAGTTGCCATGGATCTTCTACTTCCTCTTTTATGATTCAATATCACACTTGTAGATGATCTACTCAACTATGGAACAACAAAAAATAAAATGAGAATGGAGCCTATTCCTTTCTCAGTGGCCTAGTATTTGAAATGACTTGATAGTTGTCTAGGGGTAGGGTTAGAGTTTTTTTGCATACCTAAACTCATGATTAGGGTTATGGTTTTGGACCCTCTAGAATATTCTTGAAAGTTGGCATGTGAATAGATCCACATGTGTGAGTAATGGGATTTGATGTGGAATCCACTCAATATCATGGTGGTCAACATGAAAATTCAACTTGAAGGAGGTATAACTTCCTCATACAAACTTCGATCGAAGGGATCTTGTGTCATTGGAAAGATCTCAATTTGTAAACCAACAAGAAGTTGGGAAATTCATTTACAAATTTTTAACCCAAAAAACAACCATTTAAGGCCTCAGATAGGATCTAGAATTTTTTAGACCCCAAATCACCAAAGAAGGACTTCCCCCTAAAATAGACTCTACAATATATTTTTCCACCTAGAAAGTACCAAAATTGATGGTAAATTATATAATGATCAATTTCAGATCAAACAGAGTGAGACTCGTTAAGTATAATTTATTATATATTATAAAGTTCATTGGATCCAACAATTTGTAGAATGAAAGGCTATCCCTTTTCAAGTCTTCTATCTTTGCAAAAAAATTGAGAAAATTTATGTTGTATTTTACTAATTTTTGGGAACGGTCATTAATTTGTAGTGAACAATAATGGTAGACTAAGTAAACCTACTTTGCTACTCAAATTGAATCTCAAATAAAATTGTTCTCTAATAGTGAAAATGAAATATAAGCAAGAATACCTCATTTATGTCCACATTGATTCCATGGCGAAAATAAACAGATAAATTGTCAAACAAAATAGTGCACAAAATTTCCTATGTTTTCCTATTGACTAGAGAACTAAGTGAGACCTCTTCATATTTTAGGGAAAGGAGAAACAAAGGGATTTGACCAACAATATATTTACATTTCCCATATACAACATATAATATTTGGCATGATTAGAGAGGTAAGGTGGATATCTAATTAAATCCTATCAAGTTATCTCTACTAATAATAAGAACAATATGTAAAAGGTTTTTCGTGTTAAAGTAAGTATAAATTATTGATGTTGGCAGTGAGACCCTCCTAAACTTTCACGAGATCCTACAAATTTGGCATCTATGAAATGCAAACATGGCAATTTTGAACAGTGAATATGGGAAAACGATATGTTGTTTGTAGTTGGACATACAATAATACCATGAAGGATTGGTGATCGGGAAGAGGCTAAGTGCAATATACCATTATAAACATTAAACTCTTCCAATTATTCAATATCTAATTCTGACCAGCACCCCGCTATTATGTGAATGAATTACTTAAGCCAAACGTATGAAAAGATGCCTTTTAAACTTGTGATTTCAATGTACTTTATAAAACATTAACCATGAATATAATGCAACAATGAACAAATGCAAGCATAAACACACATAAAATTTGGTAACAGAGTTCACCATACTTCATGGCTACATCTACGGACTCACTTCAACCAACAATACCACCCAATTAATCTTCAATTGCCAAAAAGTACAATAATAAATGACTTACAATACGTGAATTGAATACCTCCTTCAATTCTGTAGCTCAAATGTAGAAATAGAGGTCAAAAATGGATTCCTCTCGACAAACCGTAAAATTTGAGTATAAGCTTGACCACTTTCTATTTTGAAGACCACATAACCCCTGTGGCATGCAAAACAAGGCTATACTCAGATTTGTACAAATCCTACCTCGAGATTCATACCAAGACTCTCACGAAAAGATCACCCCAAACTCTCTTCAAGAAATTCACTTTGAAATTCCATGAGCAAATAGTGAGGATGCCTCCCCTTTTATAGCTCCCAAAGGGCATCTTTTGGCTACCACCATATTAACTTGATAAAAAATATATTAATTTCCATTACTTAACATAGTTAAAGTTGTTGGCACATTGGTTAAGGTTTTGAAATTATGCCCCATAGACCAGGGGTCGAATCGAATCCCATATATGGCAAAAATTTTGGTTCGTTGGGTTGGCTTGTTTTATATATATATATACACATAAAATAACCATATAAATAAATAATAAACCATAATAATAACCAACAAGTTGGCTTGTTGTTATGTTGATAAATTATATATGTAGTTAAAACCAATTTCACTACTATCGGAGCAAATACACATATACATAGGCCAACAAACTAACCATTAATTATATTATCTTACATATTCATCATTTACTTTGCTTAGGGCCAAGTGGCCCTGGAAAAATAATGAAACCATATTCATTGTTGTTATGTTGATAAATTATATATGTAGTTAAAACCAATTTCACTACTATCGGAGCAAATACACATATACATAGGCCAACAAACTAACCATTAATTATATTATCTTACATATTCATCATTTACTTTGCTTAGGGCCAAGTGGCCCTGGAAAAATAATGAAACCATATTCATTATATATAGACACAAGGAACCATGCATAAAGATAAATATGTGCATGCACCAACATCACTAATGTATGAATATAAATATGTGCATGCACCAACATCGCTAATGTATGGAAAATTCGTTAATATAGAAGGATATCATACCAACAACTAGTGAAAGATCAATATCCATTATCTATTAAACCCTAAACATCATTGTGATGATATAAACAATTTACTCATCTCGTAGTGGCCTATACTTAATGCCATAAAGGGAAAAGTTTGCCATGATACAAACACATAATAATAAATATGCAAGTCTTATTAGTGTCATCCAAGTGCTTAACAAAGGGTTTTGAATTACTGAATTATCATTAAAAAAAAAAATCACCAACTCACATAAAAATTTTGTTAGCAAGTTGGGGTCAAGGCTAGGTTGAATGTCAGCAATGTTGAGGCATTTCCACTAATTATCAAGGCCTGGTGACTTCATGCAAAATTTAGTTACTCTATGAAGTTAAATAATGGATACTACCCATTCACCATGTCTACACATCAACTCATGCTACACAAACTAGGAAGCAAAACCCCATGCATCATTGTTTTGTTATTGTTGCTACTCTTATTTTCCTTGTGTCTTCTTTCACTTTGCTTGCTTCTCTCGTTCCTTGCAAGTCACGAATATTCCCATCTCATGGATAGTAGTGCCTACAAGGGGCACAATATGTAGCATATGGATTTCGCACATTAGTACTCCCATATGCTTACCCACTTAGAGGTTGTATTTTATGGATTTCGCACATTAGTACTCCCATATGCTTACCCTTGTGCCACATGCATCTATTACCCACTTAATGATGACATGATATTTTTCTAAATGTCCTTCTATGATGGATCACCTTCCTTGCGTTCCATAGACATTATCCTAGATGTATAACCTCTTATTGATGTCCATTGCTTTGGTAGAGTCCTTTGTCATCTTCCCTCTCTTGATATTTGGTAACATGTCATCAATTTGACCCATCTGTGTTAAAGATAATGCAGCTGGGAGATCCATTCTATGGGAGGATGGAACCCTATTCAGTTAACTAGGGTTCCTGGTCAATTAACCACACAATGTAAGTCCCTAGCAAGTATCTAGGGCCCCCATCAGTCTATTGGGGTTCTTAGTCTAGGACCAAGCAAGTTTGAGCCATGGAAAAGTCCCTAGAATGTGGCTAGGGCCCCTATTTGTCTCTAGGGAATTTTGGTCAGGGAACAGACAATTTCTTGGTCATGAGGACCAAGTAGATCCTGCAAGCTGAGACAGAGACATCCTAGTCTAGGATCAGGCAGATTCTTGGTTTGGGACCAAGCAGGTCCTACAGGTGTATACCTAGTCAGTTAACCATGTGAGTCTTGATCAGTTAACCAATATGATGATGTGTGATGCCTCTCCTAGGTCTTTGAGATGGTTGGTCTAGGTTGTCTCCTCAAGGGACTAGCCACCCCTTGTTGGAGTCATTGGCATTTGACCTTAGGAGTAGTCAGGAGGACCAGAGGATCACATCATCCAATTTGGACCTTCCTTATATGGTGATGATAGAACTTTCAATTATTGTATGGAACACTTGTACATTTGAGAGAGAGATAAAAGGGTTGTCTTCCCACCTTGTTGGTACACCTTTGGTCTTGTGGGTAATAGGGTTGTATTCTCACTTTGTTGGTACACCTTTGGTCTTGTGGGTAAAAGGGTTGTCTTCCCACCTTGTTGGTACACCTTTGGTCTTGTGGGTAAAAGGGTTGTCTTCCCACCTTGTTGTTACACATTTGGTCTTGTGGTTAGAAGGGTTGTTTACCCCTCCTTGATTTATGGATTTCCTTGTGTTTGGTTTGGTCTTGTGTTGACCCCTCCCTTGTTGGTCCTATGTGCTAGCGCCCCTCTTGAGTGTGGTAACTTACCCTTTGTCATATCCTTGGTACCCACTCTAAATACATCATAACGGTAAATTAGAATTTTATGTTTGGTAACCCTCCTAAAAGATAGGATGTCTTGACTTTGTTTGAGTAACCCTGAGTCAATGAAGAATTAGGAGAAATAACCTTCTAGAAGACAATTAAAGGTTATAAATATAAGTCCAATCCTTCATTGAGATATTATCTTAGACATAACTCAGATATGATTTATTATGTGATTGATCTAGGGTTTCAGAAGTCTGATTTGGATGACGTCAAGGGTTTAGAAGACTAATTCATAGATCCGCTCTCTCTTCTTGTTTCCCACTTTTGCTAGGGTTTGATTTGTAGGTACCATCTGTCGCTTTTATCATGTTTGGAGGTTGTCGTCCACCTTGAAGTTTGATCTAACGATGTCAATATATTCCTGAGGTTGTCGCTATCCTGCCAAGGTATAATTTAAGGGTGTCAATACCTTGTTTGAGGGTTTCTCTGCCTGTTTAGGCCTACCACTGCTCATTGTTGAGAGGGTTTCCACCTATGTGGACTGTTTGTGGATTGTTTTGTAGGGATGCTACCTGATTGGACTGTATTTGGACTATTTGTGTGGGATGCTACCTACTTGGGCTGTGTTTGGACTAGGCCACTGCCTGGTTGGACTGTTTTTTGGACTAGTCTGTGAGGGTCGCTACCTGTGTGGAGTGTTTTGTGGTTTCCATTTTTCATGTTGAGGGTGTTTCCACCTATGTTAAGGTTGTTGCTGCCAGTATGGGCTCGTTTGAGAGTGCTTCTACCTGTGCTGAGGCTATCACTACTATTGTGGACCGTGTTTAGGGTACCACTTCCTGTGTGGAGGTTGCCACAGCTTGTGTGGACTGTTTGAGGGTACCACTTGCCTCTTGGTGGTTGTTTCCCATTGTTGTATCCTTCTTTGAGACAATATTGTGAGGGTTTTATGGCTACCCTTCACTGTTAGGAACTTGTTGAGTGTCTTGGTCAAATTTTTGGGTTGATTTTGAATAAATTGTATCCTCAGTAAGTCGATGTACCTTCTACTATAAAATTCTAACCCTATCCTATAGCACTTTATCTCTCTCGCACAGGTATGTACATACCCTCAGGTAAGGGTCATTTTTTCTTCCACTTGTTGACTTGTCTCTAAGAGGCAAAGTCTAATCTAAAAGTTAAATTCTGAGTATAAGGAAGATTCCAACTCATCAAGTAAGTTGTCTGACTTGTTTCTTTTGTTTTGTTAAGGTCTCTTACTGTTGTTATATTTCAGTCTAGTTTAATTTTGTTAATTATTTTACTTTACTACTAATGTTGTTATTGGTTATGATTAATTTTTATTGTCGTATTGTTTATGATTTACTTCAGTAGTATTGTTTACTATTTATGGTATTTCTATATTTAGTTAAATTTTGTTTGTTTTTAATTTTGCTAAAGTTGAAAGAGATGAAAATTATATCAAAATATAACAATCTAACCTCGGGGCACTCATTTGGGGTATTTCCTAACTTTATAGGCTCAATTTGGGGCGTACCCCCCCTGCAATTAGGTCCATAATTACTAAGTATGTTTCATTACGAGTCCATGATGACCCAAATTTGTTTTGGCTTGTTATTTATTGGGTCATTTGAGTCAAACCACCTCCTTTATTGATCTCATGATGAGAAGCATACCATGATTTAAAGATTCCATTGTGCCTATGATCTGTAACTAGCAAAATAGTGGGGCATTTTGGACCTAAAACCCTATAGCACAATCTTACAAAACCCGTGATATGGATTCAAACCACGAGGTACAAATTTTTCATATGACTTATGCCCTCCAACAACTAACCTAATGCATGCATATGCTTTGAGGTCATTTTGTTCCCTATTTATACCTTTTTATTCCTCTTTGTAAAGTCTTTTTTGGAACAACCTATCTTCAAAACCCTATCTTGCAAGCACATGATTCAAAACACCTTGATCTAGCTCTCTTCCACCTCTTTCATGCTCTTGTGTTTCTTACACCAGTCATATCGAAAACCTCTACATGGATATCTTGTGATTAGCTTGGCTCCAACCTTAAAAACTTGTTAATTCATCCTAGGGAACCTTCATTGGCATAGTTCCATTCATACTATGGATTATTCAACCCTGCAACTTCAAAGTAGGTTCCATCATAGCTAGGGTAGTAGAGTTATCATCCTCCTTGAGGGAACATGGGTCTCTATAATGTTATTTGCATATAAAAATATCATTGTATTGAAGATTGGATACAAGTTTCATTTTGAAGGAAAATTGAGTTGTAAGTGTAGGATTGTTTGAGACATGGATCATTCTTGGAGATATGTCACAACTCCCTTCTTTGGTCGAAGCACCTTTAGTGCCTACATTAAAAAATTACTAGTGGGTTCCTTCTATATTTAACTTTTTCAACATTAGGGTTTCTAGCTCAATAAAGTAATCCTCATTAAATTAGCAATAGATTGTTAGTTTAGATTCATTTAATAAACCAATGGTAAAAATTGATTTGAAACCTAAGTGAAGTACCTTAATAATAAACAACCATCGGTTAACATAATCAAGATCTAAAACCCTAACATTGTGGTTATCACCCTCTCCTCACCCTAGAGTTTCTTGTTTTGACCCTGAAATTGAGTGTTGACTCCACTCTCTCCTTCCTCTCCTTGTCAATGGTGTATGTGGTAGGTTTTTTTCATCCACAACCTTACTCTACATGTGGTAGCATGAATCCATTCATCATTAGAAAAGAAGATTTGTGTACTTGATTTATGGATAGGAAAGAGATCACTCCCTAACAACAACTTCTGTATAAATGAGGTGCTCCTTTCATTTTTTCCTTTTGGCTACATACTCTCGCTAATCACTATTTGTAGCATAGATTCCAGGGTTTAGGACATGCTCTTGGATCTTTGCTTTTATTTCATGCGTCCATCATATTCCTTGCTACAAAGGGTGGTGTTCTTGTTTAGTGTTCTTTCTTGTTGCACTAGAGTCTAGCATTTTGGTTACTAGGCTTGAAGATTGTATCTTAAGTTAATTGTGAAGTTCCCTCTCAAGCCATTTTAATCAATATTCTTCCCAAATCTCCACCTCAAAGGAATTCTTCAACTCAATTTGTGAGGTAGGTGGGGCATCCTTCCATTGAGAGAAAACGGATATATTTTAGATTATTGCATTTAGTTAGATATGTTGTGTTCTAACTTGCGTGTTTCAATTTGTACATGCATATGTGGAGATCAAGAAACCATTGTTGTACTTTATAGGAGGATACAAGTGAATCATAAATTCAAAAAGGTGTAACCCCACTTGGTTTTAGTTACTTGTTTGTTTCTCTATACCTTCCTTTGAAGATCTAA
The DNA here is from genome assembly GCA_027924585.1 of Larix kaempferi. NCBI lineage: Eukaryota > Viridiplantae > Streptophyta > Pinopsida > Pinales > Pinaceae > Larix > Larix kaempferi. The sequence goes on along the minus strand of BSBM01000096.1, from coordinate 14,729,897 downwards.
TAGACATTTTATTTAAATATAATATAGCTTAAGGGTCCATATAAACCTAGGAGGTTAATCCACCCTTCTCTCTCTTTGCTTAAACCCAAAAAGGAATTGAGAAATAAACACCAATTACTTACTCTTTGTTGTTTGTGCATTTGGTAAGGGAAATAAACATAGTCATTTCCTCTTTGTTTCAAATTTCTATAGTTTGATTAGGCTAGTGAGGAATATTATGTGCAAAGAGGACAATAAACCATAGTTTATTTCAATTTGTGTTGTTTGCTTTATACCACAATAGATTAACATTTTGACTTACAAATGCACATTAATTAAAAATAAATTCAATGACCTATTACCATAGGTAAATTAAGTTAATTAACAACCCTAGTTAGACTAGTTTTCTTTCTCTCTTAGTTTTCCTAGTTTTGCGCAAAAATCAGGGGGCAACTCTACTTTATCAATTCTAGTCCACCTAGCTTAACTAGCACCATTTTAGATGAGAGTTAGTAGGTTGACCTAAGGGTTGTATTTTAAACTCTTTTCATTCCTTCTCTAAGGGTTAGTTTGCCCCTAGGCAAAACTTGGTCATTTGACTTCTTCTCCTTAGGTTGGGGATACTTATTCCTCGGTTACCCAAACACATCTCCATCCTTTGCTTGCACTAGTGAATATACACCAAAAAGAAAGCACCAAATGATTGCTCTTCTTTTCTATCTTCTCTAAAATATGAAAGATAACCATTTTTTACAAAATATAAAAGCACAAATTAAAGACTTTTTTTAAACCCCTAAATAGAGACAAGTCAAATTATAGCTCAAGTAGACAATCATTTAAACTAGCTTGTTCTTTTATGAACCTTTAAATGATTGGGTTGGGGCCCTTTAAGAGTAAATTTGGTTTAAATACCAACTTCAAAGTTCATTAGAAAATAATGCCAGAGATATCTCAATTAAGTTTCTTAGATGTGTTAAAGGGCTTGGAAATTGTGTATAAACTTGAGCTTTACTTACTAATCAAGGCATACCATGAAAATTTCACCTAGATCCAATATATGATCTTGAAAGTTATGGTCGCCATCGTGGAATATACAATTGAAAAATTTACACCATCCAATAAAGAATTACAAGTTCATATTCATAAGCATTCCCACTAAAATTTGAGGCCAATCTTCACTCACGCAAAGGATATGGTTAAAGATTAAATTTTCCAATACTTAATTTATAAAATTTCATCTTTTCTTCTTGCCTCTTTCCTTTTTTGTTTCTCCTTATCCATAGTGTTAGCATTGTTATAGTGTTACAAATCTAGTGTCCCAAAGTTATAGTGTTATTAGAAATAAATCCCACAATTTAGGTTATCATTAGTTTGAAGTTTAAAAGAGAACCTTCTCACACTTTCTCCTAAAGTGACACAACAATGGTATGTTTCCTAAGGTGCCTTGTTTAATCATATGGAGGTTTCAAGATGCCTTTTGTTTTCCACCCAATTTGTATGTAAATGGGAAAAGTCCCGACCAATTAACACAACCTAGGTGGCAACCAAGGTTAATTGTCACTATCACCTCAACTGTAACGCCACGTTTTGACATTACTACCTGACCTACTATTATATGTTGTATTTGTTTGATTGTGAGACTTCGTCGGTTTGACGACACTGTGGACATATGGTTCTATTATTTTGCCGATATATATATGTGTGTGTGTGATGTTTAGTATTATGATCGGTAGTCATGTTTAGATATGTATCATGTGTTAATTATATATGCAAATTACTGAATGATGGGTACGTGGATACCGTTACAGTTATATGTTGAATAAATGAATGTTATTCCAGATGCATGGCGAATAAATGAGTTTATTATTGTCATGTTATTCTAAAATGTATGTGTATATGTTGAGGATTTATGCATGATACTCTATATTGTATGTCGAGGACTGACTTACAAGTTGAAATGGCTAAGTGATTGTTGGATCCTACGAGGTGGGAGAGCCTCGAGGACATGGACTTCGAAAGATAAATGGTATGCGAGTGATGCATTATTTACTTTCGCATGATTATTATTATGATGTATATTATGACATGAGTGGGGTAGGGTTTCAGGAAACTCAACCACCCAGATTGGTTGTACGATGACAAACCGAGTACAAGTGCAATGTTGTTGTTATGTCAGGTAGACATAGTCCCTTGTTCCATTAGGGGGGTGGAGGCTTTACCCACCGTTTATCCCCGAAACCCATAGTCATGGGAGGGCTGTGCTACGGTGCGCTCCCCAAGGTGTGTGATGATGACTGGTGGTTTCCTGTTGGGAAAGCTTGGTCGATGTAGTCGACACTTCCGCTTACGGGTTCTAGCTGGAACCGATCATGGATTGACATTTCAGGGTAGTCCAGCAGAGGAAAGGATAGGATGTGGAAGTTAGAGATGATGTAGGTAGATAGGTGTAGCTTGAAGTAGGGGTGAAAACAAGATCTAACTGTATGTGTGTAAAACCCTTGATTGAGTATGTGTCGTAACTCAGTAATGTATGAATTTTTCGTAACTTAATAAGATTTCAGTTAGTTAATGGATTGCACCTTGCAAACTACGTTTAAAACTTGTGTCAGTGAACAACAAGTTTCATGATTATGATTGATGTGTGTGTGAATTATTACGGTTAGTGTACTTACGCGAGGTATGTAAGCAATAGCTACGCTTACATAACTCGCCTACATATTTATGAATTGCATGAAATATTGTTGAATAACAATGTTAATTATTCTTGAGTAATAGTTAATTATTGTTGATTGATGTTAAAAATGTCGATTAAGGTTAATAATGATAATTAATGTTAATAATGTAGATTAATGTTAGTTATTGTCGATTAAGGTTAATAAAGTCGATTAATGTTAATAAAGTTGGTTAATGATTAGTTATTGTGGATTAATGTTAATAATTTGGAATAATGTTAATTATGGTTTCCTAATGATTCATTATGTGTTAATAGTGATTAGTTAATGTTAATTAAGCTATTCTTATCTTTAGTAGAATTTATTAATCAAGTTAAATGTAATTAAGAGAGTAATGTTGAATGGCAATAGTGTCATGAGTGATTATTAGGTTAATCACAGTTAATTATGATTAATTAGGATGTGGTATTAAATTAATATGTTAAAATATGCTTGAGATTTATAAGTAAACATTATTAATTAAAATATGAATTTGTGTTGTATTGGTCAACGAATGAAGGATGGTATTAATGAGGATAAGTTCGTATTTAATGGGAAACTTGTAGTTGGTGGGTGACCCCAACCCATACATTAAAATAAAAATATTAATTATAAATTAATGGGGGCCTATACATTAAAATAAATTATTAATTATTAATTGATGGGGGTTGAGGCATTTAAGTTTAGGATAAGGCATTAATGGTGGAGGGTAAGAGAGTCGGCAAACATGGGATAAGATGGAGAAGAGAGGAAGGAGAGGGGGATTTTTTACCTTAGATATTTTTGGGAGAAGTTGGGAGAGGAGATATTGAATTTTCAAAGCAGAGTTGAAAAGGAGTTTCTTGTTTGGAGATTTTCTCAAGGGAGATAACAAGTTGGCTTGTACTCGGTTTGGGCTCAGGGGTCCAAAGGGGTACCTTTGGAGCTGGGTGGTCGGTAAGACCTCACCAGTTGGTGGGGGTGGCAAAACTCTTTTGGGTTGGTTGAGTTTCAGAGATTTGGGGAAGGTTTTTGGTTGCAGGAAACGGCCAAGGGAAACAGCAAGGCATTCAACAAAAGGGAACAGTAGCAAGGGTGGATCTACTAGCTATCTACAGGTATTTTTCAGTCAGGTATAAATGGCTTTAACTCTGTAAATTTTACTTCTGTAATATCATGTAACTTAAGAGATTAGTATGGTAAATTACATGCTTATATGTATGCTTCTAGGAATGAAAACCTGCATTTGATGTTAGAACAATAACTAGTAGATATATATTTATTTGAAACTGTAAATATTGTTTTTACAGCCAATAGAAACAACAGAAACTAGAAAACATAAATATGAAACAAAATGTAAACAATATGAGACAGATTTTTATTGAGAGATGTAAAACAAACAAAGGACATAGGTTAGGGTCCCTACATCAACTCTCAACCTCTCACTTTAGGTTTTGTCTTTAAACTTAAACTTAAGGGGTAAGCCCAATTTAACTGATTATTTATTATTTGAATCTAGATGAAAGATATGACAATGTCAAAACTAGCTATATCAACGAAGTAGAATGTGATATATAAATAAAGCTCATTTACTTAAAAATAACTCAAACACCACAAAAATTTAACATTAACAATGTGTTTTAGTTATCTAACTAAATCTTATATTCTTATTAATTATGCACAATAATCATTAATTTAGAAATGCTAGCAATAACCACTTAAGTTAGATAAATCCAAATGTCAAATTTAAAAATTAATAACCATGAATCACAATTTAACACTTAGATTATGAGTTTTAATAACTGGAGCTTGAAGGACTCAATGGCTAAAACCATTGGAAATTTTATGTCTTATGATTAAATTCTTTGAAATAAACAAGGAAAATTAAATTTTGGAAATTGTCTCAAAAAAGTACGAAATTCAAGGATTTAATAAGTTAGAAAAATGCTCAAAATAACACTTAAACTTATGTGATTTTTTCCAACTAATTGCTGCAAATTGTAAGTAATATCTTGCTGGAAAAATGCAAAAAGAACAGCAAAGTAATTCCTCTAAATTTAATGTAAATCAATGAATTTTCCAGGATTACTACATTTAACTACAAGAATTTCATAAATATCTTGTCTAAGTTATTAACAATGAAGAATTAGGAAATTTCTAAATTTTAATAAAAAGAATTATGAAGAGAAAATTGGAAAATAAAAGGTCTATCTAAAATATTTAAGATTACCCAATAGATCAAAATAAAATCTATTTTTTCTTTTAAGTTTAGATTTCACTAAATAAAACAAGAAAAAAAAAAGAATTTATTTTTTTATGGAAGGTTGCAAGAGAAAGAGAAATAAGAGAGCCAAGTCTCTTACTTTTTCTTTGTGCTATGGAGTCAACCAAGAGATTCCCCAATGAACTTGTTCCACACAAAGATCCCTAGAAAGAGCAAGTGTTCAAGGGCTCCAACCCTTCATAGATGCATTAGAAGCTACAAAATGCAAATCACAAAGGGGGGTAGACTCCCCCTCTACTTCTTACTTAAGTGAAATCCTAAACTAAAAGAAATTAGAATTACAACATTTGAATTAAGAACCCTACAATGAAAAACCACTCTCTATGCAAGAATTTCAATTAAATCTAAAATAAAGCCTTTTGCCATAGATCCAATCTACTTAGACAATATTGTTCCAAAAGTAACTTAAAAGAAATAGAACACAATGCTAACACAATGTTACTTCCAATAGAAAAACCATGAACAACAATAAAACCATCGACAATGAGAAGTTCCAAATATAACCTCCAAAGCCAAAAAATGTTATTATAGAATGATGTATTGTACAAAAATAATTCTCTGGTAACACCAACAACCAAGAAATGAAATGAGAGATGAGTTCTCTTTAAATAGGGTGAGAGACTCAACCTCCTATCATTAAACAATTGTTGTTTTCTTCTAAAAGACTCAAAACCCTAACTAAATCCTCTTAACATGGTAAAATAATAATAATAATACCTTAAAATGGTTGAGACAAGTCCCAAAGGGAAGGCACTAGCTTTAAAGAGGGAAATGACTTGCAAAAAAGGGGAAGAATTCATCTCAAAGAAGGGGCAAATTGGTTAGGAAGGAGAAAAAAAGGGTCTCAACTTTTTAAATGGCAATTCTAGGTTTTCCAACTTTCTAACCACTTTTTGAAAATCTCACGATCCAATTGGATCTATTGTCATCGACGTGGCATAGTTATGAGCACTTGGTCAAAAGATATGAAGCGTATTAGATGGACTGCATAGAGATATGTGAGACTACATAAAAATATGTTGAGGGTCTCACATAAGAAGAGGGACTTTGAGTTCTAAAGTTAATGAATAATTAAAACATTAAACCCAAAGTTAGACCTAGGGAAAAGGCCATCATAATATTTTAACTTGTTTTTAACCACAAACACATTTAAATCATTGTAAACCATGTGCAAGAGGGACTTTTAAGACTCTAAACTCTAACTTGGCATTACATAAGTGTCCATGGTGACCATATACATGAGATGATATACATTACATTGATTCATAGTGCTCAAATGTAAGACGAGTTGAACCTAGGAAACGTCCCTGGCTTAAAGGATTTTCAAGTAAAATAAACCTTGAAAAAATTATAGTCGTGAAGATGTAAATAATCCTCGGTGAAAAAACACTTAAGAGACATTCCCTTTGTGCAGCCATCGTAGGGGAGTTGAGTATGTGTTATAATTGACCCTTTACGTATACAAGATACATCTTAATTACATCATTACATTACATTACATTACATTACATAACAACCATGGATCATTTGATACAAATGACACAATTTACATAATTGGCTTAGACAAACCATACATTGAACTTTATCTATCATCAAGATCTTTATCTCTTAGATAATTCCTCATACAATCTGAGGGGTAAAACTTTTTATCTCCTTCAAATAGTGAGGTGCACTCTTACCACCCCTTGTCATTTAATAATCTTACAATTTTCCTTTACACTTCAAATTTAAACTCCACCATATGGCCACCACATATCTTCCTATATTAGTGATCTTGAGATTGACCATTTGAATTTCAAACTTTAACTTAGAATGATGCCGTGTTTTTGTATGTCAACTTCCAATCCACCTAGGAAATCCAACACAAAAAATCAACAATTTAGACAACTTTTCTTGGAGGTCCAAAAGGTATTATCGCCATCCCATCACTTGGAGTGTATTATTTCCATGCCATCACCCAATGTGCTATAACGATGTCATCACTTACAACCATATCATCACCCAAAAATTTGTGAATCTTTAGAAAATAGAACCTTGCATGAGAGAATTGTCATCACCGACACTCTTGTTTAATTCAATTCAAAATTTTGACAAACAATTTTCATACTTAGATCATCATTCACTTGATTTACGTGTGGTTCAAATTCAAAACATGCTTGTTAACCATGAAATTTTCCAGAATGGAACATCAGATTTCTACATAAGCATATTGAAATGTCAATACCCTCGATTGTGATACCTTTTCTCTTCAATAACTAACATTTTCTCTCCCAAAGGGCCACAACTAAATTGTGCTCTAATACCACTCTATCAAGCACCCAAACCCCACTTGGGTGAGGTATTGCTTTCAAGTTGCACAAAAGGAATTTGTATGATATCCCAAATCAAGCCCACAACAGAGACACAAGGTTCAATGCTCACTAATGTGCTCGTATTTTATTAATTGCAACTAGAAATGACAACGTCCCATATAACTTGTGTATTACAGAGAATAGCAAACATTCATATGGACATTTTCCTAAGATATGGAAATATTAGATAGAATGTAAACTATAAATGGGTGCTTCACTAAAACTTACTTCTTGATCAAATTTAGTGCTCTAAATCACTAAAAGGTGTTCACCTGACCAATACATTATCCAAAAACAATAGTCTATTACAAATAGGCACAAGAACTTGATCACAAAATATTTGGTAAAACTCTCAATGCCCAGTTCAGAAATGGTGATGTTTATATGTCAACAACAATAAGAATGAGAAAATCCACAATTATGGTGTGTCAGCTCTCTGTTACAATAATAAAACCACCTTGTTGGTCATTACCAGATCAAGAGAAGAGTTCCCACTCAACTACCTTTAATCTATATATGCACGTGATGAGTACTATCAAAGCATGGCCTCTTTGTTAGCCACTGTTAAATCCGAGAAAACAAGACAAGACAAGCTCAGGCAAGCACCCATCAAATGATAACTAGGACTGCTATCTAAAATAGGTAATAAGAAACTCTCAGGCCTGGGGTCATACCTAGGTTTTCCACAACAATAAGTTTCTACTCCAATCCTCCAAAGGCGATGTGAGAAAACAAAAATTGGATTTCTACACTGCCTTGCAAAAGCTTTTCAACAGTTGACAATAAAGTTATAAACGTAGGTCTGGTGATTTTGTCCATTCAACTCCTAATGGAAAAATTTGTATTTAACATATTTTAACTATTCGAATGGATTTATGATTGCGAGATTCTCCATATTGCCTTTTTTAAATCAAACCTCAAAACCTACATAAACTGTGTCAAATATTGACTCAATCCATGAACTTGCATAAATTAAATAATAATAATAATAATAACTTTGACATTCCAAATTCTATTGATAGAATTAACAACAGGGTAAACACTCGAACAGACATTTTGCTTAATATCCTACCACATGGTGAACAAGTTCCACCAAATGGCCAATAAAGCTAAGCAGACTATCCTTATGATAATTTATTTTGGGTTCAGTTAGTCACAATCTAAATAATTTTCTTACAACAAATTGTAAACTTTGGCACCATGTCATTCATTATAAGGTAATTTTTACCGAGTTCAGTTCCCATTTCAACATTTGGCATTGGAACAGAGTCTAGTAACTATCCAGCAAGTTATATGAAACAAATTTGCATCCTCGTAACTGCCAATGTAAAGCTTTAATCAATAGCAAATCATCTGTGTATCAGCAAAAATGAACATAATCTCATTTTGAATATAAAATTAAAGCCTACCCAACTGTTATCTTATTTAATATCTTTTCCAATTCATGTAATTTGTTTGCCAACAAGAATGGAAAAGAGATGCTTTGTTTTCTTTCATATTGTTTTTCAGGTTATGAAAAAGAAAAATACCAGACAATTCTAACTGGCTACTGGTGATAAAAATAATAGCCTCACTTGATTTCCTTGAGCAATTCATGCATTTTCTAACTCTTATCACGAATTAAATATACAAGAAAGACACTGCTTAGTAATATAAACAGACTTGAATATCAACAGAATGAATGAGCAGTAATTTCTACTAGGTTGCAATTCAATTGTAAGTAACAAACTTTGCCTATTGTTAAGAATGCTAGATATTTTAGTTCATCATTAGTCACTTCCAAAAGCGCCATCCCTTTTTTCCCTGCAGCTCTTGAATATTCCCCTTTTCCTCCTTTCTCTTTTCCAAACCTTTCTCCAAAGCTTCTAGTCTTTTTCTGCAGTAAAAGTTAAAACAAGAAATCAATACAAGATTTTTTTATTGCACACAATAAATAGCTTAGGTACTTCAAAGCTACATAATATGCCTAACCTACACTAATCTAGACAAACAACAGAATGCATAACATACCAAATACATTACCATCTTTTCTATTCAGTTCCAATGTTACAATCCCTATGTAACAAAAACATATTCCCTGGTGCTTGTTTCCACATTGGGAACACAGCCAGTCAGGAAACAATATTGAAATGCATCATAAACATTTCCAAAACATTCACCAGAAACTCCAATATGGAAATGCCATTCCTGTACTATGAAACCAATTTTTGGTATAGCTGGGTCTTGCATGAGATGGTTGTTTTTTTTGGGGGGGGGGGTGGTAAGACTCAAGACTTACTCTAACTCCACCCTTATTACATTTTCATGTTCTCTGTGGTTTAGAAGGTCCGCACCAAACCAAAGACCATTTTTGTAGCAAGAAACAATCTAAGTGATCCTGCACGTTCTGCAAATTGTTTGGTATTTTGAACAATATAAGCTCATTACTTCACATTTATAAGAAAATGGGAAAACTTTAAAAAACATAAAGCAACAGAATCTTCAAACAAGTAAACTTTAAAAGTTTCTGCTCATCCATCTATATGTACTCTTTATATAAAAAGATCCTTCCTGCTCATACATCTAATATATAGACATCAATGTTTCCCTGTTTCTTGCAAAAGAATTGAGTATGCTCTGAAACTCGTACTCATTTCCCCATCCCAAGAGACATAATTATAATTTCATTCCCTTGCAGGATAATAGAATATGTTTGTTCATTTACAGAATAATGGAAGCACATTAATCTATGGGTCCATAACCTATGACCTTAGGTATATGTCTACTGTAGAATAAATGAGGTATTACACAACCAAAAGTACAAACATTGCCATGTGTAGTTCCAGTATTTCTGAAGGGTATGTTGCATCCACATGCAAGAAAATGCAAATCCACTGGAAGTTAGCAATAACTATTTCCAGCAAATAAAGTGCAACCATCTGAGAGGATCCTAGCCTTACAAGATCCTAGTGATAACTTGACAGAAAATGGGATGGAAATTTGGGGTATATTTGAATATCACCTCACAAGGATTTTCACTTTGTAGGTTTTGACCCTTTGTGGGATGCTGATATGGAGCTTGTTCATCAGGTTGTTCCCTGGAGAATTGAGGCCCTTGAAGTTGAGAGGAATGATCTCTCCCAAGAGCTTGAAATGGATGAATTGGAGACAGTAATGAGGGAACTCACAAAAGCGAAATCCCCAAGATCTAATATATTTCCAGCAGAATTTTACAAGCAGAAGCTGTTCAGTGTTGAGAGAGGTGTAATCCTCACGTGTGTGATTAAGTTCAACTTATGATCATTTATTGTAAAACTAGGTTATGATTAAGGTTGACCTAGCCAATTTATCTGTGTGCCCTGTTTATGCACAACCTAGCGGTCAATTGATTGGCAAGGAATCAACCGCTAACCCAGCACAACTATGGATCTCCCTCCCAACATGTCACTAATGGAGGAAGCTCCTCTTTTAGGTTTCCTATTAGCAGTAAACAAGCCTAGACTAACCAAGGGAGAGACCTTGGCCAAACTTTCTCGAAGGGAAACTAAGAGGATGTAACTAACCTAGGATACTTGTCTAGCTCTATTTTTGTAGGAAGAGGTGCTTTGCTAAAGGTATAAGATCAAGGTTCAAGGCACACTCTAACAATGATTTAAGGATGGGATTCAAATGCCCATGAAAAGGTGAAGCATGACACATAAGCAAGATGAAAAGTTGTTGGAAAACTATAACCAATGAGTATGTAGCATTTATATCATGAACAATATATGATTATAAACCAAGAGTCAAACTATCGTCAATTGAGCCATTAATCATCCACATGTGTGACAACTCATAATGCCAAAGTGCAAATTGAACTGGTATAACTCAAGAAGTAGCTTAGATCAATTTGATTTGCATGTAAGGATCAATTCATATATTAGAGCAAAAGTTACTCAAGAATTACAATATGGATGAAAAAAAAATCATTCATAACTTGAGCATGATTAATCTAGATCATCATCCATGAATCATTAAACTAGTCCATGTGACATGAAGTAAAGAACAACTTGTGATAATTTAGAAAGAGTGTGAAATGCTTAATGAGCTAATTATTGTTTAACAATTGTTGTAGGGGAATTAACCGAAGCATTCACATGTGAGATCAATTCATGGACAGTATTCATAGCATTCATATTGAAGCTAGTCAAAACATCATCATTAAGAAGCAACCACATATGAAATTAGCAATGACTTATGACAATTTGAAGTGTGAATTATTTTAATGAGCAAAAATTATCACAAGTATGAGACTTATATTATGTGGATTAAATCATTCACATGTGAAAAGAGATGTTATTATCAACCCTTAGAAGAAGTGTGAATTGCCAATGACCCAAGATAGTAAGATGTACTTAGTTATGTAGATCAATAAGGTATTTACAAGTTGTTAATCCCAGTTATCAAAACAGAGAATTGACAAGATTATTAAGAGCTGAAAGTTAAACACGTGTGACTTACAATAACCATAGCATGCTTAACATTATTGATCAAGATTCATCAAATCAAAGCATGCTAGTAAAGGATCAAGAAGGCACATTTAAACTTGTTTAGTGTCGAGCATTAATTATACTACTAACCATAGTAAACATGCATAAGACTTGTCTTAAAAACCAAAACCCAAATGCACAAGGTTAGTATGCCTTCATAAAGATATTCAACACTAGATTTCCTGTGGCATTTAGATCTGAAATAAGATGACTGTAACAGCAAGAAAACTAATAGGAAATTGTATGTAAACAAATCTGAAACAGCCTATTAGTTGGGCACTTGAATTGTTTAAGATCTAAATGTTAAAGTTAGTGCAGCTGCTAGACCCATTCTCAGAGAGGATGGTACCCTAGTCAGTTAACTAGGGTTCCTGGTCAAGTTAACCAGGAAGAGTAGAGAGTAAGACCCTAGAAGGTACCCTAGGGCCCCCAGCTATCTCCTAGGGTTCTTGGTCGAGGACCAAGCAAGTTGATGCCATGGCAAAGTCCTTAGCATGTGGCTAGGGCCCCTATTTGTCTCTAGGGTATTCTGGTCTGGGACCAGATAGTTTCTTGGTCAGGAGGACCAAGCAAATCCTGGAGGTTGAGATAGAGACATCCTGGTCTAGGACTAGGCAGATTCTTGGTCACAAGGACCAAGTAGGTCCTGCAGGTAGTTGATTAACATTCAGTCTAGGACTGAATGCTCAGCCTGGGGCTGAGAGCCATTCCTTGAGAATGGAGGTTCTTGGTCAGTTACCAAGATGATGATGTGTGATGTCCTCTTCTCCTAGGTCTTCGAGATGGTTGAGTTAGATGGTCTTCTCAAGGGACTGGCCACCCCTTGATGGAGCCACTAGCATTTGACCTAAGGAGCAATCTAGAGGACCACATCATCACATCATCCAGTGTGGACCCTTCCTTATACAGTGATGATGAACTTTCAGGTTATATGGAACATTTGTACATTTGAGAGAGAGATGATTGGTTGTACCTTCCCACTTGGTTGATTTACTTTTGGTCCTTACACCCTATTGATTATTGGTCTCGTGGTACCTTGTCTTTGACTTGTGGTTAATAGGATCATTTACCCACCTTGAGTTATTTTTTTATTTATACCATCTTGGTGTCTTTTGATCCTATGGGTACTATGGTTGTTTGTCCATTTTGTGGTTTACCCTTGGTCCTAGGGTTTATGGGTTATGTACTCATTCATATCTTATGTTGGACCATGTGTTGGTCCTAGTACCCACCTAATGTTATTATAAATATAATTTATGTGACTTTATTATTTTTTGACCCTAATACACTTGGTACCCACTTTTGTTTTTTATGGTACCATTCTAATGGGTCATTGTACCCTCACTTATTTATATGACCCTTGTTTATATTTTTTATTTTTTTATTTTGTAATTTGTTGGTACTTTTCTTGTTTAATGGAACCCTAAGTTTAAATAAAAGTTTTATTTGTTTAACCCTTCTAGAAGATCTTGATCCTATTTATTGAATACTTCTCTTTGGCATTTGCACATCATAACATTAACTCTGCTCCTTCCTGTGCTTGACGTCAAGGGCATCTCAGCTGCTCTTTCTGAGGTTGAAGGCCACCCACCTGCTGATCAAGTTCAAATCTGTTTTTGATGTTAGTTTTGTTTTGTTTGCATCCAGGGTTTGATATATAATCTTTTTTTTATGACTTGTGATCTGCTTGATTAAGGTTGTGACAGCTGTGACTCTATTGATCTAGCCGAACCCTGGCTGATTTCTTTCTGCTATCGATCTGGTTATTATCTGCTGCATTCGTACATGTTAAAGAGGCCGTAAGCCTAGATCTGCTAACCCGTGGACTTCTGTGATTCACTTGAGGTCTGATCTGATTTTTGGTGACTTGCTAGAGGCCAGATCTTGCATATTTTATGAAGGCCAGCCTGTTGTTTTATTCGGTCAAGCTACTGTGGGTTGATTTGAGGAGGCCGTGAGGCCTAGGGTCAGACCACATCTCTTTTGTGGAGGCCATGAAGCCTAAGGTTCAGACCCGCCTGTTTTGGTGTTCATTCTACTTACTGTGGAGTGGCTATAACCCTCGTTGACTTGACCACATATGTTAAAGTCTGGTTCTTGCTGACTGTTTCACTACTGAGATTTATCTTGACCAGATTGCTGAGATCTCATCTCTGTGCTGATCCTTTTGTGTTGATTGAGATCACATTTTTTTGTTATCACTTAGGGCTTGGAACCCCTTGTGCTTATACCTATTGGACATAAATTATTTGGGACTTTATTGTGACTGTCATTGTGGTTTTTCTGACTTTCATTGACCATCCTTGTTTGACTGAACTACAGTCCTCTCATCTCTCTCTCTGGTTTGTACTAACACTCTAGTAGGGTCTCTGGTTCCTAGTGATTGACTGACCTCTTAGAGGCACAGTCCTTTTACTAAAAGTAAATATTCTGAGTATAAAACAGGAATGGTTCCACACTACAGGTAAGTTCCCTAACTTGTTTTTCCTTATTAAACAAAATTGTTATTGTTAATATTATACTGTTGGTTACATGTTACTGAAGATTGCTCTAACACAGTGACCCAATTGGTAGTGTTAAAGATCAAAAGTTGAAAGAGATGAAAATTATGTTTCAGTTCTAGTTACCGTTGTACTATTCCGTTTCAGTATTAGTTTGTTAAAAGTAATTTTGCATTAAACTACATTGATCTTTATTATTCTGCATCAAACCCTAACCCTAACCAAAATTTAACACTAGAGACTTAACATATAACAAAACACCGCAAAATTTTGATTAGATGTTGCTGTTTTTTAGCTTAGATATTTGTAGTGTGTTGAGCTTAAGCTCCTTAGGTTTTGATCTTTAGAATTTAGTCAACCGAGGAGGGGGATCGAATCCCCTAAAGGCCTTTTGAGAAAATTGAATCCAAGTACCTGAAAATTTAGAGAAAGGATTAGAAATAAAATAGAGCTGGAAGGAAAATGGAAATGAAAATTTTTAAACTACCAAACCCAAGATTTAGTGCCTAGAGGGAAACATCTGTTGGGCAATGGAGTCATAGTAAATATCAAAGGAAGTTGAAAAATATCCAAGGGAGAGTGGAGGAAAAAGCAATCCCTCTCCTTGCTAGCTTGAGAAAATAAGTGGATCTCCTACTCCAAGCTTGTGATGGGATTACTGTAATCATCAAGAGGCAAAGCAATCTATCCAAACACAAGATACATCACAACATCAGTTAATATAATCAGTGAATGAAAGTTGTAACAAATAAAGAGAGGTTGAAGCAATCTAATTAAATGAAACAACAATCATACATAAAAGACAAGGTTGTAGCAATCATCTTTTAGTTTTTAGTTTTTACCTGACTAATCACAAAGTAAAATTACCATTCTTTACCTCAAACCCTTGTGAAGACTTCAACCAAGCAAAAGAACTAGATCACCATGCACCAACAAGAAGAGCCCAAGTGCTAGAGCAAAGAATTCAGAGTATTATTATTTCATCCCAATAATTTTCGACGCTTTGAGCGAGCTCAAACCTCCCTTTTATAGCCTAAGGGGGTGAAATGCTAAAGAGAAGTGGTCAAAAATTTTGTTACAATGTGTGATGATCTCAAGATGAAGAAGATCTAGATCAATGGTCTAGATTACTTCTTTTACAACCAGCACTGATGCCATAAGCCAAGTCGTTGAGCCTAGGAGGGTGAATTCCTAGCTTGACTTGTCAATAATGATAAAAAATGTTAATACCATGGGTCTTCCCAAATACAAGCAATAAAACCCATGGGCAATGATTTAAAAAGCTGCCAAAAACCGTGGGTGGTTCCCTTAATCCAAGTGTTGGTCAAATCCTCCATCAATGAGCAAGTCATTGGGCCAAATTATCCATGTGAAGAGAGGTCAATCCATGTGAAGGAAAGCAAATGACTGGGCAAGATCTAATCTTGAGGTGAGATGAGTGCTAGTAGATCCCAATGTACCTCCACATGTGTGCCACTGTGCCACATCACCTCAAAATGCCTCAACATGTGTGCCACTAGGCCACCTAGGCAAATCGACGTTAGGGAAAATGTAGTAATTTCCCCAAATAAACCATAAAGTGCAATTTCAACTAAGAAACATGATAAAGTGCTCTTTTTACATCTCAATGACAAATTAGACACAACTTAGAGTCTTAGACTTTTTCAAATAAAAACCTTAGGAGTGCCACGTATTAATCTGTTATATGTTGAAATAAGCCTATATAAACCCATTGTGCCTAGAAAACCCTCCAAATGGACGAGGCCCTAGAGCAGCTGATGGTTGAACTGGATAGAAGGGCCAAATGGGTGCCCAAAATTGCTAAGTCATTGTAGAGGAAGTGGTTGGATTATTCCCATGCACGATCATGAAGCTTTCAGGCTGCCCACTAACACTAAAGAGATGGCACCTACAGATCTAACCAATCTGAGAGAACGCTCTGACATGCAAGCATGGGGGGCTAAAGTAGACCCAAATGGGTATCCAAATCTATCATCAGATCTAAAAAACAGTAAGTATATTAATCCCATGCACGTCCATGAAGATCTACACTACAATCACTAGAGAAAGGCCCGCCACATTTCTGGAAAAGACTGATCTGAGGCAATAGTTATCAATCTAATGTCATATACCTGAGTAAGTGGCTAAATGGGTATCCAGATATGCTCTTAGAATCACCGTGTACAACAAAAGATATGAATTAGGCCCCTCCTGGCCACTACACAATACTGGAAACTGGCACTGAATACTCTGTAACTCTGAAGAAGACATGATGAAACATCTGTAGCACTGAATGAGTTTGTATTATAATCATAAGTGCCCCTAGTGGACCAATAGCAAAGGGTGTCGACATGGACAAGTACATAATAGATGCAAGTGATCACCAAGGTGAGTCATCATATAACTAGTCACGATAGTCATGATAATATAGTAATATACCAAAACCACAAATATCTTCAAACAGGTTTCTGAGGAAAATGATCAGTGTTCCACGGGGATGCGTCCCGCAGGGTCGGGGACGCGTTTCTGCGTTTCCCTACGTCCCAGGGACAATGAAATTCCATGCGAAACATTTCGGGACGTATCGCTTTGGGCGAAACTCCATGCGAAACGTTTCGGTCTGTGGCGAAACGTTTCGGTCTGTGGCGAAACTCGTTTCTCCATGATGAAACTTGGGGGGGACTTCCTAGCGTCCCACACGAAACTACAAAACTCCAGTGAACCTTCTGGGCGTCCCGCACGAAACTCCGAACCTCCAAAGAACCTTCTAGGTGTCCGGATAATCATATATAATCATGATGAATCATGTAATGTGTTTGCATTATTAATTTATCAGATTCTAAATTACATTGCATGATTGCACAATGATGAATGTAGTATTTAGTAATTTACTAATTTGCATGGGATGAATTGTTATTGTTGGGATTTATATTTTTCATATTTTTTATATTTTTAAAATTTTTATGACCCCCGGCGTCTCCCCGTCCCCCCCGAATTTTCCTACAATTTGGGGGTGGTCTCCACGCATCCCGAATGTGCGTCTCCCCGCTCACGCGTCCCGGCGTCCCGGAACCTTGGGGGAACATTGAAAATGATTTACAAACTAACCAGTACCATGACAATATCTAAGTGTTTACAAGGACAATTTTCTTCTTAGGGGCAGATTATAGATGGAATAAATCAAGTTTGGACAAGTGGAGTTTTGGTCAAAGGTGACTAGTTGACTCAAGATGTAGGACAAGGGAAAGCTCTGCGATCTTCACCAATAGGACAAACAATGGGGAAGTGTCTCACAAATCAGTTATGTGTATTGAGGTACTACCCCCTTAACCTTGGCAATCAAACTTCTCCCTTTTACTTTTTATTTGCTAGCTCTTTCTAGGACTTTTCTTCTTTTATTTCTTGGACTCTTTTGTTCTTGTACTTCTTTCTTTTGGAGACCTTGGCCTCTATTTTCTTTGAAGGCTCATTTGCAGGTTTAAACTTGCTTCTTTCTTTCTTTGCTTGATTTTCTTTTCTTTGACTTGGTCTTCATTTTCTTTGACTTTGCAGGTACAAGGAGTCTTGGATTAGGAGATTTCTTCAAATGCCCTTTTTGAGGAATCGGAAGGGGAAAAGACTTTCATGTTTCAAGTCCAAGAAGGAGCATTACTCTATGGAAAATCTCCCCCCTTGATGATAGTCAGCTACAGGGATTTACAAGTGAACCTCCTATATCATCAAAAAGGTCATTGCAACACAAACATGCCCGAGACACAAAGGACAACTAGGAGGATTTCATGGTGAATGGGTCATAGAGGGGAAGTCAAGAGTCAAGAGTCAATCTTTAACCAAAGGATGTGTTATCACACCATAGTAGCAGGGCTACTATTCTTGTACAGCAGATATCTGCACATTCCAGAGCTTCCATTTTTCCAGAGCATGGCTATATATATTGGATCACTCATGATCAGAGCAGTACATTATTCAGATTTGTATATGACCTTGTGTCAAGGCTGAGCCTTGAGAGTTCAGATTTGATGACTGATGTGACCACTTATCCCATTACAGTTTCAGTTCAGTGCCTAGAGATGTATTACAGCAGTGTTTCAGATGATACTTGATGATTATTATTATGATGATGTTGTATGATTTATGGATATGTTCTCACTGACTGTGGATTATTATCTTGTTGATTTAGTCATGATCATAGCATGTGCTTGGTATATTATTCCTGATGTGGCAAACTATTTAAAATGAACTGTAAATCATAAAATGGACAATTGCTTGCACTTTTAGGTCATTTAACAAAACTTACTGGTATTTCACCTTACATAGACATGGTCTTTCTCCGACACCAGTTGTCTGCTAGTGAAGGCTCCATATTCACTTGTCTCCATCCATACATGACCTTCCTGTTTGACTTTAAACCCTGACTTATCTCATTTGACTTTATGATACTGAGGACTTCCCTATTTTTCTACCTCTGTGTTTGGACCGCATCCCTGTTTATTCAGTGTCTCGGCTCTGAGTTGGTGACAGAACTTGCCTTTGGTAAGTTGGATTGTAGGCCTAAATCATTCTGGTCGGTTGTCCTGATGTTTGGCATTGGCTCGAACTCCCCCTAGTCACTTGAGATGTTGTTGGCTAAAACTGAAAGCTCATGTTCTACCTATGGAAACTTGAAAAATTCGCCCATGGAAACAAAAAAAAGGGCAAGAGCAATGAAAAGCTAAAAAATACTCCTCGAAGAGTATAAGAAAGGTCCAAAAAGCAATAGTTCTTAAAAGCTGTATCTAAACAATTGCTGACCTTGTGAATATATGAAAAACATGCCCTGGATGCAAGCTGCAACTAGTTGTGCTTCTCAGCACATCTGAAATCCGAAGGGTTATGTAGGCCAAAAAGGCCATGGAATAAAATTGAATGATCCTAATGAACCTGGATCAACTTGATGTAGACATGGTGCCTAAGTTGAATAAACATTCTTTAAACAACTTATCCATTTGTGAGGCACAGCCATCCCCCGTGTTCTTTTGTCCAGCACAGAGTTTGTAGCTTCCCCCTTCTCCCAGTCCAAAGTATTTTTGAGTTAAGTTAGACAAGTCAAACCCTTGGCCCAACTTTGCTCCTAGCCTTCATCCTTCACTAGCAGTTTGACCATGTCCAATGGGTGAGTTTGTCATTTGAACTATTGTGCAAGTAATTTTATATAACAACTGAATATGTTAACCTGATTAATGCCACTGAATGGAATTTATACTTTGAGCTTAGCTGTGAGAATGATTAGAGAAGCATTGTCTTAGTCTACTGATGTGATTTATCCTTGATTATATATTCTTGGGATCCGTGATGGTGTGGACCATGTATGGATGATTATTGATGATGATTTATGGGCCCACATGTTTGATGATGATATCATATGATGGACATATGATGCAGTTGATGTTTGATCCAGTTCAGCAGGTTTATTACTACTTCAGATCAGCAGATTATACATTGTCCATATATGGTGGACCCTACAGCAGGCCCATAAGGGCAACCCAGGGTGTATGAGTACTCATTCCTAGTGGATTTGGGTCTTCTGGATCCATTGAGACACCTATCTTTCAGTTCCGGGCACTTCTGACAGTGATTGATGCCGTTTTACACTTGTTGACCAGATTGCGGGCTGATTTCCCAGCCTGAGCAGCAGGGGCCCCGAGAGGCCAGTTCACCTAGGGCGCTGATGATGGAGGGGGTGGTCCAGCCACTTGTTATTACCATTTATCCCCCCTTCCGGAGAGCCTGGTAGGCTCAGATGGACAGTGCTAGCACCCTAGGAGGCAGTTTTGGCATTTTCACAGTTCCCGAGGCAGTTAAAAAATGGGATAAAGTGGTCACTGAGGAAATCGATTTGGGCAATTGAGGCAAGGTTTTGGCATTTGGTCTTCACAGAGGTCTTCCAGGATGGCATCACTATCTTCCAGTCAGTTTTCACCATGTGGGTATGCCCGGATTGATCACAGGAGGACATTTACTGCTTGACTGTCATGGATTCTGAGGACAGTTTTGGTCATTTTTATTATATTGGACATATTTTATTATTTTATTGTGCCTTGGGGATGAGCTAGTAAGGATTGATGCCTCCTAGCCCCACCATGTGCTTATTTTATCATGTCCTAGTCATCATGAGGTGGATTATTGTACTTTTTACCCCTCTAGTGGGATGACGTCACCCTCCATTGTACCATTTAGTGAGGGCGCTTTTGTTATTTTGAGTGATCCATGTGATATATTGTTATGGGTCATCTTAGCCATTGATTGTATGATGAGATCTTATAATCTCAACCACTCATTTGATGTAGTATTATGAAGTGGTATAGGGTTTTGGTCTTTATTATCCTATATAAGGAGGAGACCCCCCATTGTAAAGCTCACCTTTGGAGCTCTGGAATATTGGAATAGAAGATTTTTTTTGTGGAGCACATCTCTCTTGGCTTGTGGATTTTCTTGCATATTGAATATAAAGTATCTCTTCTATGTATCATTGTGGATTTTTGTGTTTTTGCTAACCTTTTAACAGGAAAGTCGAATTGGAGAGAGGAGGGCGACTTTTTGGAGGGTTATTGTTGGAGGGATCCACATATTCTCTCTTGGGTTGATCTTGTGACAGGGAGTATCATTATTGTATCTTCGTGACATAGTTGATGCTTTCTATTACATCTTTCTACCATTTTCATAATCATCTTGCTTGACTTGTTTCTTTGATCTTGTCTTGTAGGAGGAGGACGATTTGGCTATCTTGGAGAAGGGAGATTTGGTTGGAGCACTTGGATCTCACTCTTGAATATAAACATAGGAGAATGCTATCAACTTGCAAGGTGGCCATAAGCAAATTGAGGTAAGATCTACAAGGTATGTGCCTCTTTCATCCATTCTATCTCCATTGGTCATAAAACCCTAATTAAATCAAAACCCCAATTTTGGTATTTTTTTAGATCTACTTAGATCCACCCTTGCATTTGAAAAGATATTAAGAACCCACCTCTATAGGATCCACCCCTAGTTGGATCTATAGTTTGGTGGTGATTGGCTAAAAATTGACACACTTTTCAATGTAAAAAGCCTTCTTGAACCTAAATCGATTTTCCTAAGAGAAGCTTGTTGGGTAGGATCTAGCACATGGGTAGGTGAGATCCCACTTGAATTGACATCTAGACACTTGATAACCTATACCCATATCCTTACTTTGGTGAAAACTACCTTGTGGACATCTCTCCATGTTTTGAGGGGTTGAAACCCCCTTTTGATCTTCTTGGTACCTTGAAACTTAGATCTACTAAGATCTACCCATTGGATTTACTTGAAACTTTGAAGGAACATAGATCGGGGTACTAACATCCCGGATCTACATTTTGGTGGCCATTGGACTTGGTATGGTCCACCAAACCCATCTTTTGCCCTTCCTTGAGAAAGTCGCACCCCCTTGAAGTTTTGAGTTGGACCACTTCTAGGAAGTGGGTGTTTGAGATTTTCAGAGATTTGGAATGCCCATGCCTTGAAACCTAGGTCTAGACTGTCCTTTTGTCCCGATCTACCTTGGGGATTGCATTCCTTGTTTTAAGGAATTGTGGTCCACTTTTGGTCATCACTCAAAAAACCTAGATCTAGTAAGATCTAACCATTGGATCACATCCAATTCACTTGACTTGGCTTCTAGGTGTCCCGATCTACACTTTGACATCCTTCTTGACTCCATTAGCCCACTAAACAAGGCACTAGTCCATCACTAAGCAAGTCGCACTCCTTGGGATTCGTGTCAAACCTTGGATTTAATACATGGGTACTCCTAGAAACAACTCAAACTCATAGATCTAGCCTAGATCTAACCTATAATACCAACCTCACACCTAACTTCACCTTGTGGGTCCACCTAGAACCATTTCACACTTCCCAAGAAACTAGACCCACTTGTGTAAACAAATGGTATTATACCTAGTCATCATACCCCATCATGTGGCCTAAACCATACATAGGTTGAAACATTAACAAACTCTTACACCTCCTTCAACCATACCTTAACCCATAGGTCCACTTAGCCTTGCATTGGTTTCCGTAACTCACTACTTACCTACCCTGAGAAACCTTTGTTTGGGTCCAATCGACTGTGATTGGGGTATAGGGTCTCCCCCTTGGTCTAGTTACACCTTGACCTAAAGCGAAGAGTGCCTCGGCTGACGTGACTCCCACCTGCATTGGGAACCGTGGCATCTCTTGGGTCACCTCTTTAGTTGCCTAGCTCCTCTACCGTCCCGGATGGGATACCTCTAGGGGCAACTACAAGTTGTGTGATAACAGGATGCAAACCAAAGTATGAAGTGGAATGGATGATGGGTGAATGGCCATAAGGTGGACCCGAAGAAGGGGGTAAAAATCGTTGCAAAATACTAAGAGTTTTCTAGGTTTAATGGTACATAAGTAACAAGAATCTACTACCCTAGTCAACTTGTAAGTGTGATACTACTAACTATACTCATCAAATAATCAATGCATTAAATATGGCAATAGCAGCACATAGTGCATTATCACTTATCACATAATATATCATCATGACATGGCATAGCAGTAAAAACATGGCATATATCTCATCATCATCACAGCATCAATAAAGGAGACCCAAGAGCAGCAAAGATGGGTCCCAATACTCTGATATGCAAAATGAATGCTCTGAAGCAAAAAGAAGTCTGAAAAACAGTATGCCAGCAGAATGTGGCATAACAAGCCCATAACCCCTACTGGAGAGGGTGTCCTGACTACTACCTCTTGAACTGTGTATAAATACACAGTCAAGAGTCATTCATAAAATTATCATCTTTTGATTATTAAGCTAAGGCTCTCTAATATAAAGTGTTGGTGCATCCAAGTTCTTTAGCTAGTTTTTCTCTCACTTGTGCACTTGACCTTTCTGCTCCTAACACATTAAAGGACAACTCCAGCGTACTGCTGTAGTGTTGTTTTTCTCTTTCATTGGCAAGTTTTTGGGTTAGCTGTTTGGTTCCATTTACGGATTAATCCCTTCAATATTTTGTGATCTCAACATTTGTGGACTAGGTTTCCCAGATCTGATTTCTCAACATGGTATCAGAGCGGGTGTGACCCCCCTTACCCTTTTCTCTGCTAGTTAGGGTTTCTTCTTGGCTGTTTTCTTCCAGTGATCAGAATTTGCAGCGGAAGTTGTGCCTCACTTACTAATTATTGGGACTGTTTCAAGCTGATTGTATTTATTGAAGAAGAGCACCTCCGTTAGAGCTGTTTTTAGCCTGTTTTATGTACTTTCTTGAAGGTCTTGTCCACAGAGTTGAGCAGCCAACATTAGGGCTTGCTGCTATATTTTTCAGCCATTTTTCTTGTGATTGCAGAACCAAGGTTTCAGACCATCCATTTTACTCAATTTCAGCAGTTGATCTGTGGTTTTGTGCTGGTGGCCTCATTATTTTTCTTGTAATGACAAAACTAGTGTTTCAGATCATCCATTTTACTCATTTTCAACAGTTGATCTATGATTATGAGCTGGTAGCATCAATCTTTTTTTGTGACTACAGAACCAGGGCTTTGGACCATCTCCTTAACAGGAAATTCTGATATTTTTTTGTTAGTAGCATTGCCCATACCACCTGCCAGAAAGAGAGTGAAATTCATAAAACGTATCCATTAAGATTTTAAAAGAGACTTGGTGGACGGATGGTGCACAATCAACCTGTTGTATGTCTCCTAGAATAAATAATTTTGAAGCTCTAGGAGCATATGGAACATTGTGAAGCTCTGTGCTCAAACCCACATCATCGTTTGAAGGCATCCAGCTTCATGATCTCTTCTATTGTTCCAACCCCATTCCAATGAAGATAATGACGTCTACTCAGCTCATTATTGATGTGATTTTGTCTTGGACTATTGCCAAAGACAAGGGAAGAAGCCCTAGCATGAATGATATGCTAAGGTGGCTTCATTGGTGGAATGAATTTACTTGATTTGTTTATATTATCATGTTTAGAGCAATGTTATCAGAACCAGACCAGTGATCGAACCGGCAGAGCCCAAAATGTGAACCGGACCGGAACCGGAAAAAAACCGGGAAAAAAACTGGTCGACCAAAACATACATAAACTATTCATCTTTTGTAAAAAAACATATATATCCATGTGCACACATATGAATCCAAACCATTAATACACAAATATGCAAAGTTTTTCATATATATATAGCAAGTACAGGTGCAAATAACCAAAATAGCACTGAGTTCAATACATCTCTGAAGTTCTGAACCAAAATACATCAACAAAGAGGCTCTAAATGACCCCTAGAGTCCAAAAAATAAGCAGAGTACGGACCGGCCCGGTTCCGTACAGAACCGATCAAAACCGGTCGGTTTGGCCAGTTTTGGACGGTTCCATACAGAACCGACCGGTTCACAACCGGTCCAAATCGTTTTTGCATGTTTTCCGATTCAGGCACCTAACCGGACCGGTTGGGCCAATGAACCAATCAAACCGGCTGGCTTTACCGGTTCCGATAACATTGGTTTAGAGTAGGTAGGTAAGATGAATAATCCCTTGCATGAGCATTTTGTGTGCCATTTGCTTTATCTTAGCATTGCATCTTGTGTTTTTATGAATTTCATATTTTGATTTGAACAAGGCAGGATGAATGTGTGCCTCCGATGCATTTGACATCTTTGTTGTTAGAAGTGTGTGTAGGTCTAGACAAGGTTACTTGGGAGCGGGAGCGGGAGCGAAAAGCGAAATTTTCAAAAGCTTCCCGTTTGGGAGCGTTGCGGGAGCATTTTTTATATAATATATATTTTTCAATGTTGCACGACTCGGACTTGGCAAAGACTTGGCTGGCATATGACTCGTAGACTCGGGAAACACTCGGGAAAGACTCGGGACAGACTCGGCAAGACTCGACAAATAGGGAAAAAAAAATATTGTACATGTTTGGCAAAAAAAAGAGTTTAAAAGCATTTCCAATCTATATAATAAGCTATAAAACTACAATTTATGCAATAATTCATAACATTGTCTCATAAACTATGATTATACGAAATAACGAAATCAATTTTTGTATGCAAAAATTAAAAATTTAAATAGTGATCATAAACCATAGTGTTCATAAACCACAACCAAGAAATTAAATTACATAAATAATTTATTAAAAAAAATACATAAGAAATTAAATTACAGAAATAATATATTAAAAAAATTAATAAATTAAAATTATATTTGAAACAAATAAAAAAACAATAAAACTTTAAAAATAATATATTAAAAATAGAAACAATAAAAAATAAAATTTTAAAAAAATAAAGAAATTAAATAACATATTAACATAAACTAAATTTAAAGTTTAAATTTAGTTTAAAGTTTAAAGTTTTTAAATTTTAAACTATTACATTTAAAAAAAATATATTACATAAATTTTAAAACAAGTAACTATTACCGTAATAGTTACTAATAGTTACTACAGAAACTAAATTTAGTATTATGTATTACATATTACATATTCTGTAATAGTATTACGTATTATATTAATAAATTTTAAAAAATTAAAAAAGTAAATGTAGTAACTACATAAAACATAGGTTAAAATATATTATAGAATAAAAATTTTAAAAAAAATGAAAACCACGGCTTAACGACAGCTTCAGCTTCAGGGATCACAGCGGCTTCAAGGCACACGGACACACTCTTCGAGTCTCCACTGCTCCAGTCTCTGCACTCCTCAGTCCTCACGGCTTCACTCCTTAGTCCGTGCTTTGCTTCCTGCGAAGCTAAACCATGGTGGAGTAGTTCCCTCCCTCCGCTGCACCTTATCCGGTGGTGGTCGGGTTGGCACTTTGATTTGGCACTTCGATAAGGGTTGTGCGTATAATGCTAGGAGGAATATTCCCAAACCCCTGTAAGTCGCATATATTCTATCTTAGACAGCATGACAGACTAGAGAGACTTTCCTTCTGAGCTTAATTCGCTAGCTCAACTCTCTATTCGTTTGCTGGTAACCAAAGACATGATTAAAAGCGGGCGTGGCGCAATTTTTTTGCCAGCAGAGTCCCACGAGTTTGGCCGAGTTCCACGATTCTACGAGTCAACCCCAGTCCACGAGTATGCAAACAAGTCTTATGCGGTTACGCAGGGAGGGCATCCACTCGGCAAGACTCGCGGGTACTCACAAGTATGCCCCGAGTGGTGCTTCACTGATATTTTTTATATATTTTGATGCATATAAGTTAACAAATGCTTCTAGAATGTTGAATTAGTTATGGAAACTCTTTGGAAAGGATAAAAACATGAAATAAACCATAATACCATATAACATCATTCATCAATCATCAATCATATAGTAGTGAATTCGTCAACCATAGGTCTAGTTTCCAGTATCTATAACATCAACCTTACAGCGTCAAATTTTCAATATATAACATTTTGTGATCACTAAAGTTGTACTTGTAACCAAACTATAGTCTAGAGTCTAACCATGAAATGACAGTTGAACTTGAAACAATTCACAAAGCATCATATTCATTACCAAAGAGTTATAACTTATCATAATATGCCTTTATTCAGTCAATGACTCAATAATGCAAAGTTGCAAATAGTGAACTTCAAAGGTATGTTTTCCACCTTCTTCAATCAAGAACGGTGTCCTCCACCTCCTGAAAATCAAGCCTGTCAGATGTGTATGTTTTCCATATCACTGTGAAGAAGAGTTTGACAACCTCTAAAGCAGCAATGGTTTTCTTGTTGGATGTGAGGATAGCCATCTTAGAAAACCTATCAACCACAAACCTGCTATTGTGTTGGTGCTTTCTCATTGACAATCCTGATAAAAAAATCCATAGAAATAAACTTTTATAAGTGTGCTAGAATAGGAAAGAACCTGCACATGTGCTTCTTGCAATCTCCGGATTCGGAAATGCAACAAGGGATGTATGATTTGATATACTTCTCTGTATCATGGTTCATGTTGGGTAAGTTGAAATACTTTTACATGTTGACAATGTTTTCTTAACCTTGAAATGGATTGACACTTTTCAAGTAATGGGCTTCTCAGATCAATGTCTATCTTGGCTCACCGTTCAAGACATACAATTGAGTAAGATGGAATAACTAATAAGCTTATCATGGAGATGGTAATCCAGTACCTCTCAATTCTGTTGGACAGTGGCATATATATGTCCAGAGCATGGTTTGGAGAAATAAACCCACAGCCATGTGACATGGTCATTTTCTCAAATGTCCAATGCTCAATATATAAGTTAATGGGCGTAGGCTCAGACAATTAGTTTCTTTATTTCTTGCACCCTTATTGTACTTCATTACTAACTGAATACTACAAAAAATTGGTCTACATCATATGTGTTGTGTTCTCAATCTTGGATTGTGACTGCAAGAACCATAGCAGCTCATTATCTGGGTGAATCATTATTTATTTTCCCAAGATGTAATAACTCCAGTATGGCATAAAGCTCTCAGTAATAGGCGGACACCATTGGCCTACATTGAAGGTTTTTGAGTAGTACACAATGCATTGACAATGCGGTGTGAGAACTAAGAAGAGATCCTATAACAAATTCTAAGGCAAGTATCCGAAACTCAACAGGATAATGGGGATTCAATAGTCATCCAGTTGAACACCCGACAATGACAACTTCTGGGTTAATTGCATGTATAGCTTGATGTGGGAGTTTCTTCAAACATACGTCCTGCAGCTGCTTATGGACCTTGGGACTGATATTTGTGGGTATTTCCTTATGATTTTGCTTCAGATTTGGCTCTGAGGTTTTGTCAAACAATTAACAGCTGTTTATCAACCCCACAGTGCACACAATATTCCTGTAGCTGCCTTTGACTGATCTTTTGGGGTGTTTGAATGGTACTTACATCAATGTTTCAGATTTCAATAGCATTCAATGTTACCACGGAATATGTATTCATGACATGTCCAACATATACATAGTCAAGAGAGAAACATAAAGAGATCATCATGAACAGTCCACAATTCCTCTCAACAATACAGAGATATAAAGATAAAATCTGAGTCAAGTAATTTTTGGCAAACCTGTAGCTTTTAATGGAGAAATTATCCTTGATAGATGATTAACAATCACTTCAAGAACCACGACTTGACTGATTTCACTAAGTGCTGCTGGTATAAATTGGGAAAGACACCTGGTGTAGCCGATTCATTCTCTTCAAGTTGAAGACAGACGAACCCACTGGTGTAGCTTGAAAGAATCTCAACAAGCTACCTTACACAATGCACTGACAGTGGGAGCGATTTAGGGAGCTACGCGGAGCTAAGGCGGGAGCGGTTTTTTTTATGGGAGAGCGTTTTGTAGAGCGTCTGGGAGCGTTGAGGGAGCGATCGGGAGCTATAGCTCCCTCATCGCTCCCGGATAGAGCCAGGAAGCGTTTTTTTCTACCCTAGAGCGTGCTCTACATTTCGCTCTGGCCCGAGAGCGAAAAAGGGAGCATGCTTCGTGTTAGCTCCCGCAGCGCTCTGGCCAGGAGCGAGCTTCCGGAGCGGGAGCGAGCTTCTAGAGTGGGGGCGAAGGGGGAAAGGACACTTCCCCGCAACCTTGGGTCTAGAGGTACTAGAAGATTTAGGAGGTTCTCATGCACTCCCGAGAAGAGATTCTCTGCAATACACCCTACCAGATGTGTCGAAGAGGGGGGTCCTTTTGCCATTGTAAAAGGCTAGGATTGAGTTGTTTTATGTAAAAAGTGTTGGTCTAGCAGGGTTCCAGACCCCTTGGTCGATCATGGCAAGTCCTTTTGGTCCTCATTTCAAAGCGTACTAGTCTTGTAACCCCGCTGACTATCCCTTGATGGATGGTAACCACTCATCATGTCGGGCATTTATGCCCTAGGTAGGTATTGGTGAACTTTGGGGTGACTCCATTAGGACACAAGGCTTAGGAGCCCGTAGCCACACTTGTGATTTCATGCTTTGTAAAGGTGATTGCGCTTGTAAGGGTTGCCATACCCACTCTAGCACACCTCATTTATACCCACTTGGACCTTGTTTTATTGTATTAACGCTTTTCCTTTGGTCATCTTAGTCAAAAATGCAAATTGTCCACCACTAAAAGCAAGCTTTGAAGGTTGTACCATCTAAAGGAGGGCGTTGAGCACAAAAGACACTTGTTGGTGTTAAATAGGGCATGATGTCCTCCTTCCAAGCTCAACTTTTCACCTTGTTGAAGCTATCATCACTTTTTATTCATTATTTTATGTTTATGAGGTTTAGTCACTGGATTATGGACGACAAACCCTAAAAATCATTTTAAACTCAAAATTAGATAAGTCATCCTAGAGGAGGGAAAAGTTAAACTTTTTCCCTATAAATATAGTGCCCTCATCTCATTTGTAAGCAAGATCATGGGATCAAATATGATTGAAATTCTTTTTCTTTTGTGGTATAAGAGTTCTGAAGCTGTGCGCACCTCTCTTCTTGGCTCTTCTAGGGTTTCTAAGGATAATACTTTGATGTTTGAGGTTTCTTTCCAATCTTTCAAGGCTAATCCAAGGAGGAAGGACATAGGTTTTGTCTATCTTCTCTTTTCTCTTTGTTAAAAGTGGTAAGATCTTGAAGCTCTTATCTTGCATTGCTTTTGTATCCAAGATAAGAGTGTTTTAGGGTTTCATCCATGCTAGTTTAGTTTGGTTGGTGAGGCATTCCTCTTGAAGGATCCCTCTTGTTTTGGGCCTTGGGATCTTGTTTGTCCAATTAGGTCAAGTGCTAACATAAAGGATTTCTTAGCCTTGCCCTAATTCATCAAGCATTGAATTGCCAATTCTTGGGAGAACGCCAGCCCCAATTTTTATCATTGCCCTAGGGATAAGACCTAGGTCTATTTCATTCATCTTCCTTTTTTCAAAAATTACAAATTGTGTTGTATTATATTGTAAAAAAATAAAAATTAAATATGTAAAAAACCCTAAAAATCGAAAAATACAAAAAACCAAAAAATAATGCACTTTTTAAGAATCTAATCCATCAAATTGATACGACCCCCTTAATTTTATGGCAAATCTTCAAGGGCATCCCCGTTTTGTGGCTAATTTAGGAGACCTATGGTAATGTGCAAATGCTAGTATGTTTTTTCAGATCTGATTTGACAGGTACAAACATCTAAATTCATCTTTGAAGATCTTACAAGATGGGGACAAGGTCTATTATCATCCCTACTCACTTGGGTGTCCATCTAGTGATTCAAGTTGACCGTTTTGTGATTTATGGGGGCTAGTTAGGGCATAAACCAGATTTGGTAAGTCATTTCCAGATTTGTCTTACTCATTTAATGGCTGCCCCAAAGGTGTGATTCTTACCCCACTCCATTAGGGATACCCTCCTTGGTAAGTTGGCATTGTTCTAAGTGGTTTTCATCTATCTTTGAGCACATATTTGTTGGTTGTCCCTTATCATAGATGCAAGCCACTGATCTTTGTCAAGAGGTTGCTTGTGAGGTATTATTGTGTTTCCTTGACTAATTTTGCAGGTCTATTAGGGAATCCCCCTTGGCCTCTAGGAGTTGGCCTAAAGCGTAAGGAGAGTGCATTATGGTGACATTGGGTGCATCTCCTGATTTGTTTCTATTCTTAGCACTGGCCTTCGTGACTTTTCGAAAGGGTGCTAGTTTGAGTGACAACACATCTCATGGATCTCCTGATATTCTCATTCCATGGCAGCGGCTTCCATCTTGTCTTCCGTGACTCTTCCTCTATGCTTTCCATGTCACAACCCAAAAGTTGTTCAACTCTTTTCGACACCTCTAAAAATTCTACCCAATCCTCAAGACTTGGTTCACTTGTTGCTTCAAGCCTGCTCTTGTCCACCTGCATAACCTATCAATGAAGTCTTGCACTTCCTTCCAATTCACGATGAAGAGTGCCTAAATCTTCAAGTTTTGAGTGGACAAACTGCCCTGGGTGCCTGCTACACCCAAGCACAAAGTCTACAATCACAACTTTTAGTTCTCCCTTCACTACTTCTTTCAAATTTTCCTTAGGGTCTATGCCTTGCCTCAAGTTCACCCAAGTATGAGAATAAATGCACCTGAACTAGTCTACAACCCAATACCACGAAAGGGACAATGGAGAAAAGCACCCAACTTTGCTCTACTACCACATATCACATAAGTGACACTAGTGAGGAGTAATGTAGATGAGCATTGTTCAACTTTGATACCACCTGTCATAGGAGTGACAGTGGTGAAGAGTGTCGCAACAACCCAAAGTTTTGCTCGGATACCAAATATCATAGACCTAAAGTCTACATGAACTTTTTTCTTCAAACATAGGAGTTTCCCAACTTTGCTTTGGCACCTGAGGTTGTGCGAAACTGCCTTGCCTCAGCCACAAGGGCTTGGCTAGCCTCCACTTACTACAACCAAATTATGCCTCTTCGCCTCAGATCTGACCATAACTTCACCAAAGACTAGAAACCATTAAATGCAACTAAGTCCTACTCAACCAAGTTCATTCAGCAGTCCAGCATGCGTCAAACTGTAACTTTAAAACATCCCAACAATACTTATACTTTAATAAGATTCAACACTCAGCCAATGCCAACAATTAACCAACACAAAGCATCGCGGGAAATAGAACAACATTCATCCCAGTAAACAAGTCACAATACACATGCACATGTACAATCAACGCCTAAGGTGGATATGTAAAACTTTATTTATAAGAAGAATGTTTGCAATATACAACAAGGATGGGCTACCACCTTTCTACCACACTTTCACATAAGTACAAAGAACATAATGCAAAATAACCACTTGCCAACGCCCAATAGTCTTGTCCAAACCAACCCATGAAGCTACCATGGGCCTGCCTCTTATAGGTCCTATTCACCTCTTCACTTTCCACTTTTCACTCAGCCAATGCAAATTCACCTCATTGCGCCAAACCCATAACATAACACAATTGCAAAGCTCACTTTGAACTTCTGTGAATAAATCACTTGCCAAAGATGATTATGATGACTTAGCAACATTGAGACGTCCACTATAGATATGTGTCTTGCCAAGCTCTTGCAAGTCTTTACTCATAAGGTGGACCCAAGTGCCTACATCCAACTCATCTGTGACCGTGTGACTTGTCCCCCAACATCCATCTCCAATGGTGTCGCACTTATTGTGCCACACAATCACAAGTACATTCGACACCCATGTCCCCAAGTACACCTATTGCATCTATGTCTATCACAAGTGTGCATGGTAGTTGCTCCCATTGCAAGTGTGCCTGGCAAGAGCACCCATTGCAAGTGTCCCTGGAAAGTGCGCCTGAATGCGTCCATTGCAAGTGCACAGGAAGGTGCTCGTCCCAAGTGCGTTGCCAAGTGTGCCCTAAGTGCATCCGTCAAGCTACACCCAAGAAGTGCAACAAGGTGCCTCCAAGAGCACCCAGAAGGTGCACCCAACAACTGCATGAAGACAACATTCGTCCATCCAAGTGCTCCTAGCTAACATGAATCTAACCAAGTGTGCCCACTTAGTTCGCCCAACCAATATGCACCTAATCAAGTCTACCCAAGTCACATATATGCCAATCAATTCTTCTCGCCACTTCGTTTGTCATGCATAGTGCATGCCTATGGATGAGGTTGCCCATCGAAACTTCTGTCTCGCCAAGTTCCCTCCAAGCTTCTCTTGGCCTATCCAACTAATGTAACTTTCCACGTCTACGATGCACTCAACCTTCGGCCAAGGGAACTTAGCATGTCCATGGAGTGCCTTTCAATGGGCCAAGGCATTCCAAAACCGACTCATCTAGCCATCAACCTCATGTCATGTCTATCCATGTCGACCAACGACCACCAAGCTGATCATGCGGTGGAAGTGCTCGAAGCCTCTCAAGGCTAGGACCTTGTAACTCCTCTCTTCAGCCTCATTGAATATCTTGTGAAAAGCTAACAAAAGCTTAAGGGTTTCATTTTAAAGTGTGGCTTCATGTCTCTTCCATATAGATGAATTTTTTTTGTTGGAAGCTACATAATTTTCTATTGCAAACAAGGGCCTTAAGTAAGCTGCCTAGTTGTTAAGGAAAGATGATTCATCAAGGTAATTAGTTGGTCCTTCCAGTTGTTCCTATTTCCAAATTTAGAGCGTCATGTCATATCATTTAGATAAACGGTTGCATGTGTATTTAAATCATGGAGTATTATCACACCTTGTTTTCCTAGTGTTATAGCTTGAACTAGCAGGTGTAGTTAAAACCCCAAAGAACATGGCTAGCCCAACTACAACCCAGAGGTGTTACCCACTGTCACCTCGATAACAACCTCCTTGCACTTCCGATTGGCTTCTCCGACTCTAGGGGGGATTCCCTTGATAGGATTGCTAGTCTATGGCAATGAAGGCATAAAGGTGATTTGAAGAGTTATCCCTAGCAAAACTTGAGGTCTTCGTAATAATATAGGTGATGGAAGGGTTTAAAGACTAGTGCCAATCCCAGGGCAATGGAGTCAAGGGGAAACTAGACCATTGAAAGGGGGAACAAGTTCATGAAAAGGTTAGGGAGAATTGGATTCCTTGAAGTGCCAACCAATAAACCCTAACATGTTGCATCATAATTGTGGAAATCACTAGGAGCTTCCTCAAAACAAAGTTAATTAAGGTGTGCCCTATACAATGAATTGTTCCAAGTTCTTACTCTAACAATGATTGAGAACCATGTAAAATTCATGCATAAAACAAGGAATGGAGGAAAACTCTCTCACAATCCTTCCAATGTGACAAGATTGTCCTTTTATGGCCCTAATAACGAGTTCTAGCTAATCCACATACCATTAGCAACATAAAAGATAAGAACCAGAAGCCACTTACAAATGGAGAAGAAAACCCTTATACTTCAATTGCTCCATAAAAAAGATATTACACTAGGCTCCAAGAGAGAAAGATCTCCTCAGCCAACTATGACAAAAGAATGAGAGAACCAACCCTTATATAGGTTGCAGCTCAATCTCATGTTATAATAATTACATCGTAAGCGTTTCTCTAAGTGGGAGAGACTCCTCGATTTCACTTTATGGTTTGATGTCAACCATTGGATTGCATGTCCGATGATTGAAAACATGTGGGTCGTCAATTTTCCTGCCTGCCATTGAATGGATGTCAGAAGGCCTAGCATGACTGCGACTTAATCTCCTTCTTCTCCATTTAAAGACTTACTTTGCTGATGACCGTGAAATCTCCTGCACCTGTACGTAACACAATTGTTATTTTACATATTTTTCCACAGATGAAACTCCTCCAGCCCTGTATGCTGTTAAAGTTTTGCTCTGAACTGATGTCTCCAATTCGAGTCTCCTCATTTTCCAGCAAAAAATGCTCATTGTTCGCATAACTGGGCATACTTCTCCATAAAAAATACGCATTGGTTATTGTTTAGCCACATAAATGGACGGCCAGTTAAAAAACTGAACCTAGGTTTATTTAATAAATAGAAGTCGGTTTGAAACATGGGAGGACCAGTGTGTCATAAAGGTAGAATCGACATATTGAATTGGCGTGGATAAGTGGCATATATAGCAAAAATATATAGAATTGGCGTGAGGAAAAGGCATATATATATATATATATTACTTATTTTGGGTTGGTCTAATTGTGTGGACCAGAAGTTGTTTTCTAGATTTCTAATACTATTAAATCATCAATGTTTTAAAAATAAATAAAATGATAGTTTATTTTGGTTCATTTTAATATGTTACCGATAACTTTGATATATTAATCATATGAGTTGTTATCTTTAGGAGAATTTTTAAAAATAATTAAAAATTAAAAATTGGTTTTGGTCTTTTTCAATGATTTAAAATAATCACACAACTTTATTTAACAAAAATATAATTTTAAAATTGTCATATCATCACAATTTTAAAAATAAATAAATAATATCATCAAATTTTAAAAATAAATAAATAAATTTGAATGAGCTTTATGAAAATGAAGCAATCACAACATCACGTCTACGAATGAAGAGATTTTAAAGTGCTAACAAATTTAATGAACTAATTAATTAAAGTGGTATAGAGGTTGGCAAGAAGATGGTATGATTTTCTAACCGAGCTCAAGATCACATACTTAACTATCATAAGCCAGGGGTGATAGTCATAAATCCTAGATGGTTGTTATTTTTGAAGATGGAGGGTGTTAATTTTGAAGATGGAGGGCAAATGCGGTAATATCAACTAAGTGACACATTTCAAAACCAATTTGCATATTGAACAAGTTTTTTGGTGTAGAATGGTTTATAAAGCAATAGTTGTAAAATCATTATTTAATAATAATTTTAATTATATAAAATCGTAATAGTTATTAAAAAATAAAAAATCAATCTAAAATAAATTGATAATATAGAATTTGTCTTTCTATGACAAGAAAGGCTCTGTCATCTCGGCGAGTTTTCTTAGAGTGCCCTGTCTACAACCATTTTAGATCATAGTTTTACAATTTTTATTATAATACTAACCTCACTAATCTTTTAACATGGTTGTAAAAACTATGTGACCTGGGTAAGCTTCTTTCTAAGCTTTTTGAGCATAAAAATAAATTGTTACAACAAATCAAGTAATTTCTTAAGGTCCAATAAACCAAAGTTGGTCTCATAGGGCATTAACCATCATCATCATCATAATATGTATTGTATATATGAAAAATAAAAAAAATATACATACAAAACAAATTATATGTATGTGTGTGTGTGTGAAATAAAACTAATCAAAAAAATTAAAAATGATAATTTTCCAGGATTGGTCTTCAAGATTAGGGTTAATTGTAAATTTTGCATTCCCAACCCGGTTTCAAGTTTTGTTTGCATAGAGTATAATGCCCAAACCCCATTAGCTTCTCATGAACAAAAAATTAAAAATTTGCTTGAAACACATGAGATTTTTACAACATTTTCATCTTCAGAAATTTAAATCAGCCACATTAAAAATTTAGAGACAGAAATTTTTAGCCAAATTGGCTCAGGAAAAACCCCGAAGGGAAAACCTGACAAAGAGAGAAATTTTATTCCTTTCAGAGAAATTACAAATTCATAACAGCAGTACTTATCATTTTATTTCTTCTCGAAATACATGCCAGAATCACTCTGGAAAATCTGTTGTACGATCTGACAACCAGCACCTTGAAAACCATGCCTGTATGGCCCACACGTGTGAAACAATATGGACAGAATTCCTCGATTTTTGTGCCTGAGTTTTCTCGAAATCTGTGCATTGTACCAATGTTTATCTGCCTCAAAATTTGTGCTATGTACAGTCTGTCATACAGCAATAAATGATGTACCTCACCTCGAAAATTGTGCCATTGTTTGCCTCAATTTTTGTGGTGTTGTACATACCATAATTAAATGCACAGTACGGCCTCTTCATCTCGATTTCTGTGCATATTAAGTGCTGCTATAAGTGCCTCGATTTTTGTGCCAGATTTGTTCTAGGAATTCGTGCCCTTCTCCCTGGGAAATGTGCCCTGCCAATCTTCTCAATTTCTGTGCAAGGGTTTGACCTCTTCCCTCTTGAATTTGACCTCTTTGTCTTCACTTGCTCTCCTCCAAAACTCTCTCTTGGAAAATGAACAATGATGCCTTCAATCCCCAACTCCTCCCTTTTTGTTCATGGCAACTTCCTCCTTTTCATTCAATGGCTTAGATTAGACATGATCAAGGGTTCACATTAATTGCTCATTAAAAAACTCAATAAATAATATTTAATGCTCAAATATCATTTAATTACGTGAGTTCCCTTTTTTTAATTAAATACTCACTTTATTTTTCATAAAATGAACTTAGGAGAAAAACAAATTAAAGTGACTTTATAAACATAAAGTACATCTCACTTTAATAAAGTGTTAGGGACCACTTTTTAACAGTGTTACACGGGTACGCATTTCCAAACCTGGGAAACTAGTTTCCTCGACCCCATGAGTTTCCGAAACGAGGAAACGAGTTTGGGGTCGTTTCCCTCTCGTAACCAAAATCGGAAACTACCGGAAACGCATGGTGGGGTCGTTTCCTCGAAAGCCGGAAACGGACAGGAGTTTCCTCCTATTCTGCACTCCAAAAATGAAGCATGTGGCAGCTTGAAAACACTCGGATCTCTTTACCTCCGTTTTCTTTTACCCGCGCGACTTCCACATGCGCTTGATGGAATTCGAGAGGGCTTCTTTTAATTTCGAGCGATGGTATTCTTGAATTCTTCTAGCATATGCAAGTTGGGTCGCAGGTCGGGATCACGTTTGTCACCGCGGGTCAGGGTCGCGTTTTCCACAACAATTCGAGGTTGCAGTCTGAGTTGCATCACATCTGGAGCTCGAGCCGCTCGTTTGGGAATGAGCCGAGTACTGGTTGACCACTGTTTATTGCCGCTAGTTTCAACTTTCTATCGCAAAGGTCTGTCCACCGGTATCGGGTTTCGATTGTCGTGTTACTGCTATTTTTTTATTTAATAATTTAATACATTAACATAGTTATAGCTTTTAAATTTTAAAATTTAGATTTTATTATTTAAATTTAAATTGTTGTTTCACTTTTATTTTTTTATCATAAGTTAAAATTAAAAAGTTTTTAATTT
Organism: Larix kaempferi; assembly: GCA_027924585.1. NCBI lineage: Eukaryota > Viridiplantae > Streptophyta > Pinopsida > Pinales > Pinaceae > Larix > Larix kaempferi. Next base: position 14,691,986 of record BSBM01000096.1, on the reverse strand, counting down.
TAGTGATTACTAGATGTTAAGTTAACAAAAAAACTTAAAGGCTTAAATTATATGCAATATCATGGTTAGTGAAAAAAAACGTTTGCCATAAGTTTGAAATTAAGTTTTTGATTAAAAACTTAGTGATTACTATTAAATTATTAATCTTTAAAATTTTAAATTATAATATATTTAAATTTCAATGATATAAATTTTGTGGTATTCCTGGTAGGGTCCCCTATGCTCCCCTATGTTAAATACCCTGACGTCCCCTTCAATGTTAAAATTTGGGGGGTACTTCTGCATACGTCGTTTCTGCGTTTCCCCACTCCCACGTCCCCGCGTACCGGAAACTTGGAGGAACATTGCTTTTTAATGTTTTGTCCACCCCTAGGTATCTCAAGGTGGAAAAACACTTGCCTTGGTACAAAATTTAACACTCCCTCTTACCGAGGAAGGTGTTTTTCATAGCCACCAACTTGTCTCTGAAGTAAACATGCTTCTCTCTACCCAAAGACTTTGTTAGAATGTCTGCCACCTATTCCTCAGTAGGAATGTAATGCAACTCCACTGCACCTCTCCGAACATAATCACGAATGAAGTGATATCTGATCTCAATGTGTTTTGACCTGTCGTGAAACACTGGATTCTCCGAAAGCTTGATGCAGCTTTGATTATCACAGTGTATCACAGTTGGTCTCACCTGCTAACCAAATAAACCAACCAATAACTTGCGAAGCCAAATGGCCTCACAACTGGACTGACTGGCTACCATATAGTCTTCCTCTGCAGAACTCAAAGAAACTGACTTTTGTTTCCGACTGAACCAAGACACTATTGTTGAGCCCAGACTGAAACAACAACCGGATGTACTCTTTCGGTCAAACACACTACCTGCCCAATCAGAATCAGTATAGCCAACCAAACTCACTCCATCTCCTCTCCTGTAATCTAGACCAAAATCAACTGTACCACGCAAATATCTCAACACATGTTTTGCAACTATCCAATGAACTCTCTGAGGCTCCATCATGAACTGACTGAAGGTGTTCACTGCAAAACAAATATCTGGCCTGGTGTTGGCCAAATACATCATAGAACCAATGAACTAACGATACAATATTGGATCTACCAACTCCCCCTCAGAAGCATGAAGCTTCCTTCAGTTGGTGATCATGGGTGTAGTCATGGGTCTGCACTCCTCCATCTATAATCTCTTCAGAATGTCCATGGCATACTTTCCCTGTCCCAGAAAGATATGCCCAGGCTCCTGCCAAACCTCCAAACCCAAATAGTAATGCATCAGTCCAATGTCTTTCATCTCAAACTCCGATGCAAGATCTTTCTTGCACTCTGCAATGAGTCTCTCCGTACCTGTAATAATCAAGTCATCTACATACAATACCAGAATAAATGGAACCTCGCCAACTACAATGAAGTAGAGGTTTGGATCTGCTTCACTTTTCTGGAATCCCAACTCCTGCAAATATGCATCAATCCTGGAATACCAAGCTCTCGGAGCTTGCTTCAGCTCATAAAGGGCCTTCTTCAACCTGCATACATGGGACTCTCTCCCATGCACCTCAAATCCCTGAGGCTGCTCCAAATAAACGTCCTCCTCCAAGACACCATTCAAAAATGTTGCCTTCACATCCATCTGATGAATGCTCCAACCCACCTCTGCAACAATAGCAATCATTGATCGAATGGAAGAGTATATTGCCACTGGGGCAAAATTCTCATCGTAGTCAACTCCCTCCACCTGAGAGAAACCACGAGCCACAAATCTAGCCTTGCATTTCTCAACACTACCATCAACGGCATGCTTGATTTTGAAGAGCCACTTGGAAGTCACAACTAACTTCCCCTCTGGTCTCGGAACAATCTCCCACACATCATTCTTCATGATGGAATTGTACTCTTCCATCATGGCATCTCTCCAAACCTGATGTGGGGTAGCCTCCTCAAATGTCGTAGGCTCTGACTCACACAAGCTAGTCACCATCGCCATATAGCTGGAAAACCTCTCTGGTGCTCTACTCTCTCTGACCTCCCTCACGGGTGGCCCCACAGACTCCTCAGCTTCCTTCACAAGCTCCTTAATCCAACTTGGCTTTCTTTTCCTGGAAGTAGCTTCCTGTGGTAGGCCCTCCTTATGAACATCCTCATCTGGCAACTGTCTACCTGAAGAAGTACCTGTGGCTTGAGATCCTGTGCCTGGTGAATTAAAACCATGTGAACCCAAATCACGTGATGGTGAAACCTGTGAACTTGTGACCCGAGAACCTGTCTCTGTACCAGAAGTCTCTGTAGACTGAGTCTCTGAACCTATAGATCCTGGTAAGGTAGGAAGCCATGCCTTCACCCTTACTCATGTGAACACTCTTCAACTTTTCCCTCAACACCATCTTCCTGTTTTCATTCGAACTTTGATGAAGATTTGCTAAAGTTGTCCACATCTGAAAAGCATGAGCTTTCACTGAAATATGTGGGATCACATGAACCTTCACGGCATCAAGTATGATCCTTCTTGCTTTTACATCATTTTTCATAAAAGCAGCCCTATCTGTAGCATCGGTAGGAACTGTGATTGGATTTGTTGCGGTACTGTACACTATTTCCCATAGTTCATTCTCCTCCAGTATCAACATTATTCTAGCCTTCCATGGGCTAAAATTTGCAACCCCGTCCAATTTGTCCTCTAGTCTAAGTCCGGTGACCATGACTATAACCTGTTCAAGAACCTGTTCTTCTCAAAATATGTGTTTTCCCTTCTTTCCCAAATCTGAAATTTCAATCTCTAATTTTAATTTATGCCTTTCAATAGGCTCTGATACCATGTAAATTTTGCATTCCCAACCCGATTTCAAGTTTTGTTTGCATAGAGTTTAATGCCCAAACCCCATTAGCTTCTCATGAACAGAAAATTAACAATTTGCTTGAAACACATGAGATTTTTACAACATTTTCATCTTCAGAAATTTAAATCAGCCACATTAAAAATTTAGACACAAATTTTTAGCCAACTTGGCTCAAGAAAAACCCCGAAGGGAAAACCTGACAGAGAGAAATTTTATTCCTTTCAGAGAAATTACAAATTCATAACAGCAATACTTATCTTTTTATTTCTTCTCGAAATACGTGCTAGAATCACTCTGGAAAATCTGTTGTACGATCTGACAACCAATGCCTTGAAAACCATCTATATGGCCCACACGTGTGAAACAATACAGACATAACTCCTTGATTTTTGTGCCTGAGTTTTCTCAAAATCTGTGCATTGTACCAACGTTGCTCTGCCTCGAAATTTGTGCTATGTGCAGTCTGTCATACAGCAATAAATGTTGTACCTCAACTCAAAAATCGTGCCATTGTTTGCCTCAATTTTTGTGTTGTTGTACGGACCATAATTAAATGCACAGTATGGCCTCTTCACCTCGATTTTTGTGCATATTAATTGTTGTTGTAAGTGCCTCAATTTCTGTGCCAGATTTGTTCTAGGAATTCAAGCCCTTCTCCTTGGGAAATGTGCCTTGCCAATCTTCTCGATTTCTGTGCAAGGGTTTGACCTCTTCCCTCTTGAATTCGACCTCTTTGTCTTCTCTTGCTCTCCTCCTCCAAAACTCTCTCTTGGAAAATGAACAATGATGCCTTCAATCCCTAACTCCTCCCTTTTTCTTCATGGCAACTTCCTCATTTTCATCCAATGGCTTAGATTAGACATGATCACGGGTTCACAACTTCACATTAATTGCTCATTAAAAAACTCAATAAATAATATTTAATGCTCAAATATCATTTAATTGCGTGAGTTCCCTTTTTTCAATTAAATACTCACTTTATTTCTCATAAAGTGAACTTAGGAGAAAAACAACTTAAGAAACTTTATAAAGTGACTTTATAAACATAAAGTACATCTCACTTTAATAAAGTGTTGTTAGGGACCACTTTTTAATGTTTTGTCCACCCCTAGGCATCTCAAGGTGGAAAAACACTTGCCTTGGTACAAAATTTAACATTAATAACCTCCTTGCAATATCTTAATTTTCTTTTATCCTCTAAATTAGTGGTTTTGATTAGAATTTAAAGCAATTATAGAAAGTCTATGGTCTCCCATGTCATTTAATTTTTTTAATAAATCTAAATTGATATAGATATACACTTCTTTACAAAATGTATCATTAAAATCTTTTACTTGTATATTATATTATATTATTTAAAATGATTAGAAAAAAATTATTTTTGTCAAATATCGAGAAGTAAAAATATACAGTTAGAATTTAGTTTCAAGCCCAAAAAATTCTAAGATTTTAAGTTACTTCAAAATCCATAAAAATATAAAATGTCATTACAATTTTTTAATAAATCTAAATTAATATAGATATACACTTCTTTACAAAAACCTGGTGGGTTAGCTCAAGTGGTTGAGAGCTATGAGTTGTAAGCAGAAGGTCTCAGGGTCAAATCCTCGGGTGGCTATGCATAGATATTTAAGGGCCTCACTTGATGTATCAGGGCCAGTGGTTTACCTTGGGTACCATCCTCGAAATGAGGGGAAGTACCTAAGGGTTTTCCCACGACATGTTCCAAGAAAAAAAAATACACTTCTTTACAAAATGTGTATATGAAAAATAAAAAAAAATATAGATACAAAACAAATTATATATATATATATATATATATGAAAGAAAACTAATCGAAAAAATTAAAAATGATAATTTTCCAAGATTGGTCTTCAAGATTAGGGTTAATAACCTCCTTGCAATATCTTAATTTTCTTTTATCCTCTAAATTAGTGGTTTTGATTAGAATTTAAAGTAATTATAGGAAGTATGTGGTCTCCCATGTCATTTAATTTTTTTAATAAATTTATCATTAAAGTCTTTTAGTTGTGTATTATATTATATTATTTAAAATGATTAGAAAAAAATTATTTTTTCAAATATCAAGAAGTAAAAATATAAAGTTAGAATTTAGTTTAAGTCCAAAAAATTCTAAGATTAAAAATATAAAATGTCATTACAATTTTTTAATAAATCTAAATTAATATAGATATACACTTCTTTACAAAATGTATCATTGATTTTTTATTTGTATATTTTATTATTTATTTAAAATTATTAGAAAAAAATTATTTTTATCAAACTAAAACGTCTAGAATCTTTACAATCCATAAAATAGGTAAGAACTATATATTGCAAAACTATACCAAACATAAACCTTTATTTTAAACATTGAGGTATAGATTAAGGCCTAGATTGTTATCAAAACACTTCTCGGAGAATTTTGAAAATAATCCAAATTGGAACCCATGATAGAGTTGTTGCATGCCCGTGTGGACGAGAGAGACGTTGTTGTCGCTAGGTAAGAAATTATTTTCTTCGTTTGTGTTTTGTTAAGTAACTTGTGGAGAGGTCGTATAACGTGCATCTACCAAGGAAAGACGTTTGGAATTTTTTCTTGTGTTTTGACTTGTAAGTGTAAAGTGTGTAAGCAACCGTTACCAACAAAGAAGACGCTGAGATAGTAGCATGAGGCCGTTGAGTTGCTTCGATTGTTGCAGAAATATCAAGCCCAATCCTTTCTATGGGTCGATCCTGACGAGTTTTGAGCCTTGGTGTTTGGGGAAAAATCATGGTAAAAGTGCTACGCTTAAGGTGATATTGGGTTCATTTGATGGAAGGACCACTGCAAAAGAATGTGAGAAATGAGACCTGTCGTTGTGAATAAGCCATTATAGAGAAGAGTTAAGTGGCAATGAAATGCACTATTTCTCACAAAATGTTATTTCCAAGGTAACGTATTCAAATCCTCTGCGTGCATTATCCATTCATAAATTGTTTGGATGCCAGTATTGCAGTCCAAGTCAACTCGACCATGAAATCCATGTATAGCCTCGAAACAAGTGCACTAGGCGCTACAGAAGCTTAGAATGCCTTTGCTTCAGCCTTCGTAGCTCCATCACAATTCGCACAGGCAGATTGACAATAATATGATTACTCTAATATTATGACATATGGAAACAACTCTCGTGGTTCAACACTTCAAGAAGGGAAAATTTTAAGGATCCATAATTTTCCAAATTGTAGAAACCTTAGCGAATCTTACTAATTCTTAAATTTGCAACCATAAGATTTTCTTTTTTAAATATTCAAAATTTAAAGGACTATATAGTTTTGGGACAATTTTTCCGATTCTTAGAGTAAAAATAAATTATCCCATGGAATTTGGGCAAATCATCTTTCAAAAAAAAGACAATTTGGAATCTTTTTTTGGAAAAAAAAGGAAAAAAAATAGCCCATGGGTAAATTTCGTCCCTAAAAGTTTCCTTGACTTCAAGTTGTGATTCTCATTCCATATGTTTTTTTAGATACACCTACTTCATCTCCTTGCTTCACTTGCAATACGGCGTTCTTTTATTGCACCCTGAGGTGCAATTGCTAGTTATTATTTTCCTAGATCTAGCCTAGAGTGGAGTAAAACTAACCAACCTCCACTACCTTCTAACAAACTTTTAATAAAAAGTGATCAAAGCCACGATAACAATGTTCAAGATACCAACGTCCTCCCTTTGCTATCATGAAGAGTAAATAAATATTTTTGCCTTCAGAAACCCAAAAAGGGAGCTGTATAAGGGCTAACTAAAACGCCCCCAACTCGTCGGAATCCGGCAGAGGAATTCTTGTCAAAATCACAATTTGGAGTGCTCAGATCGCAATTTTGGCGATCTGGGTAGTTTTAAAATTGGGCAACTAGTCTAGTAGAGGCAATCCCAATTGCTGAAAGTACAAAAATGCGATAATAGAAATTTCCAGCAATAATTTTTACCCATTTTTATCCCAAAATCGCCGGAAAAGCGGTGGTCAAGTCCACTTTATTCCCCTTTAATAATATATTAAAAAAAAGCCTCTAACCGCACAGCCAATTTCGTCGACCAGAAAAATAAAAATCCTTCGAATGAGGATCCATGGACCAAAGTGTAAATCCGTTCCTTAAACATGGGTGCGTCCAGCTTGCTCAAGCACTAAATGGTGGCGCGAATTCAATCTTGATGCTTTTCAATGGTCGATTTGTCAATACACGGCACCATAACTCCACGACCTGTAGAATACAACAAACTCTTGACTGTCAAAAGGCGCTCTGTAGCATTGATGAAACCCATCCAACTTGGGATGAGGATCGTTAGAAGAATTATCGCTAGCTTTAAGACTTCCGTTCTGGTCCCTGCACATTGTATAGCCGGTCAACACATTAATCGAAATCACAACAAGACCACACAATACGATATTGCCAACATCAAGAGATCAGGTAGATATCAAAACTCCTCGGGTGTGAATTCCTTACTGGTGTGTCCAGCTAATATTACGTGTATTGCCTAAGACGAATTGCGGCTTGGCATTCACTAGAAGCAAGCCGTTCTTCATAACTTCGGAAAAGAGCATCAGTGTAGTGTGCAAGACAGAAATGTGTTCGACATTGTCTGTCTATCCATTCTTGCTCATTTTCAACGCATTCAACTTCAGCAATCTCAACAGCACGCTTCAGCCTTCAAGTACTGTTCTAAGATGGTCCGTGAACTGCTGGATCGACCTTCAGCCAGCCATTTCTCAGTCAAATGATATATATCTGCCGATTCATCTCCGCTGCCATAATATTGCAAAACATAATTTGCGAGGCTAATCGCCATTTCATGTTGACTTTGAGCCCTCCTAACTGGCATACTGATGAAACTTCCTTCTGATTTTCCATCTCAGTACAAATAAACTTTAACTCATGTACAGCAGTTGCAACGTGACTTAGTATGCCACACTTACGGAAAATGGCATCAAATTCAAGGAGATACCGAGGGATATACTCATTGCAATTTAATTTCAGAAATATAATCCGTCAAAATGCAATGAATGGCTCAAGTTAATTAAACTGTAACTGCATCTGTTTCAAAATATATTGCCAATCTGCATTAAGCCGGTCCAACTTTCCTTGGCTCTTCAACCACTCCCCCTGCATCATTGACCTGCCGTTGATATGTCAGTATGATGTCTGCAGCTACTGGACGAAGTTTATCCTGACCCAAATCTTGCTCTGAAAAAATGTTGTGATCCAGTCCCAAATGATGTTGTGGGATTCTCTGACTGCTCAAGCAAGGGCTAGCATTTTCACCCTACAGTAATTAATGAAGTTACCACAGATCTGTCAAATGAAATCAGCTGAAACTGCTGCAAATTCACCATCATCAAAAGGAGAGATGGGTTAGGATCTGACTGTTGAACTATAATCTACATCTGGGCAGAGCATTTGCAACCTTATCTGGGCATAAGTAATCAACAGAAATCCATGGAAAGCTCAGAAGAGGAGCAATGTGATAACCGTCTGGTTCTGTTACCCTTCAATGTTGCTACAAGGACATTCCCAATCACTCTCAAAACTGTATGCTGGGTCTGGCTTCCTTCCTGAGTGTTGAGTGGCTGTGCAAGATCTGGGAGAATACCTAGTCCAGGTATTACCTAACCAATCTTTCATGAACACAACCAGAATGCCTTGTGCTTATCATGCTCAGAATGCCTAGACCTGCTCAAAACCCCTTTACTGCTGTAGCTTTCCAGAAATGATTTTTGAATAGGGGTGAGGCTCTCAAGATAGAAGAATCTCACCACAAAACAAGGTGCAACTTGAATGTTTGGGTTTGGGTTGATGACAACTTTGTCCTGGTCATTATGGGGTGGGTGCTAAGGAGTAGTGTTCCCACTCTGCAGGTCCTGAGGGCTTGGATAGCTCACTGAAAACCTGTAACAGTTGGACAGATTAGATAGAGTACTCTACCAATCTGCTGATTAGTCCTAACAACCTGCACGAGAAAGAGGTCAATAATGCACTGTCCAAAGATTAAACACACAGAAACAGGAAAACATATATGGATCAATGAACTAGCTTTATTCAACTGTCAATCTAGAATTACAATAGCCATAGGTGATCTTTAGGATTCCACCCAGACTCCATACAACAAAAACATGGGATTCAAGGAAAACTTCTGTCAAGTTAACAATTAGCTACTCAAGTATACCATTGTAATACTCCTTTGTTGGTCCACGCTATAGCAATGACACAGTTTCTGGTTCAAAACAATAGCTAGAATAGTTATAAGCCAGTATATTCAATCTTATGCCCACTAACCAATCAACAACTAGGAGACAACTAGCTTCTTTGGCACACCATCGATCTCACCCAAACCAAAACTCACAAAGAGCACCTCACCAAAACATGAATAGCAACTTGATGCATCTACTGACATCAATTTATCTTACCCCGGTTTCCAAGGAGCGCTGTCCTCTTCATCGGAAATTTCACACTTGGTAGTCAACTCCTAGAAGAGCCTCCTCGTGGCTCATGGTCTTATAACGACCTCCACTCCTGCTGGTTCTCATCAATGCCTTAAATTACTCTTGGCTTCTCCTAAGAAAATCCACGAGGCTCCCACATTGATCTTGATGGGCGAATTCTCATGCTGCATCTAGCCAAAAATGGATTTGCACCATTCACCTTCCCGATAACATGGATCTCAAGGTGTTTGTAAATTGACCCTGAAATACAGTAGGTCGCCCACACTCACCAAATATCGGTACAACACGTAGCCTCTACTCATCCCATGTCCACGATTGCTTTGCAAGATGCATTCTACATGTTCATCTTCAGATCTCACCGAAATCAAAACTGATCCCATGCAGATCAAACCATTAAGCAGTGGATCTGCAGATCTATGAATAGATCAAGCTTTTCAGTATCAAGGGCTCCCAATGCCACAGGGCATTCTTACTAGGGAATCCAAACCAACCTTGCTCTGATACTATATTAAAAATAACTAAGCCTGGTGAGAGAGAAAAACACACAATAAGCATGTACATAATAAGAGCCAATATTTACACTAAAAAGTAAAAACCCTTTATTGGGAAAACCAGTAACCAAAGATACATCTTATATTACCCTTGTCCAATCCAGCCAAGCTGACCAAACACCATGGAGCTTGAGGCAATTATACAATGGAGTTCTTCAAGCCTTTAAATAGGCTAATACCATGAGCAAATACCAAGGTTACCCAATCTATCTTACAATTGTTGTTTTGCTAAGTTCACTCTTTATTTCACCTTGAGCCTCCATTGTATAACTTTAGCAATTCTATTTTAAGGATACCCCCGTGTCGAAGGAGAGACGGCCTAAAGTGAGAGAGGGAGCTACTGTGGTGACAGTGAGTAGCACCTCCTTGATCCTCCAAAGTCTGGAGAACCGGCCTAAAGTGAGAGAGGGAGCTACTGTGGTGACAGTGGGTAGCACCTCCTTGGTCCTCCAAAGTCTTACTTGTGCTTTAGGACTTTATCACATAAAGTGAGGGTTTAGGTGGTAACAGGTTGTAAATTTTTGTCCATAGAATAAAAGATGTACCAAGAGCCAACATAAGATGGGTAACCAGTGGGATACTCCACGTTTGGGTAATTCGCAGTCAAGGTTCAAGAAACCTCCTAACATTTTTATTAAACCTCTTTTCCAACAATCAGGACCTTTAATAGCGGTTAAATTAGAATTTTAATGCTGCATTTCTACTACTATGGCTCATTATATTAGTGTACATCTTATGAAAAAGTGAAGGAATCAGTTAGTGATAATTCACTAAGTTCACTGTGCAATATCCTAATAACATCATTTGTTATTTCTTTAAATTTGTCAGTTTGAAAGATGAAAGCATGTGGATCGTTCAGCAATATATAAAAATCATGTAAGATAAACCATTCAGCAACATTCAACACTGCAGTAACACAAATCTCAGTGTATCCAACAGCACAATATTTCAGAACTAAAAACATGTGGATTTTAAGATCAGAAATCTGTAAAATGGCGTATTAAATGAAGATACATTATGGTTAGATATTACTTTGTGTCTTGAAGGCGACCATGTAAACTCCAACGTTGACGGAATCCTTCCATGCCTTGCATTCCACTAGCGAGAATTAAGCGCCTGCAAATTCATATAGGAAGGAAACTGTCAGTAGTGCTCAAGACCACTCTCATGACAAAATCAAATTAACTAAGCAAAGAGAAGTTTTATTGATTTTTTCCTCGTATATTAAGATAAAGGAATACTAGTCGCAAAGAATATACTACCCTAGCAGTTCAGAAACTGTATGAATAAGAACTTCATATTTATACGTCTTATCATTTACAAAACTGTCATCTTTATGTCAAGCAAGAATTTATAAAAGAAAATATCATGGTACAATTTGAAATTAAGATTGTTAGTGATTCTATAATCTTTTGTAAAATATGATAAATTTGATTTTGAGTTGGTTAGAATTAAGGCTCAAACCTATGGTGCACAGTGGACATGTCCTCCGCATTTCCCCATCTCCTAAGGATGAGGGGATGAAGGGAATTTTACTTTTATCTTCACTTGTGTAATATATGAAATGTACTATCGCTGTCCTAAATTTATATGTTGCAGATCTGAAAATCAGAGTTTGTTTTCTCATAGTTATGAGTAGTTTCAAGGCTGTTTTATTGAGCTGATTTGATGGGACATCAGGGCTGAAATGTTATGTGTCTAGCATGCCTTGATGAAACTTGAAATCAGATTTAGTGTTGATACCAATCTGCTGTTATAAAAGTAATTTTCAGAACTATGCGTTGGTTGAGATTGTGCTTTAAGGGTTGTGGCATTCATCTCTCATTCTAGTATATTTTCGGTGTTTATCTTCTTGGGCTTCTCTAGTGAAAAGATTGGACAGAAGTGAAGTATTTGTTGTTGTAATAAAATATTTCAGATTTAGCCATAAGTTTGAAAATTCTATAAAATAGATCTAGGGAACCTCAAGTAAATGAGGTGAAATTTCTGAAGTGTTTTAAAGATCAGATTTTAAAAAATTCCACATAGTATCAAAGGTGATTTACTCAAATTGCTCTCTTACCGAAGAGCAAATTGGATATTTCAGTTGTTCTGCCTCCGAGAGGCACTTGATCTGTGATAGGTTGTTGTGTGTGAAACCCTAGTGTGCCTGGAAGAAGCACTTGAACCCTAGAAGGATGATCCACTTGATTTGTTGTTGCTTTTGCTTTGAGGTGCACTTCAAATTTGCAGGGATGATTACTCTTGGTCTTAGAAGGGGTGGCAGGTTAGAAGGTGCTTCCAATTTTCCACCTTGGTAGTACAAGTTGCAAACTATTGAAATAGGTTGAGCTTTGGGAGCATGTTGAGAAAGAAATCGTTGCACCCACTAATCTGAAACAGTTCGCCAAGAATAATAACAAGGAGACCAAAGCAAAGAGAACCATTCTTGATCCGAAGAAGGATCACTTGATCACTCACATTGCAAAGAAGAAGACTAGCAAGGAGATGTATGATGCTTTGACTGCATTGTACCAAAGTGTGAACATCTTTACAAAATCCTCTGGAGAAACAAGCTCTTGGCCATCCCCATGAGTGGCACAAATTCAGTGGCCAACTACTTGAGAAGTATCACAGAGTTGAGAGATCAGATGGCTGCCATAAGAACAAAAGTGGAGGATGAGAAGTTGGTACCCATTGCTTTGAATGGGTTTACTCCATGTTGGAAACCTTTTGTCCAAGGTATTTGTGCTTGTGAGAAGCTACCATCTTTTGAGAAGCTTTGGGACAACTTTGTGCAAGAAGAGACAAGGTTTAAAACTTTAATCTAGTTCAACAAGGCAAAGTGAAGTAGAAGACTTAACCTTCATCGAGGGATGGGGGAGGGAAGCAATAAAGGAACAAGGAAGGGTAACAATAAAGAATCAAGCCAAAATAAGAAGAGTTTGACTCATGTTTAGTGTTTCAAGTGTCACTATAAGGGACACTATGCTATCCAAAGTCCATGGAACAAGAATGGGAAGGCCAAGTAGCATAAATAGATTGCAGGGAGTTGGAACACTGTTAATGAAACAGATGAGTTAGCATCCAATCTTAAGACCACTTTCTCCATGGTCTCATGTTTATCTACCAATGTTGTGTCTGATGTTGGATGGTATGTGGATACTGGTGCATTAAGACATATGACTTATGACAAGAAGACCTTCAACAAGTTTTAAGAGCAAGAGGGAGGAATGTGCATGGAGTTGGGTGATGATGCCACGTATCCTATAAAGGGATTGGGCTCTATTTACTTTCAGATGCCTTCAGTTGATGTTCTTGAGTTGAATGATGTTTTGTTTGTTCCTAGTTTGAAGAAGAATCGTCTTACAATTTCTTACGTGGAGCTCTTCACGTTGGTGCAGACATCGAGATCCAACCTAGCATTATGCAATAGGCCACCCTCAGTCCCAGTTATTCTCTAGACAACCTTATCAAAGAGTGCATCAACTCCTTTACAATGATTGAGAACTTGGAGGAGGAGACTCCCCTCCCTTCTCTTCCGACTTCAACCGCCCACTTCAATTCCACCCAACATGCTCTTCATGTTGATTTTCTCATTATTGCACTGGTTTCCTTTCACATTGGATCTTTATATCTTTACTTATTATTGTTATCTTAGATCTAGGAGCTGCTATGGCACTCCCACTTTGTATTAGACTAATCATAGTCTCTAGTCCCACTGACCTACTTTTGTTGTCATTTGTCGAACATGAATAAAATTATCTTATCTATCTTACTTGACTGAATTTCAGAATCAAAAACCACCAAAATCTTCTCACTTGTAATCAAACAAGACCAATCCAAAAAATACATCATTTGTTGCTTGATAAATGCATATTTTATAAACCTTTCCAACGATGTAACTTCTGATTGAAGTTGAACAGTTCGCTCCTTTGCACGCTCCTCGGGCATCAATTGCCCTAATTTTCTTTCACTTTCTTGGATGCGACGCCTGATTTCCTTATCCTACAAGGAATATCATACAATGGAATCAATGATGAGATCAAACTAGAAAATTCTTTGATATTTACATATTTATTGAACCTTTTATCACCTAAAAGCAGTTACAACTTACAATAATGTTTCATGCATCACATCCTCATTGCAAGAAGAAATTACTTGATAAGAAAAGTGGTTCATAAAGATCAAATAGGAAAATACAATTATTCATTGTAATCAGGTTACCCACCCGTTCTTCTGCACAACGTCGATATAAAGCAATCTCATCTTGACAAAAGGGTTCAATATCATTTACCTGCAAACCTGAAATGGGTGATGTTTGACTTCTTGATACCATGCATAAGCCATCTAGAGAATAAAAAAGCATCCAAATTCCAAGAAATTTGTTAAGGGTAGTTAAACTTACAAAGGAAAAGTTTCTTCAAAATACCATCACAAAGCTCAACACCTTCAAGTACATGAGATGCGATATCTGGGGGAATAAGAGGTGATGGGGGTCCCAACATAAGGTCATCACCAACCAAGATAGTTTCCTCCATTGGTCCAGCATCTACTCCAGAATCAAGATGGTAAACAATATCCTTAACATTTGTGAAAATGGAATTTGGAAGATGCATATTAAAAATAAATTATGTGCTCTGAAGTAATCGACTAATTAAATTTTACACATTTGAACCTTATGGATGAGCTATCATCTGTTCAGAATCTAGATCAAGATATTATTGAAAAGGCACATAAATTTATAAGGTCTAGAGAGTGAAAAGATTCATACCATCCATGGTTTCTCTGAAATTTAGCAAAGATTAATACCACTTTTTAGAGTGCTTCTTAGATATATCAAACTTGCAAAACTTTTGTCATGTACACAGGTTGAGTTCTTTGAAAGCTGCAATCGATGGGGAATATTCCCAGAGTCAGTAATCTTCAATTAAAGAATCAAACTATTTCAAATAAAACTAAAACTGATTGCTACAGTAACTAAATGCAAAGTTTTCAATAAAAGTCCATACCAATTATTAAATGCTCCCACACACAAATGGGGACTTTTGGTCTGATGTTGTGGATTGAGTGCAACTATTTGGCAAAAAAAATGTTCCAATGGGGATTTGTGGACTGCTATAGCATTTAGCCATAAGTGATGAAAAAATGGGCACCCTATAGATGAACTCCCAGGCTGATTTACTAGCTGCTCCGCGATGTGCTTGATGGAATGCTTAGCATAAATCTAGATATCATGGTTGGACACCAAATTACAAAAATCTCTGAGATGACTGTGATAAAATACTTTGCATTGTGATGAACCTATATTCTTGTAGAAGAAAATGCTAAGCAGAACCTTGCAGCTGTAAAATACAAACCCATCACCCAAGAAACAAAAAGGAGCAAAGCCTAAAGGAAGAACTGAACAGTGAAGACTCAGCAACCTTTTTTTTTTATAAAAAATAAGTCAGGATTTGAATAGGTGCTTCTACCAGTCATTTTCCTTTGGAATGAGTCAGACTTGGCAATTTAAATCTTTTGAAAATCAGAGCATGTCGTAGTAAGTTTATCAATGAGGTATCAAGTTATCTGATTCATGTGCAAGGGCCAAAAGATACGAAAAATCAAGCTTGAGTAATGTTGACATCAGATCTACAAGATGAAAATGTACCTTTGTAATTGTATACTTCACAATAATATTATTTCTTTTACTTACCAAAAAAATAAAAAGGCGTAAAGCATCAACAAACTTCAGGGCTTAAGAAGAAAAGCCATGTGAAAAGGTGACACTGTCAAATCGATTTATCAATAATTATTAATTAATGAATAGAGCCACTAAGAAAATTCATAGTTGTGAACACATATTTTCATGTACAAGACTGCAACGGAGTGGCTTTTTTTGTAAAAATGCATCTAATTTTCTATTAAAATGACAATATGTGCATATAGTATAGAATTTTCTGCCCTTTAACTGTCTGCTGGTTTATGTCAAGATTTGGTGGTTTTCACCTACAGCCAGTTTTGCATAGGCTGTAGGTTACTTATTACAAAAATGCCTTAACAGTAAACACACAGTGAAAGCTACTAACAGGCTGCAAACAAATTTAACAACATTCACACATGAAAATGACTCAGAGATTTTTGGCCAAATCGAGCCCTGGAAAAACCCCCACGGGGAAAACCAGTTGAGAGAGAGAGATATTTATTATTTCTTCAGCAAAGTAATGTAACAGCAGTACAAGGAAAAACACAACTTATATCCACATTAAATGCACCCCAGATGCCTCGATTTCTGTGCACAACAGTTGCCCAGAAATGTGTGCAGAATATTCTCGGTTTCTGTGCAAATAATAGCTTGGTTCCTGTGCTATATCCTCCTCGATTTTTGGTGTCAAAACACCCTAAAATACTGCTGCTGCTGTTACACAAATTAGTGCAAATGCCAACTTCAAAACCGTGACTGCAGTGTGGACCACTGTACCAGTCACTGCTATAGAACCGTGCAGACTGATATCTTCAACAGCATGACAGATGACCACGGGAATAGTGCCTGGGTTTTATCACAATGTCTGAGTCTCAACACTATGAAGCCACCACGAAAACTAAGCCCAGAAAGTACCTCGAACTGCGTGCTATTGAATAGTACTGCTGTACGTTATCTCCACGATTTTGTGCTTGAGATGACAGCTGATCTCACTGTTCACTTTGCTGATTAATAAATGCCAGAATGAATGCCTTGTAATCTGAGCTAATACTGGAAACCCGTGCCTAGAAACTCGTGCCAGTGGAGTCACGATTTCAGTGCTTGTGCCCTAGCTTGACCTCCTTCAGTCTCTTGTGTTCTCTCTTCTCCTCATTCATTCACTCAATAATGAATTAGGTTTGGAGCCTCCCTCCCTTTTTGTCCAATCCCTAAAAGTGATTCTAATCCAATGGTGGTGAATCTCCCAATCCAATGGCTAGGATTAGATGTGAGCAAAAGTCACATTAATTAAATCACTTAAATAATTATTGCTCACCCACTTTAACTTTAGACAAAAAGTGACTTTAAAAACATAAAGTCTAATTAATGTGTAATTAATGTGAGGGTCACTTTTCCCCCTCCTTAGTGACTTAGGCTAGGAATCACTAGGGGAACACATACCAAGGTACAAAAACTAACATATAGCATTTTACAAAAAACAGGTGGTAGTTAACACCACTACCATAGTCATAAAGAGGCATTCAAAACAAGCCCCTTGAAAAGCTAGAATAAAAAAATCCAAGGTGGAGAATAAAAACAAAATCCCCACCCATATCAACCAAAAACTACTAGTCATCCATTCAAGGCTATACATAAGATACATAGTACAAAAATATAAGTTTTCCTGAAGGGCACACCAAAAGCATGAACAAAACCATAAAATAAGGGGCACACAAGGCCACGAACCAATACAAGTGTATGCTATCAGTGGTCATCATTCCTGGGCTTTGAGGGGCTAGTGAGTAGGCCAATGAGTTAGCGAAGGTGGCTATCTTCAATAACCATGGGCCCCCAACCAACATTCTCTTCCTCGAGCGTCTAGGCCTAATCTAAGATGGCCAAGGGAGTAGAAGGCACCTTTTCATCCAATGACAATTGATGTGCATCAACATATCCACCACATGACTAGTTGTGTTTGCTAACGAACCTACTTGCTAGCTCTGTGTCAGAGCCAATGTTAGCCCAAGGGCTAAATGAGACATCTAAGATGAAAATAAGGATTTGGATCAAGACCACATAGGCAAGACAAAACTCGTCATATATGAATCCATGCCCCAACATTAAATTCCTTGAGGAGCCTAAAGTCAAGTAAGCATTTTTCCACTTGGGCCCAAATCTCCATAGACAAATTCACCACTACAAAAACTCTTTCAAGCCATAAAAAGGTCAGGTATATCAAACCATGAAAATGTCAAGAATCACTACCCCAATATTACATTGCCTAAGGCACCTAATGTCAAGTAAGCATTTTTCTACTTAGGCTTGGACCTCCATGGACAAATTCACCATAAAATAAGGGGCACACAAGGCCACAAACAACTACAAGGGTAGGATTCGAGTGGTCATCATCCCTAGGCTTTGAGGGACAATGAGTCAATTGAGGCGGCTAGCTCTTCAATAACCATGGACCCCCAATCATCAATCTCTTCCTCTAGTGACATGGCCCAATTTGAGATGGCCAAGGGAGTACAAGGCACCTTTTCATCCAATGACAATTAATGTGCATCAACATGTCCACTACATGGCTAGTTCTGTGTTTGCTCACAAAGCTACTTGCCAACTCTATGTCAAAGCCAATGTTAGCCTGAAGGATAAAATGAAACATCTAAAATGACACTAAGGATTTGGATCAGGAATGCATAGGCAAGACAAAACTAAATCATATACGAATCCCTGCCCCAATATTTCATTCCTTGAGGTGCCTAAAGTCAAGTAAGCATTTTCCCACTTGGACCCAGATCTTCATAGACAAATTCACCATTATAGAAACTTCAACCATGAAAAAGTCAAGTCTACCAAACCATGAAAAAATTAGGAATCCCTACCCCAATACCCAATTGCCTAAGGCACCTCAAGTCAAGTAAATATTTATTTCTACTTGGGCTTGGATCTCCATAGACAAATTCACCATCATAGAAAATCTATAAAGCCATGAAAACATTCACTCAAGGACATACATAAAATGCACAATACAAAAAATTAAAGTATGCACTAAAGGCACACTAAGAGTATGTATGAAACCATAAAGTATGGGGCACATGAGGCCACAAGCCATTGTGGGTGTAGGATCCTAATGGTCATCATCCTTGACATATGAGAGCCAATGAGTCATTTGAGGTTGCTCAACAATAACAAGGGGGGCCCAAACATCATTCTCTTCCTCTGGCGATGTAATGTCCCCTTTACTCAATCCGACCACGGGAGGGGACATTAACTAAATAGGGGCCTCTAAATTTCTCCCATAACCATAATTACAAATTCATAACAATAAAAATGTGTGTAGATGCATAAAAATACACAGCAGAAATAAAATATCTACACATATCTAACATGCATATGCAAGCTTAATCATTACAGGCATCAAATAAACACTGCAGATTCAAATACAAGAGTTTTTATCTTTAAAGAAAGAAGATCCAAGAAACTAGCTGCGTAAGAGCAAGTTTCCACCCAACCATAGGCACTCTGTCCAACATATACCCTTTCTGCTGAGAGGCCACCCCCAAGCTGGGCTATGAGGCCACCACAGCGAAGGAAACACCTACAAGCTTCTCTCTCTCATCCCACAACCCGTTCTGCTCATTATGCTTAGCCAAAAACTCATATAGAGCTTTATATGGATCTCACTAAGCCATCACAGCCATGGCACTCCTTCCAACTACCCCACACAACACAAGGAAGGCATTTCCCTTCACTAATCAACAGTTCCCTCAGGAAATTCAACCCTTACAGTGCTTAGTAGTGTGTGCAGTAAGATTCCAACCTGTTATATGTTGTTGGAGAACCTCCTGTACCATAAATTATGGATTCTCAAGCATCCAAAAGTACTAGAACTCAATGGGTAAGGTTCCTAGCTTTCCCAACCTCTATGCTCACCTATAGCCATCTATTTTTCCTTCAAAAATGCAGCTCTATCTCCAAGTTCGAATTCCTGGGTTTTACACAGTCTAGTAGATGGTCATGATCAGCAATGAAGCTCTACGTAGTGTAGAAGTTTGCATGAGAAAATGTTGGATGAGTGTTGACTCCAAGGTTATCAGAAAATGGTGAAAAGACAACTGACATAGCTTCTGACCATAGAAGAAAGGACTCCTGGCAGCTGACATAACTGTCACAACCCCATGCCTCAATAACTACATGAAGTGACTTTTCCCACGAACCTCACATATGCATTCAATGATTGGGTTTAATAGTCAAGAAGAGGCAATTGGCTCATTTAAAGCACATGGCAGAATTTTGGATGAGTTCTAAGGCTAACACTTGGCAGCAAAGGACTTAGTTTCCCATATGCCCCCTTTCCTCTTCCCCACTAATGGAATCATAACCCCTCTAGCACTCTTTACACAGCCATCTTGGACCATTTTATTATTTCCCAACATAATATTTACATATATTTCGAATTGACATGATAAACCAACCATACAATCCAAATAAAAATATATACATCATACATGCCTAACCATTCACTAATCGGGCCTTGTCCTTGAGCTCCGCACTAGGAATCCATACTAGCATATTTACATCATTTACATAATTTTGATTAAATACAGCCAAAACTGGGGGTATTACAAGCGACTTGGTCTAGTCAAAGACCGTGAAGGGAATCCAAGGCACCTTTTCATCTAACAATGATTATGTTGCATCAACATGTTGGCCACCTACCTAGCTCTACCTCTACTCATGAACCTACTTGCTAGCTTTGTGTTAGAGTTCCGAGCTCATATTCTTCAACCGATGCTACTCTCAAGGAGGGGCACTAAGAGGCAATCTGACATCAACGTAGCTTCAGACTACAAATCTGTACAGACCTGCGGGGCCCTCCCCTATCCCTTGAGATCTCAATAGCGTGACCAGACTATACCTCTCCCCCGGCGGAAGAAAAGATCTCTCAGACCTCATCGGTAGCCTACCTCCTCCAAACAACACAGATGTCGAACTAGACCTTCCACTTGCTCTTCCTCGGGACAACACACTATTCTTAGTTACCTTCATTCGGCCTTGGATGTTAGGAGAGATGGGTCTATCTCTTGATAGACCTACCTCATTTCTTTTAGATTTCTCTGCTCCTGGTTCTCTCCCCTGTGTATTTCTCCACCCCCATGTGGTCTCTCGTACCTGAGGTCGAGGTTTCCCATGCCTCCAATAGATTTCTCCTCTCTTCTTTACTTTATTTTCCTTTCTGGGTATTGCTTTTTATAGGAGACCTTTTAGTACTCTAGCTTTGTAACAACATCATTGTACTCTACAGTCCCATTGACCTACTTTTGTGGTCATTAGTCGGACATTAATAAAATTACCTTATCTTATTTTTATCCCAAGGGCTAAACAAGACATCTAATATGACTCCAAGGATCTAGATAGGGACTACTTAGATAGGACATTCATAATGCAGATATCCCCATCCCAATATTGCATTGCCTAAGCTGCCTAAAGTCCAGTAAGCATTTTTTTCACTTGGGTTTGGATCTTTGTAGACAAATTCACCATCACAAAAACTCTATCAAACCATGAAAAAGTCAAGTCCTTCTCCTCATTGTTAGCCTTTATCTTGCTACAACAATTCTAAAGACAGGAAAGAATTGACTCTAAAGGCATGGCACAATTCATCAAAATCAATAATCCAAACTCACTTCTCACCTAGTAGGGTGTCTTTCCAGGTAAGTTGGGACAAAGAGGATGACTAACATAAGGTATCAGCCCAATCCCAAGCTTCCATGGCCTTGTTATTGTTACGCCTCTACAGTTTTCAGCGTTCCAGCAAGTCGTTGGTATAGGAGGGCTAAAAGGCCAAGTGTGGGACTCTTGCTTATGGTTGGCCATGACCAAGCCCCTTGGTCTTACTCTTGGATGTACTATGGCTTAGTGGCATTGTTGACTGCCCTTTATGGGGCTTTTAGCCCTAGGGTTGGTGTCTGGGGCTTCCAAATTCCAAGTGTGGGCCATGGGGTCACATGACCACCATGTCTTTTATGCCTTGAGGGGGACTATGCTTCATCTAGGGAGGTTATCCCTAAGTCCACCACCCCTCTCACACCCCACTTGGACCTTCTCTGCAACTGATTTTACCCTCTCTGACCAAATCGACCCTATGACATCGTCATAATTGATCAAGCCACAAGCTAAGGCAAGGGGGGCATTGAGGGACATTTTTCATCATTCTGGGGATAGTAGGGGCATAGCGTCCTCCTTAGGATCACTCTTGCAGTCACAGTGAGGCCTTGGCTTGCTTATTTTAGTATTTTTTCATCATTCTATGTTGGTTTTATGGTTTAGTCCCCAACATGTGGGTGACATGCCCTAATTTTGTCTTATGTTGGAATATTTTAATATCATATTGTTTTAATTTGAAATTGACATGTAGGCTTGATAAAAAAAATTAATCTTGTGCTAAAATGGATATAAATATCCATTCACTTGTCATCTGTAAAGCATAAGACTTGGGATCAAAAATCATTATGTTATACTTTTTTACCTTAATTGGCCTCTCTAAAGTGATGCACACCTCTTGGAGTATTTCTTCTTTGGCTTTATGGTGAAATGATGGATGAATTATAGGGTTTCATGCACATGCAAGATTGATGCTAGCATTGTTGGAAGAACACAAGCACAAGGAGAATCTAGGGCTTTCTTGGTTGCTCCATTGGTAAAGCTTGGTGAGTTTATGCTTCTATGTGGATTGAATGGTGGTTGTAATGCTACATTTTCTCTTAATTAGAGCTCCTTACCAACCTTTTGTCAGTTTTTGCATGCTAGAAAACGTCCTCTTGAAGGAGTTTTCTTTTGTTTGGCCTTGGATCTCCAAATGTTGCCCTAATTGGGCTCCTCCAATGAACCCTAGAGGTTGTTGTTGGAAGCCCTAATTGGTGAGCCTTAGGGAAATATTCCAAGAGGGAGGCTGGTCACCATCCCACATGGACTAGGGTTTGAAGTAAATTTCATAAAAACCCTAAGATTTGTCATTTTTTATCAAATTTCAAGTGTAAATTGTTTGCCTTTGCATGGCTAAAGTAGGTTAGATTAGATCTGCATTTTGTAAACCCTAAAAACACAGAAAAATCAGAAACCCTAAAATTTACAAAAATTCAAATTCTTAAAAAATTTCAAATTTTCAAAATTCTGAGGCACCCTAAAATTTCGGCCTGCCATTTCAGCCATAAAAAACCCTAGGGCGTCACTCTTAAGGCTGATTTTAACCTCTAAAACCGTAGCCCGAAATTTGTGGCAGACTGTCAAAATCAGTTAGGGTTTGGGCCTGTGATTAGTCTGAGCAACCTAAATTTCGGCCTGCTTTGAGTGATTGTTTTCTCCTTAAGGCGAACTGACCTGGGTATTTTAAATGATGCTTTAGATCTGATTTAACCATACTGTGTTCTGATGTTTAAAGCAGAGGCAATTTACAGTTTGAAGGTGATGCTTACTAATTCCTTGTTGCTAAAGTAATGTAGATTTATCACTAATTAAAACTGCTGATATAAATGCTGATTTACCTTGCTTACTGCTGGATGATAAAGTGCAGACTTTAAGTATACAGTGATTGTTTACTTGCCTCTTGCTTGGCTGAATACTATTATTAAATTCCTAGCTGGTTTGAAACTGCCATTATCACACACTTGGATCTGCTGTTGAGTGAATTTATGCTAGAGTGGATTTTCTTAAGCATAATAGTGATGATATATACCCTTTGTTACCACTAGAACTTCAAAGGCTAAGTGCTACTGTTATAGGTGTTTCTCGCTTGGTAAATTACAGTGCTCTAGTCTAATTTTTACAGTGGCAGAGTTACAAAGATAAATTGTAAATCTTAGTGTTACTCAAACAAACTTTGGTTATAAACAGTGAATGCAAACAAGTTATAAATATTGTTGTTGGGCTACTAAACTTTATCGCCACGTTGCTAGAGTGAAGACATATCACTGCTTCAGTGGATTAACCATAACCTGCTCCATCATTGCATACTTACATTTAAAGATTGAAGTCTGATTATATGACTAAAGGGTTGTATTAGTAGCCCACTTAATCTACAGTGCTCATATAAGCCAAATACTTAATTAACATAAATCTTATTCTCTATATGACTCCATAGAAGGCATGGATCTTTGTTATAGGTGTTTGGAAGGTATTTGTGTGACTGTTTGCCAGGTACATTAAACTTTAAAGGGCTCTCCCCTCGGGACAGCACTAGATCTCGAAGAAGTTAAGAGATTGGACAAGGTGACAGTAGTCCAAGCCTTTTCAACGATTGCCATTCACTAGCATAAGGCTACAATTGTTGCTACAACTTACCCTGCTAGTTTGAACGGTAACAGTTACAATACCATAACATAGGCTTGAGAGATTCAACCTTGTTACAAAAACCGCATAATAGTCTCAAGCATCAACAAGTTGTTAGGCCTCCATGAGCCAAGGACAGAGCAAACATGATCTCCTTATGCTCTAGAGGCAAACAGAGCAAACATGACCTTCTTATGCTCTAGAGGCAATTTCCAAATCCCTCAGAGCCAAGAATTACCTTGTGGTAACCTTGGACTAAAGCCCCATATTTTTTTTAGATGCAAATCCAACAATGGAGCTACACTAGGCATTAGTACCCATCAACTGGATTGAGACATATATTTAACAAAGGGTTTCTTCCAATTCCAAGCCCAAACCTATTGTTCAGGAGTATAGAATTAAGATTGAATGAAAGAAATTCAAGAACTAAACTCTAATTTTATTAGAAATAAACTTATCAACATTATTAAATCCAAAAGCATCAAATGAATCCATTGGATTTAATACCTAGTGTCTATGATAAAACATCCTGAATGATTCCATTACCAAACTCGCGAGTCAAATCGCAAAACTTGCAAGTTTGACTCGGCGCGGCAGGAAAACGATCCGTTCTGGCTCGGGGGCGAGTTTAACTCGGGGTAAATGATTTCTAGGCCACGAATTTGCTATTTTCGTCATCGTTTTCTATCTCTCCGAGTCTCCTCTCCTCTCCTCTATCCGCGTCGGTTTTTCGATCAGCTCTCTCCTCCTCTATCCCGACGATGGCTGTTCGAGATCTCTGCTCCTTGACGGCTTTTCAAACTCTCTCGTGTATCTGCGCAACGGTCGTGGGCAGAATGGGGAGGGTGATTGTGGCGGATACGGGATTCACCTGCTTGCGGCACTAAGCATATGGACAGTCGATATTGCCGGGTTTCCAACGATTATACAAAACATAAAACTTATGTTATAAATTATTTATTAAAATATTTTCATCTGGTTTTATAAATTAGTTATTATTTATTAAATGTATTAAGTATTAGTTTTTCTATTATATGTAAAATACATCAAATATAAAAAAAAATTATATAAGATATAAATAATTCCTTTTTATATAAGATATAAATATAAATGATAGGTTAATATATATAAAAAAATATAATTTATATTTTAATAATGTTAATATTAATTAATTTAATGTCCATTGTCATTATTATAAATTTAGAATTGGGATAGAATTGATATATTTTGGGCATCTATTGATATCTTGCACTATATGTATATGGCTATTTTGAATATCTATGAAAAATGTTATTTTTAAAATTCAAAATATATATATATATATATTTTGTATTTGTCGATTTTTTCCCGATCCGATTCAAACTCTTTACTCTTTTGCCTCACCGATTTATTGCCAATTTCGAGTCTGGTAAGTATCCATTGCCAAAGAAGCATAGAGCCAAAAATCAAGGGTTGTCCGCTAGAAGCTTGCTTGCATCAAGTATTATTAGAGGCCGCCATAAGCAATAGCTATCAATAAACAGCCCATCTTCTAAAATGCTCCCCTTGATAGCACAAGGGTTTGGAAACCTCCCAAGCTTTCCAAATATTCTTAATTGTGAATGAGATTTCAATATTGCTAGGGGTTGGGGTAATGAGAAGGGATTAGAGGTTAAGGCCTCACCACCCTTTCTTATTGTAAAGGGTACCTTAAGTAATATAATTGTGAAGCAAAAGTTTCTATGTTTCACTACCTTCCAAGGATCTAACAATCCATTTAGCATGATGGGCTAAGCCCATCTTAACACACTAATAATTCCTAAACCTCCCTAATCCTTAGGAGTACAATAGATACTCTAGTTGACTTAATCGAAGCCTCTCCTGCCTTTACAATAAGCCTAGAAAAAGGACCAAGGCAACATCTCTACTGTAGCCACTGTTAAATTTTGGGTGAGGTGAGGGTTTGATGCAAAAAATTCAAATTTAATATACTTTAATGCAAAAATAACAATACTAAACAAGTACTAGAAACAGAATAGTACAACTGTAACAAGTCAAGATAAAATTAAAAACATAATTTTCATCTCTTTCAACTTTAACACTCCCAAGGAGGTCCCTCTGTTAAAGTTGAAATCTTCAGTAACATGTAATCAACAGCAATAGTGTAAATTAAACAAATTTATAACAGTAGTAAAGTATCTAATGAACAAGTCTAATAACTTACCTGGAGAGTGAAGACCTTCCTTTGTACTCAGACAAATAACTTTCAGAACAAACTGTGCCTCTTAGAGGCAAGTCAATCAATAGGAACAATCTGACCCTTACCAGAGGGTTAGTACATACCTGAGAGAGAGAGATGATAGATTGTAGTACAGTCAAATAGGTAAGGACATAGAGACAACAGAGGTGGTCATCAACAGTCAAATCATAGTGGCAGCCACAAGCAAGACTCATTACAAAAGATTTGACCACAACTAAATCTCAGCACATAGATCTAACCCCAACAAAGTCTCAGCACGATAGATCTAATCACAATCAAGCTCTCAGCACATAGATCAGACCACAAGCAAGGTCTCAGCACATAGATCAGACCCAAGGTAGTCTCAACAAGTAGCGGCCTTCACAACAAGCTAACCACAAGGCAATCTACAAGGGTTACGGCCTCTAGGTTAATCACAAGACTGTCACAAGGGGTGTGAACCTCCACAATAAACTCTCACACAGGCTGCGGCCTCAATAAGCAATCCACGGCTCAGTCCAAAAACAACCCAAACAAGTTGCGGCCAGCTCAACAAACCCCAACAAGGTCACGGCCTCCTCTAACAGGCTCACGGAAGGCAGGATCAAACCAATAGAGCTCACGACCTTTACAAATAGGCTCTGCAGTCTTAACATCCTGGATCAATTCAACAGGACTCACGACCTCCACACATATGCACTCAGCAGGCTGGATCAGACCTACAGGGCTCACGGCCTCCACAAAATACAATGGTCTGATCACAAAACACTAAACAGTCAATAGAGGGATGCAGTCTCTATAGTAAAACCCTCAACCAAGCTACTACATACATCAAAAGTCCACGGCACAGTCAAAGCAAGTCACCAGCAGTTGCAGCCTCATCAAACAGGGCTCAAAGCAACCCCAACAGGTCAGAGTAAGGCAGATCAGGCCTTAAACAGGCCACGGCAAGCAGATTCGACCTCAAACAAGCTCATGGGGTAGCAAATCAAACCTCAAACAGACCACGGCTAGCAGATCAGACCTCAAACAAACTCACGGGGTAGCAGATCAAGCTCACAGCTAGGTAGATCAAGCTCACGGCTAGGCAGACAATCCTCAACAAGCTCTCAACAGGATCACGGCTCAGTCACAATGGCAGCAGCGAACTTCCAACAGACCCTAGCAGCATAAAACACTTGATGTCAACCTATATCAGTCAATCAGATCAGATCAGAGATGTTTTATGAATGATAATTTCAAATGAGGAGGTAGACTTTATTATATAGGTTCTTATTGGCATCTAAAAGGGTCACTCTCATAACTTAGGGTTTCATTAATTAAGGAGGGTACCAACAAATTAGAATATAAAATATAAAATAACTTTAGGAGTGGGTACTATCTTATGTTAAGGAAAGTCACCACAAATAAGAAATAAATCAATATTATAATGTGCTTAAGTGAGGGTACCAAGGTCATGGCTAAGAGAGGGGTGAATTAGCACAAGGACAAACAAGTGGTACAAGTCAAACCATGAATCAAGGGATGGTACATGACCCACACCCCATAGGACCAAAGGTGTACCATTAAGGTGGGTAAACAACCATTTTACCCATAAGACCAAACACGTCAAGGTGGTAAGAGTCAAGACAACTCAAGGTGGGTAGATAACCCTTCTAACCATAAGTCAAGGTGGTGAACAAGACAAGGTGCTAAACCTTCTAACCACAAGACCAAGAACAACAAGGTGGGAAGACCAAGGGTGAACAACCAAGGTGGGGGGTTACAACCATTCATGTCTCTCTCAAATGTTCAAGTGTCCCATACACTAACTGAAAGTTCATCATCATTGTATAAGGAAGGTCCACACTGGACGATGTGATCCTATGGTCCTCCTGACTGCTCCTAAGGTCAAGTGCTAGTGACTCCATCAAGGGGTGGCCAGTCCCTTGAGAAGATCATCTAGCTCAACCATCTCGAAGACCTAGTATAGGAGGGAATCACACATCATCATCTTGGTTAACTCACCAAGATCCACCTGGTTAACTAACTAGGTATGTACCTCCAGGAACTACTTAGTCCTAGACCAAGAATTTGCCTGATCCCATACCAGGATGTCTCTATCTCAACCTGCGGGATCTGCTTGGTCCTCGTGACCAAGAAACTGTCTGGTCCCATACTAGAATACGCTAGAGACAAATAGGGGTCCTCGTGACCTTCTAGGGACTTACTCTGTCTTGTTATCTAACCAGGAACCCTAGTTAACTGACTAGGGTACCATCCTCCCTAAGAATGGGTCTCGCAACTGCACTAACTTTAACAGCCACTAACAACATCTAGATGGCATTCACAATGGCCAACCTTTCCCACATTACCTCTAGTTTAAGGAGCTTCTACACCACTTGAGTCTGGTTGATTCCTAACATCACCAACCATGTCCTAATTAAGCTCATTGACCATTTCCTCGGTTTGTTGACCTTTAATGTTTCCAAATATATATGTCTTCTGCATGGAATAAATGTTTGTGCTCCCACTAGTCTATGGTACTCTCTTGCTCTACAACTAATTGTTTGTTTGTGACTTAGAATTCTTCAACTAAGCACCAACACATGGGACAAGAATATTGGACCCAACTCCATTAGAATTAACCAAACTGTTTATGCATTTCCCTTTTGGTGACCTTCATTACTTGCAATACTTTTGTCCAAATCCATGTGATCATATTTAATATTTTAATTGTATCAATCTTTAATGTGTAGTGCCTCATATCCACTACCATCAAGTTAAACATGAACACCATCACCTAGATTATTTTCCACAATATTTCCATTGACTTGACTTGCACCATCAATCTAGCTTGCACCATTACGGGCATAGGCATCCTTGCTTGTCTACATCTCAAACTTGGCTATACCATTCCTAGAATTTATTGTATTCTACTCAATGCCATCCTTCTCTCAATACCCTTTCGGATTTGAAGAAACTAAAGGATCTACATTGGCTTTTATTGTTCAATGACAAAACTACTCCACTTCAATCACAATTGAAGTGCGTTCATTCTGCTTATATTTAGCACCCTTAGTAGTACTGATGAGATTTGGGCACAACTTGGCCTACAATGCAATAACTCTACCTAAAGGATTGGGAGGTTCTGCAAGCTTATTCTTCTTTATACCATTGTGGCAAACCAATTGCACATATCTGGCTCCTTTGGAGCACCGAGGCTTCTTTGGAATGTGCTTGTCCTGCAAGGGCTCCTTGATTAATATACTAGCTCTTTCTTGTGCACCTTTCGCTTCTTTGGTAAGGCTACTAGCTACCTGCTTTCTTTTCCACTCTGTCTTGTTGCTAAGCAATTGTACCTTTCTACACTCCTAACTTCTTTGGATTGTACTTCTCCAACTTTGAATGCCTTAGCCTCTTTGGAACTAAAAGCTTTGCATCATCTGATGACAAGGAAAAACAAATATTTTTGCCATTGTATCACCACATTAGATGCTCTTTCTATGTTAACTTGCTCTTATAGTGGAGGTTGTTAGGCCTCTTTACATGTTTGGGCCCATAGTGATACTCTATGTGCAAAGGTCCTCATACCACAACTCCTTAGACAGTTACACAAAGTAGACCTTTTAGACCCATTTCTATATATAGGATCCACATTTTGAATCCAAATGGGGAACTCAAATGGTATACTATTGTGGGACCTTGTTGGTGTAGAAAAATTGTCTAGCCATGTAAATTTTAATCCAGAGATCACTACTCCCTCTGGATAGCCCTAAGATCTCAAGCGGTTTGAGTCTCGGTAAATCAATAATGCTCTAAAGATTTAAGAATCGAATGCTATAGATCTCTTTACTGAACAACACAATCAATCGCACACATAACACTACATATACCCTGGAAACCCCAAATGGGGAAACTAGCAACCTGTGGAGCTTTCTTCTATCTCGAGCCCAGAGCAATATATGAAACAAACAAGTACATACAATGTTACCTCAAATGTAACACTCAATCCTGGCTGAGTCAAGACCCCATATCTGCATGCATCAACTGATGCATGCACAAGGGAAATGTGCCCTAGCTATCAATCTGGATCTGAGTTTGTCTACAGGTAGCTCTGACTGTACTGCCTCTCCCAATGCTCTGCTCTGATCTGCTCTACTATGGAAGAAGCCCAATAGTTGAATGCGTCCTCTTCTGCATGGATAAGTGCGCCCTCCCTCAAGATAACAAATGCTCATACGAAATCAGATCTCAACAGATCTGAGCTCTGATCGTCACAGACCTTTCTCAATCACCGAGACAATGATACTCTGTAATTCTCAGCAGCTCAATCGATCAACTGTAAGTTGTACGCGCTTCTCTCTCCTCAAAGAATGTGCCCTCCTTCCTTAGGAAAGTCGCCCACGTCTCAACTGGATCTATCTCAGATCAGTTGGCTCGATAACTCTGACAGACACCTTCTATCTCCTCATATCAACTCACTGTTGAATTAGGTTTACCAAAAACCTAGAGTGGGTGCATGCAAAACTCACTTTTGCATGCATCTAAGCATGCAAAACTTTTCATGCCCTCCAGAGAATAACTTCCTGGGTTAACTTTTTTAACACTCCCTCTTAACCAGGAAAGGATTTTGAACCACTCCCATCTTCTCCCGGAAGTACTCAAACTTATTTCTCATCAAGGACTTTGTGAGAATGTCTACAACCTGCTCATCCGTGGATATGTACTGGAGCTCAACTTCTCCTCTCTGAACATGATCTCGAATGAAGTGATACCTAATCTCTATGTGTTTGGACCTATCATGAAAAACTGGATTCTTAGAGAGTTTGATGCAACTCTGATTATCACAGTGAATCACCGTAGGCTCCAACTGTTGATCAAATAAACTCACCAACATTTTGCGAAGCCAAATGGCCTCGCAATTGGCTAAACTAGCCGCCATATATTTTGCCTCAGTGTAACCCAATGCTACAGACTTTTGTTTCCTATTGAACCACAACACGACTACCGAACCCTGGCTGAAACAACACCCTGAGGTGCTTTTCCTGTCACCTGCACTGCCTGCCCAATCTGAATTTGTAAATCCAACTAGTTGTACTCCCCCTACCTTACATAATTCAGTCCATACTCTGTTGTTCCATTGACGTACCTCAGAACATGCTTCGCTGCCACCCAGTGTACATCTCTAGGTTCTACCATGTACTGACTTAAGGTGTTGACGGCAAAGCTCAAATCTGGCCTGGTGTTGACCAAGTACATCAAGGAACCGATGAGCTGTCGGTACCTGGTGGGATCAACCAACTTACTCTCAGAAGCCACTTGCTTCTTCCAGTTGGTTTTCATAGGAGTAGTCATGGGCTTACAATCTTGCATTTGAAATCTCTTTAGAATGTCCATTGCATACTTGCCTGACTAGGGAAAATATGCCCATCCTTCTGCCATACCTCCATGCCTAAGAAGTAGTGCATCAATCCTATGTCCTTCATTTCAAACTCAGAAGCAAGGTCCTTGCAATTACTGATGAGTTTTTCTGCCCATGTAATGAATAGGTCATCTACATGTAACACCAGAATAAGAGGATCCCCATTCACTACGATGAAGTAGAGATTGGGATCAGCTTCGCTCTTCTGAAAACCTAGCTGTTGAAAGTAGGTATCTATCCTAGAATACCAAGCTCTAGGTGCTTGCTTCAAGCCATATAGAGCTTTATTTAGCCTAAATACATGAGACTCTCTCTCAAATTTCTCGAAGCCCTCAGGTTGCTCAATGTACACCTACTCCTCTATGAGTCCATTGAGAAAAGTTGTCTTGACATCCATCTGGTGAATCTTCCATCCCAGCTCTGCTGCTACAGAGATCACAGTCCTAATGGAAGAATATCTGGCCACGGGAGAAAATGTCTCATCATAGTCAACTCCCTCAATCTGTGAGAACCCTCTAGCCACAAATCTGGCTTTGTATTTCTCAATGCTACCATCTGCAGCATATTTAATCTTATAGAGCCATCTGGAGGTAACTATTGATTTTCCCTCTGTCTAGGCACAACTTCCCAGACATCATTCTTCATGATGGAAGCATACTCTTCCAACATGGCATCTTTCCAAGCCTGCTCACCTGCTGCTTGCTCATATGAGGATGGCTCTGACTCACTGATACTGCTTACCAAAGCTAAGTAACTACAGAATCTCTGTGGCGTCTTCCTCTCTCTAACATTCTAGTTAGGAGTTACCACTGCCTGTGCTTCTTCAAGGTATCTTGAAGCCACTTGGGATTCCTCTTCCCTGAAGTGACATCCTGAGAGGAGAACTCCTCATCCTCGTCCCAATCACCTGTATGGAAATGAATGCCTCCAGTAGAGGTACCAGCAGTCATCGATCCTGTAGCCCGAGAACCTATAATCTGGGACCCTGATCCTGGTTGATCACCAACATGAGATCATGTGCAAGTTCCTGCTCCTGTGCCTGTGGAACCTGTAATCTGGGAATCTGTCACTCCAGATACTTGGGACCTTGTTGGCTGTGGACTAGCACTCTGACCTGTGTCATCCAGAGATGTAGCAATCTATTGTTTTCCCTTTTCTGATTCACATGACTTTCGGAAAGCTCGATCCTCCTCAAATTTCACATCTCGCCTCACAACAATCTTCTTGAGAGCAGGAATGTAAATGCGACAGGATTTCGAAGTCTCATTATATCCAACAAGAATTTCCCTCTCAACTGTAGGTTCCAACTTTGTCCTTTTCTATGAGGGAACATGCGAGTAAGTAAGGCATCCAAAAATCCTGAAATGCCCAACTTCGGGTTTCTTTCCAGAGAAAGCCTCTTTAGGAGTTTTGTCCCCCAAAACATTATGAGGACTCTTGTTCTGTAAATACATTGCAGTGTTACATGCCTCAACCCAAAGAAAAAATGGCAAACCTTGGTCATGCAACATAGATCTAGCAGCACCAATAATAGCCCTGTTTTTCCTCTCAGCAACCCCATTCTGTTGAGGTGTATAGGGCACAGTCAACTGCCTCTTGATGCCCTCCTAGATGCAAAACTCATTGAACTCTTTGGAGGTATACTCACCTCCATTATCAAATCTGAAGATCTTGATCTTCCTTTCTGTCTTATTTTCCACAAGAGCCTTGAACTCTCGAAACTTTTGCAAAACTTCTTTTGATTCTTTACTCTTTAAAAAATAGATCCAGGTCTTCCTGGAGTATTCATCAATGAAGGATACATAGTACTTGTAGCCTTTCAAGGATGTAGTGGACATCGGACCACAAAGGTCAAAATGAATCAAATCAAGTGCTCCTGTATATTTTTTGTCACTCTTGAGAAAAACAGTCTTGACGTACTCCCCGAGAGCACACCCTTTGCACACATCATTGTGCTCTATGCTAAACTCAGGCACTCCTGTCACAATCTCCCTCAGAATCTTCAGGGCAGGATGGTGTAGATGAGCCATCCTCCTGTGCCAAAGCTCACAGGTGTCACAATCATCATCATGGCTATTATGACTCAGGGCATGATGAAGCAGAAAGTTGAGCCTGTACAGTTTTCCGTTGCGGACTCCAATCCTCACAGCTGAGGTATCGATGGATCCCTTGGGATGAACTAGAACATTTCCATCTCTGAACATCACCCATAATCCCCGATCTTCAATAGTAGCCACAGAGATCAAGTTCTTCTTTAGACATGGAAAATATAGAACATCACGAACTCTCATAGATTCTCCTAATTCTCTCTTAAAGGACATTGTTCCTCGTCCTACTCCTTAGACAGTTACACAAAGTAGACCTTTTAGACCCATTTCTATATATAGGATCCACATTTTGAATCCAAATGGGGAACTCAAATGGTATACTATTGTGGGACCTTGTTGGTGTAGAAAAATTGTCTAGCCATGTAAATTTTAATCCAGAGATCACTACTCCCTCTGGATAGCCCTAAGATCTCAAGCAGTTTGAGTCTCAGTAAATCAATAATGATCTAAAGATTTAAGAATCAAATGCTATAGATCTCTTTACTGAACAACACAATCAATCACACACATAACACTACATATACCCTGGAAACCCCAAACGGGGAAAACCAGCAACCTGTGGAGCTTTCTTCTATCTTGATCCCATAGCAATATATGAAACAAACAAGTACATACAATGTTACCTCAGATGTAACACTCGATCTTGATTGAGTCAAGAGCCCAGATCTACATGCATCAGCTGATGCATGCACAGAGGAAATGTGCCCTAGCTATCAATCTGGATCTGAGTCTGTCTGTAGGTAGCTCTGATTGTACTGCCTCTCCCAATGCTCTGCTCTGATCTGCTCTGCTACGGAAGAATCCCAATAGTTGAATGCGTCCTCCTCTGCATGGATAAGTGCACCCTCCCTCAAGATAACAAATGCTCGTACGGAATCAGATCTCAACAAATCCGAGCTCTGATCGTCACAGACCTTTCTCAATCACTGAGACAACGAGACTCTGAAATTCTCAGCAGCTCAATCGATCAACCGTAAGCTGTACGAGCTTCTCTCTCCTCAAAGAATCCGCCCTCCTTCCTTATGAAAGTTGCCCACCTCTCAACTGGATCTATCTCGGATCAGTTGGCTCGGTAACTCTGACAGACACCTTTTGTCTCCTTATATCAACTCACTGCTGAATTAGGTTTACCAAAACCCTAGAGTGGGTGCATGCAAAACTCACTTTTGCATGCATCTGAGCATGTAAAACTTTTCATGCCCTCCAGAGAATAACTTCCCTGGTTAACTTTTTTAACAAGCCATTCTTTAAAAATGATAGAATTTTATTCCATGATATGCTTCCTTAGGATGGGATAGGGGCCCATCGTACTCTATACACAAATGAGTGTGTACTCTTCCCACTCATATCAAAGAACACAACCCCAAAGGAGTGTGTTTATGTCTCGAGGTACCCTATTCATGCAAAGAGGTTGAACCAAGGGCTTGAAAATGGGCAAAATATCTCCTTGTCCATTGGTATCCATCTCAAAGACTAGAGAGCTATATTGGATGAACCTAGTCATTAATTTTGTGTAAGATTTGGCTAATGAGGGTCCTAACAGGTCACAATGTCCCAAATGTTAAGGCCCTAACAATCATTTATTATTATTATTATTATTATTATTATATCAGTTATGGTTAGGTCGGCTCAATATTAGGTTACGTGATGACCACTTCATCTCCTATTTATAATAAAGGAGATTCATTTGTATGATCATCTCATCTTTTCTTATGTATTTGGTACATTGTATAAGGAGGTTGCCCCCTAGAAGGGACTTCTTATTCATCTATTTTCTTCATTTGTAAGGCATGGATTACTCTCTCTTGGTTATTTTATGATCTTTTGGGGAATTTGGTGCATGACATTTGGTATCAAAGCTTGGACACTTCCAAAACAAGTCATTTTGGCATTTTTTCTATAACTTTTTTTCGGGACGTTTCAGACAGCGAAACTTAGAGGGCCATAGAGGACCTAGTGAACTACCGTTTCAGACAGTGAAACTTAGAGGGCCATAGAGGACCTAGTGAACTACCGTTTCAGACAGCGAAACTTAGAGGGCCATAGAGGACCTAGTGAACTACCGCTGGTATGATTTTCATGTCTTCATTCAATACAGGTGTGTCAAAAAAATGAAGTTGAGACAATCAAGCAAGGTTACTTCAACTTTTACACGTACGGAATCAAAGATGGGAAGAGATATCAATGGACTTCATTATAGGTTTACCAAAATCACAAGGTAAGGATGTTGTTTTGTGGTTGTGGATAGGCGCACAAAATATGCACATTTTTGTGGAATTCAAAGTAATTATACTACAAGTCAAGTGGCTAAAGTATTCATGAAGGAAATTCATAGACTTCATGGATTCCTTAAAGTAATCATTAGTGATAGAGATCCAAAATTCACGGGAAATTTTTGGAAAGAGTTATGAAAGATAATGGGAACAACGTTGGCTATGAGTTCAATGTATCACCCACAAATAGATGGCCAAACAAAAATTGTTAACAAATGTTTGGAAGGTTATCTCCGCTGCTTTTCTTTAGACAAGCAATCCCAATGGGTCAAATGGCTTCCTTTAGCATGGCGGTATGATGCCACCTATCACACATTTACAAAGATGACTCCATTTGAGGTGCTTTATGGTTATCCAACGCCTAGTATCACATCATTTTTGCAGGATCATTCTAAAGTATAGGAAATGGATACACATATGGAAAAGAAAAAAGAAACTTTGCAAATCCTTAAAGAAAACCTTCATATGGCCCAGAAAAGGATGAAGCAACAAGCGAATCAACATAGGAGTGAAAGACAAATTGAGGAGGGTGATTGGGTATATTTGAGACTACAACCTTATAAGTGATCTACTCTTAAACATAAGAAGAATAAAAAATTAGCTCCAAAATTTTATGGACCCTACAAGATTATTTGAAAATTGGAGAAGTGGTCTATGAGTTAGATTTGCCTTCCTCCCGCATTCATAAAGTTTTTCATGTATCTTGCTTGAAAAAGGTTTTGGGGAATACTATGCTAGTGCAAATAGAATACCAGAATTAAATGAAGGGAAGTTGATTCTTGAACTAGAAAAAAGTTATTAATAGACGTTCTCTATTTCTTTGAATAGAACCATTATAGAGTACTTAATCAAGTGGAAGAACATGCCACCAAAAGAAGCTACATGGGAAGATGAACAATTCATGAAGAAACACCCTAAATTACAAGCTTTTAGGGCAAAGCTTTTTTAAGAGGGGGGCTATGTTAAGGCCCTAACAATCATATATTATTATTATATTAGTTATGGTTAGGTCAGCTCAGTACTAGGTTACGTAATGACCACTTCATCTCCTATTTATAATAGAAATTCATTTGTATAATCATCTCATCTTTTCTTGTGTATTTGGTACATTGTATAAGGAGGTTGTCCCCTTAAAGAGGCTTCTTATTCATCTCTTTTCTTCATTCTTAAGGTGTGGGTTGCCCTCTCTTGGTTATTTTATGCTCGTTTGGGGAATTTGGTGCATAACACCAGATCTCCGAATGAAATACATCATGCATTAAGGGAAAAGGAGTAGAAGTCATGCAAAAATAATGGCTTGTGGTCTTTGCCATATTCACAATGCACTATAGTTGGACGCAAACAAAATTTACCCAATTAAAAGTGTCAAATCCCAATACAACCTAGGCACAAAGGAATTGAACACACCCTAAAGTTGTTCAGTCTAGCATTCCATCGTAAGAAGCTCAAGGCATGTACAACAATCTGAAATGAGATCTAGTTAAACTCTTGAAGGGAATTCCAGTGTCAAACTTGAAAATGGTGTTGCACAACTCCATATCACTTTGCAACTTGGCCACTCTTCTTCCTTTGTGAGCGCCATGTCATGATGTTCAATTGACTATCTAAAAATATGATATGCCCCCCTTGGGTCATATCAAAAATCCTCTTTTCTATGGATAGAGCTACAATCCTACCTTTCTATCATTTTTTATTGTGCCTTCGAACCAATAGAAATGAGGGATTTCTAGAGCCATTAGTAAATCAAGGGAATCAACCAGTGCAAAGGAAGTCAAAAATCTCACAACAATGTAGTGGAAAGTGTTGGAGTAGTAGGCTATATAGGTTCATCACACTTTTGGATTTTTCAAAGACAAGCAGTCGATTATGAGACTCAACTAAGAGGGCGACTGAATAGTTGACTAAGCAGTCAACTAGGTAGTCCACTGACAAGCAATTAGACCAAAACAATAAACCAGTGTGGAGAACAAGTCAAACATCAAAGAGTTTGGTATGCACCCTCATTAATTTATGTGGACCTCATCTTCCTCACCTCAAGTGAGTTGGTTACATCTTGGTGCTATATGATATGACCCTATGGGTCAATCTAAGTGTGACATATGAACATGTGCAATATCTATTGTGTATGGAAATCTTTTGGTTTTGTACACTTCTATGTATGTTGACCTATGCCCCTTCGTTGTGATTAAGTGTTGTAACAATGTCTCTAGCCACCACCTCTCTCTTGGAATACTAGTTTTATAATCTACCTAATCCATGAGTTCAACAAGGTATTAGAGCTAGTGGTTTGAGATCTAGCATATTGTCTACGATTACTTTGGAGACTGCCAATGGTACATGCTCTTTAGGAGCCAAATTTGTTTGGTAAATTGACTAAGGG
This sequence comes from Larix kaempferi, assembly GCA_027924585.1. Taxonomy (NCBI): domain Eukaryota; kingdom Viridiplantae; phylum Streptophyta; class Pinopsida; order Pinales; family Pinaceae; genus Larix; species Larix kaempferi. The sequence goes on along the minus strand of BSBM01000096.1, from coordinate 14,653,760 downwards.
TTTCGACTTGCAAACTAAATCTGGGATTAGATATGTAGATCAACATCATGAGTTCCAAACAAGAGCCTGGGGGTAATGGAAAGGCTGACAGGCTAACCTTTCAATGTAAATTTTCCTAACCCTGGGGGAATGTCATCCTTATGTTCTCAAATTAATAAACTTTAATTTGCAGAAAGTAAATTCTTAGCATAACAGTATTCACACATATAGTAGGAAAATGAACAGCAGAATCATAAACACAGTACATACACAATTTACTCCTTCAAATCAGCTTTTCATTAATAGATCAAAGCTTACAAGGAAACCTCCACAATTGCCAAAACATGCAGTTGTACAGTACACTCAAATGGAACAAATTTGCACACTTATTGAGCAAAACTGCCCTCCAAAACCGAGAAAATAACCCGCTACTTGCTGTCTGTACAAATGTATAAACCTATTCGTGAGACTATACAGAATTCCCTACGGATCCATACACTATACGGATCTGTCGTACTTATTGCCTGCTTGTTGAAATCTACCTAGTTGTTGAATTGGGCTCGTCCCTGGTGCTTTAACTCTGCTCCTTATATGAGTTTTTTCACCTTTCAACCAAATTGTCTTTGAGTAAAGAATGAATGTGTCTTAACCCTCTACCTTGACTTGTCTTTATACTTTAGATAAACCCTTATCTCTCGGTGAGACGTACGGTTGAGATTAGTCTAAATCACTAATGTATCCTACTTCATGCCAAAAGTGTCAAGAGATTTCTTCCATTGGGCAACAAAGTATAATTTGGGCGCCATTAATAGGCATTGTTAAGGAGTCTTCTTGGCATTTTCACAAGCACTACTAAACCTGATAATGCATCTTTCTGAATCTGCAATTGTGTTTATGCATATGTTTAATCAACACTGTTGAGAATCATTCTACACTTCTACAATTATTTCTGAATTTGTCTGGTTATTGATTGTTCTAAAGCTTTTTCCTAGTTATTCACGTCTCTTTCCGCTATATACATTTCATTTGTAGATCTCATGTACAAATTAACTCCAGTCACCAAGGGATTTCATGTTGAGGGTTTCTCACATCGGCCTCTAGGAACAATTCCATACATGGATTCTTCGATGGAGTTTGCATAGAGATTGGATGCATGAGCGAGCATCGTTTTCAAGGCTAATAGGAAGAAAAGGTGGGTCATCAATCAAATAAGCAAGCCAGAATTTTGATCTCTCAAGAATTAAATATCGAGCCGTCAATCTAAACGTGCAATTTGATGGGTCGATTCTCTTGACAATTTTAAATATCAGGGAGTCGCATTCTAATAAGTGGGGTGGAATTCTCGTGGAATTGGGATTTTAGACATCAATCTCATAGTTGGGTCCATCGGTCAGCTTTCTCGATGGCTATGAGAATTCCCGTCAACTTTGGACCTCGAATTCACGTCGGCTTTGCTCGTCAACTCTAAATTCTTCGTTGGCTTGCTCTAAGAACTCCCGTCGACTTTGATTCCTGAAAACTTTGACTCTCATGCGGACGCCCAATTCGAGTTTTTTCTCATGCAGGCTCTCAAATTCGTCGACAGATCTCAGCCCCCCAAAAAAGGAAATCGATGGTTCCTTTCCACAGGGTTTTCCCACGCGGGCTTCGTTGGACCCACAAAAAGGGAATTCAAAGGTTCACTAGATAAAAAGAGAATTCAAAGATCATCGCAGAGGACAAATTTCCAAGGATTTGGCAGGACGCAGTTTGCAAGTTTCAAGGGCTTAGCAAGGCACACTTTGTAGGTTTTGGAGATTCTATGGAAGACTCCCCAATTACCCAACCCTCATCCCCACCTATAGCACCTGAATACAAAACAGGACCAACAACAAAGGTAAACTGGGTACAAAACAAGACCCTCGATGACTGTAACAACATTTAAGGACCGATCTATAGCCCCACTGACATAGTTATGGAGCAGGTTTTCTCATACTGGATGTCCCAGGTTAAAAACATGTTGCAAAAGGTGGGATTTCTCATAAACAAAATGAACTAGCTCCATTAAGAGGTATCAAATCTCAAACAGTTGGTCTTTGAGATGAAAAACCTAGAAAACATACACTTGCATAACCCAATTGCGGATATGCTCCAATCTGAGATTTCAAATATCAAAAATTTGCAAGAAGAGATGAGATTGTTAATGTTAGTGCAGTTGCGAGACCCATTCTCAGAGAGGATGGTACCCTAGTCAGTTAACTAGGGTTCCTGGTAAAATTAACCATGAAGAGTAAAGAGTAAGACCCTAGAAGGTTCTTGGTCGGGGACCAAGCAGGTTGATGCCATGGCAAAGTCCCTAGCATGTGGCTAGGGCCCCTATTTGTCTCTAGGGTTTTCTGGTCTGGGACCAGACAGTTTCTTTGTCACGAGGACCAAGCAGGTCTTGCAGGTTGAGACAGAGACCTCTTGGTCTGGGACCAGGCAGATTCTTGGTCACAAGGAGCAAGTAGTTCCTGCAGCGACATACCTACTCAGTTAACCAGGTGGAACTTGGTCAGTGGACCAAGATGATGATGTGTGATGTCCTCTTCTCCTAGGTCTTCGAGATGGTTGAGATAGATGGTCTTCTCAAGGGACTGGCCACCCCTTAATGGAGCCACTAGTAATTGACCTAAGGAGGAGCCTGGAGGACCACATGATCACATCATCCAGTGTTGATCCTTCCTTATACAGTGATGATGAACTTTCAAGTTAAATGGAACATTTGTACATTTGAGAGAGAGATGACTGGTTGTACCTTCCCCACCTTGGCTGATTTTTTTTTTGGTCCTTACACCTTGATGATTATTGGTCTTGTGGTACTTTGTCTTTGACTTGTGGTTAGTAGGGTCATTTACCCACTTTGAGTTATTTTTTGTGTACTATCTTGATGTTTTTGGTCCTATGGGTACTATGGTTGTTTGCCCACTTTGTGGTATACCCTTGATCCCAAGGGTTATGGGTCATGTACCCACACTTATCTTATTTTGGGTCATGTGTTGGTCCTTGTACCCTCACCTAACTAATTAAATGACCCGAGTACCCACCTAATGTCACCCTATTTATATTTTATATCATTAAAAGTGACTTTATTGTTTTGACCATAAATGTCGGTACCCACCCAAGTCACCTTATTTATATTTTATATTTTATAACTTGTGACTTTTATTTTTATGACCTAACAAAGTGGTACCCTCCTAAATCTATGGAACCATAAAAGATTAATTTAATGTTCATTCTAGAAGGTCTAAAGCCTATTTATTGAAGTCTTCATTTGGCAAGTGAATTTATACAACATCTTTTACCTCTGCTCTGCTTGACGTCAAAGAGTTTTGATGTTGCTCACTTGAGTTTGAAGGCTGCCCACCTATTGAACATTTCAGATCTAGTTTTTGATGTTTGTGAGGTTTGATATGCATTCAGGGTTTGATCTTTGATTACAACATGATCTAATTTGTTGACTTGTGATCTGATTGAAGAAGGTCGTGACAGCTGTGACTTGGTAAACCTAGCCGTCAACCCTTTTCTGCTAACCTATAATTTTGTGGAGTCCGATCTGCCTTCTTGAAGCTTAACTTGGGTCCGATCTACTGTTATCTACTTGTGTGTGAGCTCGTTCTGTTAGTTATGGGTCTGACTTGCTATATTTGAGCTTCGACCTGCTGCTATTAGCTTGATTGTGATCTGATTTGTTCGATATGTGTGTAGAAGATATACCTGGGGTTTGATCTATCTCTTTGTGGAGGGCCACAACTAGTTGAAGGCACAAACATGGTAGCTGTAACCATTTTCTGCAAGTCGTGAATCCTTTTGGCACTAAATCTGCCTGCTATGAGTTCCTTGGTGGAGGCCGTAAACCCCTCCTGACTTGATCCAACTATTTGTGGTTTGCTCAGGTCTGATATGACTGCTATGTGCTCACGTGTGGGTATGACCTTGTCCGTTTTACTAAGGCTGTGACCTTGTGTGGGTCTGAGCCAATGTTACAAAAACCGAACTGGTGGTCGAACCGACCGACCCTATGAACCAGAACCGGACTAAAACCGAACAAAAACAAAAAAAAAAAAACAAACAAACAAACAAACGGACCATAAAACCGGTCCACCAAAACTACATAAAATATTCAAATTTTGAAAAATTAAATATATATTCATGTGCATCTATGTGAATTCAAACCATTATACACAAATTTGCAAAAAGGGCTACTGTATGTATTTTGCTAGGTGCCATACTGATCATATTTCACTTGAATCATATGTCTAACATGCTGAGGAAACTGTTGTTGTTGAAAAGGTTGTTTCAAGGCTGTTATAAGTTATAACAGACTGTCACCTTGGAATATGCCCACAAAAGTTTCTTTGAACTACACAGTTAGCTCAGAGTTGTTGTTAGGGCTACTCAACGCCTCTTTACCGTTGTAGGTAACTACTATTAGCTGTATTTTATTTATGATGATATAACCACGACTGTTGTAGGTACTTAGCATACTCTTTCAAGGATGCTACACTTCCCAGGAATGTCAAGAATGATTTTTAACTCAAAATACTCAAGTGAATAGTGTGAGAGAAATAGAGTAGTTAGGGTTGCTTTTATAGCTTTCTTAGGGGTTTAGGGTTATCTAGAACCTTCCCCACTCAACCAACATTTCTATTTTTTTTTTTTAAATTAAAAAATGGCCTCTTAAGTATCATTTTTATTTTTATTTTTAAATTTAAAAAATTTGTACTGAACCGGTCAAAACCGGAACCGGAACCGGAAAACTGGCCGGAACCGGGAAAACCAACCAGAACCAGTCAGAACCGGTCATTTCCGGTTTGAGACACCAGTTTGAACCGGTGAGGCCTCTGAACCGGTCGAACCGGCCGGTTTTGCCAAAACCGGTCCGATTTTTGTAACATTGGTCTGAGCTAGCTGCTGAGCACATATTTGCTAAGGTCATGACCTTTGTGAGTCAAATCTATTTAGTGAGATTGTATTTGGGTCAATTGTATGTTGATCCCTCCGTTTGACCAAATCTATACACTGAGACTTATCTGTGATCTATACTCTGTGGTTAAACTTATGTGTTGACACCTTTTTTCAAATCCAATCTATTATACTGAATTTTGATTTAGTATGTCATCGTGTTTCTGACTGTCATTGACTATTTGTTTATACCTTAACCCAGTCATCTCTCTATCTCTGGTTTGTACTAACCCTCTAGCAGGGTCATCTGGTTCCTAGTGATTGACTAGCCTTTGAGAGGCACAGTCCTTTTTCTGAAAGTAAAATTTTATGAGTATAAAAATAGGAAGGGTTCCTCACTCTAGGTAAGTACCCTTACTTGACTTTTTTATTGTTAATTAAATATGTTAGTTATTCTGCTATTGCTGATTACATGTTACTAAAGATTACTTTAACACGGTAACCCAATTGGTAGTGTTAGAGATGAAAAGTTGAAAGAGATGAAAATTATGTTTCAGTACTATTTGCTGCTGTACTATTTCATTTCAGTATTAGTTTGTTAAAAGTAATTTTGCATTAAAGTACATTGATTTTTTTGTTATTCTTCTGCATCAAACCCCAACCCTAACCAAAATTTAACAGAGATCACAGCAGGCCTTATTTAAACCAATGTTATAAAGACCGGACTGATCATTGAACTGGTAGAGCCCAAAAATCTGAACCGGACCGGAACCGAGAAAAAGTCGGACCGGAAAAGCGATCGACCAAAGACTACATAAAATATTCAAATTTTGCAAAAAATATATATATTAATGTGCATCCATATGAATCCAAACCATTATACACAAATATGCAAAGTTTATCATATATATAGCAAGTATGGGTGCATAAAGCCAAAATAACACCGAGTGCAATTCATCTCTGGACTAAAATGCATCAACAAAGAGGCTCTAAATGGCCCCTAGAGTCCAAAAATAAGCATAGTACTAATCAATAACTATCGTTTAGTGCCTACAATCTGATCATATGGTACTAATAGTATAGACTCTAATTGTGCATAGTAGACACCCTACAATTTTGATGAAACCTCCTAATACAAACATTAAAAAAAGGTAGAAAAAACTTCACATGCTTAGTAAGTAATTTTGCTTGAGTGAAGGGTACATTTTTACTAACGTTATGACAAAGGAGTTAAACAATCATCACCACCAACAATGCGCTTAATTAAATGCCAATCCTCTAACCTCATACATGATAGAATCTAGTGGAAACGTTGCAATCCTGAAACCCTGAATACTATTAAGTTTGTTGAATATTGAATGGGATTTAAAATTCTACTTTTTGCATATGAAGTTCGGTGAGGTTGAAACCACTCTCAAACATCTTGAAACAATTAATGGTAATGTTAAAAATTTAAGTAAAAGGATAGAAAATGAAAGATAAGGAGAGTGCCACTTTTACTTTAAGAATTTAATATTACCATTTAATGTTATTGATGATTACTAAGGTTAGGTTTTTTATATTAGTGTAGTCTTTTTTTGTTTTATTTTTTTAAATTGAATTTTTAGGGCCCAAAGCCACAGTTGTACGATGCAGTACAAAACCGACCGGTTAGGTGAAAAAAAGTCGATTCCATACGGAACTGACCAGTTCCTATACGAAATCAACTCGGCCATTTTCAGTTCAGGGTGGCAGTTCAGACCGATTGGGTGCCTAAACTGGTTGAGCCGATAGGTTTTTCGAAAACTGGACTGGTTCTGATAACACTAATTCAAACAAGAGATAGAAAGGCAGCAACAAACCCTTAATCTTGGGTTGAAGTGGTCCGAAAAAGGACTTAACCTCCTTCGCTCACTGGGTTGGAGGGGGTGATACGCATAAGTTTGAATGAGGAACGCCTCCGTCAGACCCAAGAACTTAACCTCAGAGTACATTATGTGGATTCCCCCCTCCATGAGGCCCCGTCAAATCCCCTACAACTAGGTACTTCTTTCACGACACCTTGGATCTGAAGGACCTCACCATTGAACATGTATGGATGGGCCACAACTCTACACTCCTCTATTTCTGAAGAAGAGAGGACCAACTCAGAACCCTCCGAGCCAAAAAACGACTAATTTCACTTTCACTCACACACAAGATCTTCCTTAATGCTAACCTCACCAGAGCCCAGTAGGCGAAACTCAAGCAGTCCAAGGACTTGGTCACATCAACACGAAAAGAAGGAAAGCGGGTAGTTATTCGTTATCTCAAAGTCATCATCCGTGAGTAAACACCTTTGGGATACTCCTGCCCCTGGTCCAAATGTCGGCCTCATCCAAAAGAGAGACGGGTTAAGGGGGCCATGCCCACCATCTCCATTAGTTGTTGGAATTGCAACTGTGTGTTTTGGTCTTCACCGAGCACACTTTGCAATGCAGCCGGGTCCTGTGATCTCTTTTTCCTCATAGAGACACACAAAAGCCCCATGCGAACACCACCACATATCCATGGGGGCCACTAGGTATGGTCTCATAGACAACAGACGTAGTCTGACAACACCAAAGGTTTCGAAGGGGTTGCATGTCTCATAGGGGTCTCTCTCCAAGGTCGGGTTACCATGGTGATAGGTGACATTAAACAAGCATGCTAGCTTTTTGTGGGTCTAAATCCATCAGACTATCCCCTTGCTTCAGGATAGTTACATCATTGTTTGCTACTTCCCCCCAACCTTGTCACACTTTTCACTTCATAGGGAGTTCAAGGGGGGCCCTTTCCTTGATCTTTATACAAATATCTCCCACTACTCCAATCTTGGGGAGGTCATTCTTCAAGGTGACTTCAACGCCCGCTACAGGTACCCCTTCATGACAAAGGAGAGGATGCTCTTTGCCTCCAGGAGGTAGAGCCGAAGTTGGTGTGCCTTCACAAGAGTTCACGAGATGGGAATGGGCCCCTCATATGTTATGGGTGACACCTTTTACAGCTGTGTGAATCCCATGATTTATTGATCTTGAATGGGCTTCCTTGTTTCCCAAGGTCAAGGGATTTCACTTACTTCCCCCACAGCGAGGGAGCTAGTGTGGTTGATTACGTCCTAGCCAACCAAGATCTCCTCACAAGCATCCACCTCCTCTCAGTATCCACCCTCCTTATGGCCTACCATGCCCTCCTCACCTTCAAATTCTCCCTCTCTACATCCCCCCCCCCCGCCAACCTCCCAACTTCCCACCCGACATCCTCTTGCACCACCTTCCTTTTCGATAGAGATTATGTAGACTTGTACATCAATCACCTTAAGGAGTTGCTTCCCCCTATTTCCCACTTCAAGTCAATGGACACACCCACAACCAAATACAAGATACTCTTCACGGTCCTTAAGGAGGCTACCCTCAATTCCTATCCCCACTCTTCTCGTCAACAAACCCACAATCCCATTCCTGGCTCCTACCCCATGAATCGCTGGTTTGACAAAAAATGCAAATCCCTCCACAAGCATCTTGCTTTCACCCTCAGACATGACCCCACGTCCTCCCCTCACCTCCGCAAAGCCTATTGTAAACTCCTTCATCACAAGAAGCGAACGTTCCTCTCCTGGAAAGGACGTGAACTTTGCGCAACCCTTCACCTCTCCCTAAAAGCCTTCTGACATGCTCTTTTTCCAAGACATCGTGCCATCCCACCAGACCTAGACCCCCAAGCCATGTTCTCCCACACAACCTCCCTTTACGACATTCCCAAACAACCTCCCGTGTACATCCCCTCACCCCCCTCATGCCACCTTTTCTCGGAGCAGGACATTAGGAGAGAAGCTAGAGTTTGAGCACCAACAAAGCAACAAACGAGTAAGGCATCCAGGCCGAATTCCTTAAGCATGGCATCCAATCTCTTGACTCACATATTGTTGATTTATTTAACCATGTGGTATGTTCTAATTTCCATCACTCTTGGACCAAACACATCATTCTCCCTATATTCAAAAAGATATGGGGTGTGTTTCCTAATGATATAGGTTTGGACAACAATGTTGAGTTGGCATTAGCTGTTAAATTTTTAACATGTAGATCCAATTTGATAGCAGTAACAGTCTTTTTCAATTATTAGCAGACTTTAAAACATATAAATCTGAGATATTAGCAGCAGTAGATGAACAATAAACAAGAAGAGACAATCATCCACAAGAGCACGAAGGTTTACCCTAGGGAAAACCTTTTCAAGGAATAAAAACCCTAGCAATAAAAATCTTCCTTAATATGAGATGACTAAGTTTGTACATGAGCAGATATAAAGAGTAGACTTTTACATCAATGTCAATTTGCCTCTAGGGCACACATACTAAGAGAATCCTGTTGAAGATGACTAAATCAGCTTGACGGAGATTTGATCAAACCCTAGCCTTCAGATGCTGCTGATCAGGAGGCCGTTTGAATGTGAAACTGAGCCATTAACTAAGCTGTTAATTATTGACTGAGTCGTTGACCGATTTGACCAACCTGAGGTCTGTTTTGATTGAGCCAAGGTCTGTTGTTGATAGATTGAGGCTGACGAAACCGTGAGACAACATATCGGAACCCTGCTGAGAGGGTTTGAAGTAGATCGAAACCATGTTGAGAGGGTTTAAAGCAAATCGAAACCCTGTGGAACCCTGTTGAGCTCTTTTGGATAGTTTGGAACTCTAAGGGGATGAATCGGAACCCTATTGCTGCTCTTTTGGATAGCGCAGAACCTTGAGCAACCTTTAAAACTCATATCGGAACTCTGTCTGGGCAATACAGAACCCTGAGCAGCCTTCAAACATCAGATTGAAACTTTCTATATGTTGAACGGAACCTTGAGATCAGACTTCAAGCAGATTGGGACCTTGAGAATGTTGTTGGAACCTTGGCGGCTGCCTTCACAAACTGATCAGACCTCACTGAGATAGGAGAGAGAAGATACCAGCATAAAACCCCATAAAAAATGCCTTTTGGATCAGAGATAAAGTTGTCTTGTATGTTATGTTCAAATGAGAGAGCTTCTCTATTTATATTTCACCTTTGGGGATCAATTCCTTAGTCTTAGGAATAAACAAATAGTAAAATCCACTTAGTTAGGGTTATATTATTTTATTTTCACTGTTAACCCTTCACAAAAGAATTTGACTTTTATCTTGGACCTTTGGTCTTTTACAAGTGAGTTATTGGTCCTTCATTGGGGTTCTTGGACCTTCAATGGGTTTCTTGGTCCTTCAAAGGGATTCTTAGACCTACAATGAGTTTCATAACCATGATAAGTCATCTTAAGCATTCTTCTTGGTCTTCATGGTCCACACGTGCCAACTCAAAGTACATCATCATAAATAAGGAAGATTTTCATTGTTTCTTTTTCCCTCCTCATTAACACCAAGGTCAGGTGCTAAGTACTTCAACAGGGGTGGCCAGGCCATTGAGAAGGTCCCATGGACCACTAACCAAGGAGAGGAGTACATCACTTACCTAGATCCAATCTAGGACTTCACATTGTTTGAATCAACGTGCTGGTCCCTGACTAGGTTCTTCAGCTCTAGGCTGAAGGTTGACTGAAGTCATCAACATCTTGGTAACTGACCAAGTGCCTCCATTCTCAAATAATGGCTCTCAGCCCCAGGTTGAGCTTCAGTCCCAGACTGAATTATGTTGATCAACTTCTTGGTCCCTGACCAGGTGCTTCCATTCTCCCGGAGAATGGTTCTCAGCCCCAGACTGAATGTTGATCAACTTCTTGGTAACTAACGAGGTGCCTCCATTCTCCCGGAGAATGGCTCTCGATGCTGCTAAAAAAAATCAACGTTAGCCAACTTGGATATCAATGAACCGATGCTAGAGCCAGTCATTTTTTATGATGGTGATCCTCTTGAGGGATCATCCTACACACCAGCAGATGAAAATCTCAATTTGGATATAGTGGATGAGGAGGAGGATGGAGGAGATAGTAGTGCCAATGGTGATGATTTTAATGATGCTGACATTGAGGAGGACTATTGAGTCCTAGCAGTGACAACTTTGAGCTATGGCATTCTTCCATCTATGGTTCAAGTATCTAGAATCTAGATTCTACCCTACTTTGAAGTTTGTATTTTCCATTGGCATTCCCACCTATAGTATCCACTATCAACACCTTAATATTTATGTAATACTATTTGATTTTGATTACATCAAATGATTTGATTTTGATTTTAAACTTCTATTTATGATGTGTATTGAATATTCTAATTTAATCATTATTGATGTTACACGCAGTTAGTAACTAGTTGTATCAGTGTTTTATAAATGTTCTAGTTTCTAAAAAAAATGGATCTTTATGTCTATATTTTATATTTATAAATATATATATATATATAGAGAGAGAGAGAGAGAGAGAGCTTTTTTAATTTATATACAAAACCGTGTCCCTGTGTCTTGTTTCGAAGGTCATTGTGTTCGATGTCGGATACTTGTATTTCCATGTCCTCCATGTCCCATGTCCTCATGTTAGTTGACTTAGTTTATAGATGATACAGAACTGGATCGATACTTTTCAGTCAATGGAGCAAAGACAAAGCACACGGGATTTTCATCAACAGAAGGAAATAAGAGAAAATGAATTAGCCTACTTCCTCTCCTGTGCTTGCTCTGAAGAAAATGAGAAGGAAAGATACCAAGATGATGCCAAATTATGAAGAGATTCCAAACACATTATTCAAGTCTGGTGCTGTTCAAATAAAAGCAACTGCAAGAAGTGAACCTTTGGTGGGTTATGAACTTATGAGTGCCACAAATTCTGGTCAGGATATCACTTGTCTTGCAGTTGGTGAATATCCAGATGACAAACCATTATAAAAACAAGAACCAAAGTCAGTAAACATTCAACTAGGATCTAGTTCATTAAAATCTGAGAGATGCAAAATGGTTCACCATAAAACAGAGCCATCTGTCATAGGCATTGATGTGTTTAATAAGGATGGGAGCAATTCCAAGTATTTCCATTGCAGGATCTAAAGACAACACTTTCAAGAAAATAACCGTGGCTGAACCTTCAGATGGTGATGTGCAATACCACTCAGATAAGCATACAACTCTGGGAGCTAAATGCCATACAAGACAAACAGCATGGAGGACGTATGTATCTAATCTTAGGCAGCAAAGGAGTGGTTACAGGGTATATTTAGAACGTGCTCAACCTCTTGGTTTATCTGAACTCGTCTTCTTCCACTAAATTAAGAAAGTCACCTCATAATATTCTCAGAGGAGTATTTTCACTTCAAACTTAATTTGTGGAGGTTTGAGAGAAGCATTTTCGCTTCAGCTATTCTTGGGGCAAATTAGCTTGCTCTTAATCGTTTAATCCCTGCATGTTAGATCTCAGAAAGGGTGCACTTGTCTAAGTGATTCTGTTTGGGTATGTATGCTACCTAATCAACATGTTACAACAGCATGCAGAACTTAGGAGTAATGGAACAACAGTCTCAAGCACTTTCCTAGCATATTGGGGAGGACATATACATCACTAGTTGTATTTGTAGGTTACTTTCTATTTTAGAGATAGGTGCATTGGTCATCACTTAAGTTATCAATTCAAACTCTAAAGGCAACCCACACTATGTGGTTGTTATCTTGGGTTATCATTCATGCAAGGAGAAGGCACATCGAGGAAAACTGGTGCTATTTCTGGATCAACAGGAGAGCACACCCTTTACTCTTGATCAGACTGGTGCATGTTGAAGATGAACAGTAGTGGGTGAGGTTGTCTTTTAGTGGCAGAGGTTGAAGGTGTTTCTATGCAAGCACGTGGGACAAAGTCACTTAGGGAGTTGTACATCTATTCTGGGGGTAGCATGTATACCCTAGCAGTAATTTCAGCATGGTGTGGAAGGAAAATTTCTATCTTAGGAATTTTGAGTGCATTGAGTTCACTATTGGTTTGGATGCATGGGATTTATCACACTTGAACATTACCCAGAGAAAGATGTCACACGCAGTAATCAGCAGTGGACTCATGCTTGAAGATCAGATAGATGGATGGTACATGTTAATTTAATGTAACTTCGAAGTATATTCTACTTGTATTTTATTATTGCAACTCAGTCGGGGATGTTTTACCTCCGTCGGGGATGTCATTATTACATTTGGTCATGTAAAGGTCATGAGGTTAACCCTCCATTGTAAGTCGGGCCGTTAGCACCCAAGTAAATGTAATATAAGTGGTAATTGAGTCTCGACTCTCCCTAGAGAAGTCGGCCCAGTTGGGGTTATTGAGGCCAACCTAGCTGAGTTAAAGATTAAGTGAAAAGTAAAGTATAAATAGAGGGAGAGCTTCCCTCATTTATTCATTCACTCACTTGTGCAATTCACATTAGTGGAGAGAGAGAGATATCTGCGAAGGAGAAGGAGTGGCTTGAGTCCAGAGTTTGGTCTTTTTGTCTCTCTTATTTGTGAGACATATTTTTGGGGCATTGTACTTGATCATCTATATTGAGGAAGTTCTTGATGGGTTTTCTTCCCCTTGAGGGTTTCCCAGGGTATATTGTTTTGTGCTTTGTGATTGTGTATCTTTCAGAGATCCTGATTATGCTGCTATTGTGAATAATGTATTGAATGCTAATGAATTTGCAAATCTAGTCTATGGTAGCATATAATCTTAACATGGTATCAGAGCTTGCCTGAAAAGAGCAACTTTCACAAGGTAAAATTCTCTCTCTCTCTCTCCAGAAGTGAAAAATTAGGGCTTTTCACAGAAGTGGATTTTTTGAGTGCTATTGGCATAGGGAAGTGCACCTCTCCAAGAGCGAAATTTTGGTACCAAGATCGAAATTTTTGAGTGGGTAAAACTCCCGGAAAGTCAAACCCTAGTTTGACTTTGGACCAGAAAACCAGAAAAAGCCAGAAAACTGCAGATCCGAAATTCGCAAGTCAATTTTGAAGGGTGAAATTTTGAAATTTTCAAAATCCAAGTACACCAACATACTCGCCTCAGTCAAGCGCATATTTTGGTGAGTTCAGTTTTTCATTTTGAGAAATTTTGATTTTTGATTATTTTCTGCTCCCTGGGTTGCGATGGCACCAAGCACCAAGCTTGATGACAAGTTGGAAGGCAAGAACTTTCGTGCTTGGAAGTATAGGATTGGTCTCATTCTAGAAGAGAATGACCTTACCAAGTTTGTTAAAGAACTTGTACCTGAACCCAAAGAAGCTGAAGCTAAGGAGAAGCAAAAGAAGGATATGATTAGGGCTATGAGGATCATAACAGACTCCATTAAAGATCACTTGATTCCTCAAGTATCCTCTAAGAAGACTCCAAAGGAGATGTTTGATGCCCTAACTGGAATGTATGAAGGAAGAAACATAAATCGGAAGATGAGCCGAGGAGAATCCATTCAAGAATGCAAAGATGAGCCGAGGAGAATCCATTCAAGAATACTACTTTACAAGGGTTTCCCAATTCAAGGAACAACTAGAAGCTATTGGAGACACCCTTGACGAAGATGAGTTGGTAATGGCTACTCTCAATGGCCTTACTAGACCTTGGGACTCCTTTATCCAAACCATGTGTGCAAGAAAGGAAAGTCTACTATTCGAAGTTGTATGGGAAGAACGTGTCCAGGAGGAAGCTAGAGTAGCAAATCAAGAAGCACTACTCAGGGATGATGATTAAGCTCTAGCTACCCATACAAAGAGAGGAAAAGGAAAACCTCATTTCAAGAAGGAAAATCATAAGGAGTTCCACCCTCCAAAGAAGTTTCAAAAGTATAAGAAGGGAAACTACAAGCGAAGAGACTACTCTTCTTTCCTATGTTTTTGTTGTGATAAGATGGGACATATTGCGAAAGATTGTCCAGAAAGAAAAGACAGAAAAGAAGATTACAAGAAGAAGAGCAATAAAAGACATCATGCTCATTTTGCCGAAGATGAAGAAGAAGAACCTCCCAGGAAGTTACTAAAGGAAGACATCGAAGAATATGTCTTGTAATAGTGGTGCTTCAAAGCACTCTCTCCAATCTTGAAGAAAAGGACTCCCCTCGGAAAGATTCACTAGGAGAATAGGAGAAGCAACGTACAAGATTGGTTCAGGAACTCTGATGACGAAGTAGAGCTCGCCATTAGACATTTCAGTAATCCTTGCAAGGAGACTAGGATCAAAAGAGATCCTACCAAACAAACAAAGATAAGTATTTGAATTGTCATTTTTATCAAAGCGTTTAAATGATAGTGTCCAGTTGTGTACACATTTATTTAGGATGTGTGTTATGCATGTTTGCATCGATATGCATGTGATGGGAAGTATCGTACAACGATCACCTACAAATGAAGAATGATGAGACTTGTTCCGTAGAACAAGTGACAATGGTTCATATATAAACAAGACTTGTGAAATCAAGTAGAGGAAGTCGACTATGACGAGATAGCCAGACTCATGGTGTGATCGAAGTATATGAAGATGTACCTCCTAGAGTTGCAGAGGTTGCACCATCTCGCGATGATGAGACCTCGAAAGATCATGATGTGTTGGAACCCCAAGAACCTCCATCCATGACTATATTTCTCGCAAGAGAAAACCAACTTGGGCTCATGAAATTATTCAAGATGCTGAGAAGTATGGAGCTCCAGAAGTCTCCACAAGAGAAAGCAAGATGCCAAAGCCATTTTCCAGTTATGTGGCTTTGATATGTGATCTTGTAGATAAAGAACCTACCTGCTTCGAAGAGGCCATTCAAAAGAAAGAATGCGTAGAAGCTATGACGGAAGAATACCAATCAATAATGAAGAATGATGTATGGGACATAGTTCCCAAACCAGAAGGTAAAAGTGTGGTATCTTCCAAATGGATATACAAGATAAAACATGCTACGGATGGAAGTATTGAGAAATACAAAGCTAGGTTTGTGGCTCGAGGATTCTCTCAAAAAGAAGGAATCGATTATGAGGAAACATTTGCTCCTGTAGAAAGATAAACTTCAATTAGAACCATCATGGCACTGGCAGCCACGATGGAGTGGAAGTTACACCAAATGGATGTGAAAACAACTTTCCTGAATGGTGTTATTAAGGAGGAAGTGTTCATAGAATAGCCACAAAGTTTTGAGGTTGAAAACAAAGAGACGCATGTCTGCAAATTGAAGAAGGCTCTGTATGGATTAAAGCAAGCTCCAAGAGCTTGGTATGGAAGGATTGACAGTTTTCTAACGAGCTTGGGCTTTACTAAGAGTAAAGTTGATCCTAACCTTTACTTCAAGGTTATGGATGATGAACCAATCATATTATTGCTATATGTGGATGGCTTGTTCCTGACAGGTAATGAGAAGAGAATCTCAGACTGCAAAGAGAAGCTTGCTGCAGAATTTGAGATGAGAGACCTTGGCTTAAATGCATTATTTTCTAGGTCTCTAGGTATGGCAGAGCCTAGAGGGAATCTTCCTTAACCAAGGGAAGTATGCAGTGGAAATATTGAGAAGATTTGATATGTTGGAGTGCAAAGCCATGGCCACACCAATGGATACCAACTTGAAGTTATTATCTGATACTTCGTCACAATTAGTGGATGTGACTCTATACAGGCAGATTATTGGGTCACTGATGTATTTGACGAATACGAGGCCAGATATATGCTTTGTTGTGAACACCTTGAGTCAGTATCTAGTTGAGCCCAGACGGGTGCACATTGTTGCTGCAAAGCATGTGATGAGGTACCTAAAAGGTACAATAGACTATGGGGTCTCAATTATACTCGAGACCACGAGTTCAGACTGTATGGTTATACAGATTCCGATTGGGCTGGAAGTGTCTCAGACAGGAAGAGCACTTCAGGTGGATGTTACAGTCTGGGGTAAGCCATGATCTCATGGCTAAGCAGGAAGCAGTCCAATGTGGCTCTCAGCACTACAGAGGTAGAGTATATTGCATCTTGTTCTGCGAGTTGTGAAGCCATATGGCTTCGGAAGTTGTTATCAGGTATGTTTGATCTGGAGTTGGATACCACAATGATTCTATGTGATAACCATAGTTGTATAAAAAATAAAAAATAAATGACAGAGAACCTTATGTTCCATGAGAGGTCAAAACACATAGAAATATGGTATTTCTACATCCGTGATATGGTGCAGAGGGGAGCTATAAAGCTCCAGTACGCGAGCACAGATGAGTAGGTTGCAGATGTGTTGACTAAGCCTCTGTCTCGAGTGAAGTTTGAGCACTTACGTGACAAGCTTGGTATAGTCCGAAAGGACTTCCCTCGAAAGGGGGAGTGGTGCTGATGATATTGTGGTGCAGTGGGATTGATCATACCTAGACATAGATGTCTTAAATAATTGCGATGGGTTCGATTGTCCCTAGACAAGAGATGTCTTAAATAATTGTGTTGGTTTCGATTGTCCCTAGACAGAGATGTCTTAAATAATTGTGTTGGGTTCGATTGTCCCTAGACAGAGATGTCTTAAATAATTGTGTTGGGATCAATTGTCCCTAGACATAGATGTATTAAATAATTGTGTTGGGTTCAATTGTCCCTAGACAGAGATGTCTTAAATAATTGTGTTGGGTTCGATTGTCCCTAAACAAAGATGTCTTAAATAATTGTGTTGGGTTCGATTGTCCCTAGACAGAGATGTCTTAAATAATTGTGTTGGGATCGATTGTCCCTAAACAAAGATGTCTTAAATGATTGTGTTGGGTCCGATCATCCCTAGACAAAGATAGTCTTAAATGATTGTGTTGGGTCTGATCATCCCTAGACTGAGACAGTCTTAAATGATTGTGTTGGGTCCGATCATCCCTAGACTGAGACAGCCTTAAATGATTGTGGTAGGATTGATCATCCCTAGACAGAGATCTCGAGTTCCGAAAGGAAAGATAGTCTTAAATGTTGATCTAGTGTTGGACTTAATCCCTGGTTCCGAAAGGAAGGATCATATGTGTACTGCAGGTGATGCTCCTGATGATATTCCAGTACTGTAGATGAGGATGCTCCAGTGCTGCAGAAGATGAGGTTCCAGGATGCTCCAGTGCTGCAGATGATGATGTTCCAATACTGAAGATGAGGATGCTCCAGTGCTGCAGATGATGTTCCAGTACTGAAGATGAGGATGCTCCAGTGCTGCAGGTGATGTTCCAGTGCTGAAGATGAGGATGCTCCAGTGCTGAAGATGTTGATGTTCCAATGCTGAAGATGAGGATGCTCCAGTGCTGAAGATGAGATGTTGAAGAACTTCCAATGATTTATAGATGTATCAATGTTGATGATGATGCCCTCCTTTCTCCGATGATGTTGTGTAGAGTTAGACATGCAGATATTGTTGTCAGTAGAATACCCTTCTTGTTAAGAGGGAGTGTTAATTTAATGTAACTTCGAAGTATATTCTACTTGTATTTTATTATTGTAACTCCATCGAGGATGTTTTACCCCCGTCGGGGATGTCATTATTACATTTTGTCGTGTAAAGGTCATGAGGTTAACCCTCCATTGTAAGTCGAGTCGTTAGCACCCAAGTAAATGTAATATAAGTGGTAATTGAGTCTCCCTAGAGAAGTCGACCCAGTTAGGGTTATTGAGGCCGACCTAGCTGAGTTAAATTTAAGTGAAAAGTAAAGTATAAATAGAGGGAGAGCTTCCCTCATTTATTCATTCACTCACTTGTGCAATTCGCATTAGTGGAGAGAGATAGATATTTGCGAAGGAGAAGAAGGAGTGGCTTGAGTCCAGAGATTGGTCTTTTTGTCTCTCTTATTTGTGAGACATATTTTTGGGGCATTGTACTTGATCATCTATATTGAGGAAGTTCTTGCTGGGTTTTCTTACCCTTGAGGGTTTCCCAGGGTATATTGTTTTGTGCTTTGTGATTGTGTATCTATCTTTCAGAGATCCTGATTATGCTGCTATTGTGAATAATGTATTGAATGCTAATGAATTTGCAATCTAGTCTATGGTAGCATATAATCTTAACAATACAGTGGATTTTTCTATTTTCAGAATGGGTCACCTGGCATGTAGGGCACAACTTCCAAGGAGACAAAGATCTATTAAATGAGGGAGAATTCATTGTAATGGATTGGATTCAAGAGGATTTGATCTCTATCATTGGCATTGAAGTTGTGTCTTTCACTTGTAATCATCAAAGTAATTTGGTCCACGTGTTTTTTGCAATACTGTGTATTGATTGATGTTGTTGACATTTGCAGCTCTCTCACTCAGTCCTACTTGTCATTCTTATTAACTCTTGTGGGTTTCTCTTCCCCAACTTCTTGAATTTGTTATAAACCCATGTGTGTTCTTGACCCCAAGGGTTTGTAGCGTAGAAATTTTTTCCTCGGTAATATTTTTGGGAGCCCAGTGTTGATATTAGAGATTAGGGCACATTGGTCCAGTCAAGTTCATCACGAGTAGATGCCTCATTGGAATTCTCCATCACCACATGGACACTGGCTTTTGTTTCCATTTGACTCCATGACTCATGGCAGGCACTAGTTTCCCAGATCCTTCCACAAAATTGCTAGGTTTTACCTTTGTGTGTTTTGTGATTTATATGCTCATTGACCCAACTTTCTTTCATTGACTCAATCCATAGGTCATAAGCAGTGATGGCACAAACCAACCCAAAGCGAGAGGAGCCTGGGAGCCGACAGGTCCTTCACTCCTAAAAATTTCACCCAAGACTCATTCTAGGTGTCAACACGAGGAAAAGTGTTGATTTGTGGAATTGTTTAGAGAATACCATGGCATTTCGCTTGGTCATACAAAGATTCAAAGACCTATGATACACGGACCATATAACACACAATTCAAACCTGATGTTCTACTTTTCAAGCAAGGACAAAGGCGGATGAGACGTCACCTGGAGGAAAGAATTACGCAAGTACAGAAGTTGGTCATAACAGAAATTATTTATCCTATCAGGAATTCACAATGGGTTGCAAATTTGATATATGTTCAGAAAAAGAGTAGGAATATTCCCCTTTGCGTTTATTTTAGGAACTTATGAAATACATGCACCCCCTGCCTTAGATGAAGCAGCACAAGCATTCACTGGTTCTGAGATGTTATCACTACTGGATGGCTTCTCGAGCTACAACCAAACTCTAACAGACGAGGAGGAAAAGCACAAAACAACATTCACCACAGCATGGGTACATATGCCTATCACCGAATCCCATTTAAACTCATTAACATGTGATGTTTTCTATTAAATCAGAGTTGTACAATACGCCATTGGAATGCATTATTCAATGTGCATGCGAGCCTAACGAAGGGATCAATTTTAAAAGATAAGCATTTACCTTCCATAACATTTTCAGATAGCCTACTCTTTCCAGATTGTGGTAAAGATCCATTTCCATATTGTGGGTGCACCATTTCATTTGTCGTTTCTTTAGGGAAAGGAAACATAAACAATTGAGTAAGAAAGTAAAGTAGGTAGAGATTGAGAAAGACGATGTGGTCAATAGAAGAGTTTTGGTGATACTCACCATCAGTGCAATACTGGTAGTAAACATCATTATGGAAAGTGCAGTAAAAATCCGGACCGAAGTAAAGAAAGTGAATAAATTGAATGGACTTCACCAACTCACATAAACAGCGATGTGTGGAAGACACAAAGTAAAAGAGAAAATAGTTATTTGCAGAGGAATGAGGGGAGAGAATAAAGAAAGACCAAATCCACGCAGAAGCGGAAGAAAGCAACTGGATTGATGTTAACGACAAAATCCAAAAGGAAACTATTGAAGTTAATGAAAAACCCACACAGAAGCAAAAGAAAGAAAATATACTCACTTGACTTCACTCGCTTTGAGTCGAAAAGAGAAAATAGTAGAGGAAAATCTTCAGCATTACAGAGACTTGAAAATAATTCTCTTTGGCAGAGAGGAGTGCCAGCGATAGTGCTGTATTGTTCAGGAATGTTCTACTATGGACCTCAGAGCCGTGCTTCCATGGACGGCCCTGCTGGTTATGCTCAAACTTCCAGCGAGAAATACATCGGACAGAAAGAAGTTAGAATCGGCGACAACACAGTCGATTCTGAATCTGAAAGGCCGCTGCAAACCATTGAAACACAGTCACACATAACCTGTAATTTACTCGCTAAACCTGCGATGAAGAGCGTGTTTTGTCAGCCGCAACGCCATTGATTTGCTCCGATCAGTACCTCCCAGCATTCCATTTAACTCCGTTTTCACCTGTTTCTCTGCCCCTAAACATATGAGGGGAGGTAATTTGTTTGCCTTAATGTTGCTTAACTAATGACCACTACATGAATTCTAGAAATCAACCTTCATTCAAAAAATGAAATATAACATTTATTGACGTAATTAGTTAAAGTGGAGAGATAACACCTACGGACATAATTAGTTGCAGTTTACATGTATATGTGTTTGAATTTTTATCAATAACTTGTTTTTTTTTGGTTGGTGCACTAAACATTGGATCAATGATTGACTATTTTAATAAAGGAGTGTTGTAAGGTTTGATTTATATAATATAGAATGCAATTTTAAGTGAATTGGTGTGTTTAAATCAAATGCATTATTGTCAACTCGCTAGGTGAGGGTATAAAAGTTGTGATGAATAGGTTTAAGCGTCATGTAACATTCCTTCAAAAAAAATTAAAATATAATTGACTTGGTCTTCAACATTGGAATTGTGTGGAACATGATCTTTATCATGTATGTGCTTATACTTGTTATAGTTTGTTCTAGTGTGTTAGGAACTTGCTGTTGAACATTCTAAAATTGCTAAGTGAATCGAGTTACCTTGTGAACTGCTTTATGTGCTAAGGTTGATGTGCTTGTGGTAAGGGGTGTAGGGTATGCCACATCTATTAATGTTGCATGTTGGACGCTAATACAAACGTTGAATGGGTTGCATTCACTAGAGTTGTGCAAAGCTTTGTTATAGTTGTATTGTATGAAAACCGAGTTTTTTTCCCAAGTTTGGGGATGTCTATTGTTGTACATGTGTTGTAAGTGTATAATGGTTCTTTTAACCACTTAAGTTTTGTCATCAATGTTCACATGTAAAGATTTGTATCAAACACTTCCCATGATGACCAAAAAAAATGACTGAGAATCTAAAAACTTTCTCTGAGATAATGGAGGAATAAATCCCAAAATTCATCTACACCTATTTAAAGAAGACATATATTACTTCTTGTACAAAGGTGGTCTTTCCACATGGCAAAAGCAGTGTCATTTTGGATAAGCTATCAACCACAAGAAACTCTACATCATCATTGCACTACATGGTTGGGAGGCCTCTAAGAAAGTCAATTAAGACAAACTCTTATGGTTACCATAAGATAAATATAGGTGTGTACAATCCTTGCTTATGATTCATGAGGCTCATTATGGCTTAAGCTACACAAGCACAAATGAATTGCTCTACCTTAGTATGTAGGTTTGGTGAGTATAAGTATTTATTCAAAATAAGAGTGTTTTGGATGATGGAGTGGACTACAATTTTGGAGTAATGCTCTTCCCACATACGTTTACAATAGTATCGCTAGTTGGCATGCATATTATCTCATCCTTGAGGTAGTGAGTTACAATCGGCTTGCCCGGAGGAGATCTCTATATATTTGTGCATGATGTGGATCTATTGCATAAATGTGATAATTTTTGGCATCTAAACTCCAAGTATCTAGCCCTGAGGGTTCACTCAAGTGGTCATGAGCCAAATGGGAGAACTCTTCCCCCAAAGTTGGAGAGGTTACGTGTTCGACTCTCTTGATCCCCTCAGGGTTAGGCTCTGTAATTAGGGTCAATAGTTTACCTTGTTTATAATCCATGAACCATGGGGAAGTACTCAAAGGATTTTTCATGAGGTTGTTCCTTGGAAAAAAATCTAAACTCCAAGTATCTAAAATGGTAAGGAATGCATTGACTAGTGGATGGTTAAGGCAATCATTTATAGGGTTAGTTGTGTCATAATTTATTTTGATGACCATGCCAATTTGTTGCAAAATGGTCATCCATTTTAGCTGACAGGTGCTCTACATCTTGTCTTATCTTTGCACAAACTGCAAAACCTTATGGCTAGAAAGAATAATAGTCTCTGTATCCAACAAGTAATGTTTCAATCGGCACACTCACTACATATTTGCATAAAGTTGTTATCCATATATGGTAAATAATTTTGGATGGAATCATTAAATTTCTATAAGTGATTTGCTACAAGATGCTCGACCAAGTAAAAAATGTTGTCATGGTATTTCAATTGTGTTAATTTCAATCTCAAAAGGCTAACACAAATATGGTAATATTTGCACGCTGGTGTTTAGTAGAATCTACATTTGACCTCCCGAATGGTAAATGGTGTGTTTGAGCCCATGTGAAGATTGCTTGGGAACCACCACGTAGTTTACAATCAAGGGAGCATGCCACGCGTGAGAAACCCAAGATAAATCTTTAGTAGGAATTTGCTAAATGCCCAAGTTGGAAACTGTAAAATTCTGTTAGAGTTACAACATAGCCTTGTCTCTAGTGACCTATATCTTCTTGGGGTTGAAGTGTACTCCTACACTATCAATGAAATAGTCAAGGTATTAGATCCTTCTCATGGTAAAGGAACACTTGGTGAGGTTAAAATACAACCCGTGTTCGTGGAAAGTCTGTAATGATATGATATGTGTGTTCATTACATGACATATTGAAAATAAGAATGTATTGTTACCCTAATTTTATGCATACAACTCAAGAGAAATAATTTATTGTGGGTGTTGGCGCGCTTTTACTTCGACCATGGTTCAAATATCAACATAACACCAACAACCACTACCACAAATACCGACCCGAAAGGGGTTTTAATTCCTTCCGACAACACCTGCGAAGTAAATGAGGTCTCACCCGAAGTACCTATGGAAACTGCAGGAACTAGATTTCTGCAGCGCAGAAGGGGAAAAGCTCAACATACCAATCATTTAGTAAACAACCCATTACATTAACGGATTTATAACATTGACAGATTCAGCTCTTCGACACATCATTCACTTCGACATAACCCATGACATCGCCAAATTCATATAATCATACATTATACTTCGCATTTACTGGATTTTGTAACACCCCAATTTTACCCCGTTGCACTAAACTTGTAAATGATGTAATATAGTTATAAAAACCATGGTGAGGATCTCAAGGCCAAGGCCCCGCCATCGATTTAGTGTTTTATGTATCGACAAATTAAAAATCGATGCATGTGGATTGCATGCTATCCTAGCACAATAGAATTACAAATATCATGTAAAATTTAAATATGTATTTTAATAAAAAATACACACAACTAGATATGCAATGCAACAAGAGTATTGTTATAGGTCAAACTTGCACCTCTCCATCCGTGATCACCCTGAGCTGCTGATCACACAAAAGGACAACTTGGATGGAGGAGCATGTTGACCTTGGATGATATGACAACTCATTCCATTTTCCTGACATTATTGGAAAACCCCAAAAAATATCATTTTGAGATATGAGCGCTACTCTACTCAAAGAGACTAGTGCCCATACGCTACTCCACTGTATAATAGTAGTGCCCATATCCAAGTATACGCTACTCCTTCTCAGCATAGTAGCGCTCACAATGTAAAATCGATTGAGCGCTAGTTGTTAAGCACTAGGGTAGCGCCCTATACGCTACTCCACTGAACAAGAGTCGCGGACATCTTAAAAGATGATTAAAAAATAAATTAATTTCTCGAGGAGGATTAGTTGATGGTAGTTTCCTAACTCCCCCAACTTCCTCCATAACTACATATCGACCTGAACTGCTTCTTTAATCCTATAAATACCAAGAAGGTTAAAGGAGAAGGGTTAGAAATTGGAGATATTGAGATTGATTAATGGAAAAACTTTGAAGAAGCTTGCATTGGAGGAGTTGATGTTGAAGACATCCAAGCCAGAGAAGAGCCAGAGCCCAGAATCTAGTTGCAGGAACCTGTTTCATGATCAGGTATACTTGTACATCATTCTACTTTTGACAAATAAAGGTTGAAGTGTTTTTCTTGTTCCAATTTGAATGTGTTATGAAATGGCATCTTAATTTGGATCTATTTTGGTCAATGTTGAATGTTAAACATTGTTTTTGTTTCTTTCAAGCTTTATATATTGCCCAAAATGTTTTGAGAAAGGTATTGTTGTTGCAGGTTTGCTGAAGGAAAGGTAGATTTGGAAGTTGAACGCGAGATCAAGTCAAGGCTAGGATCAGACTTCGATTGAAAGGTGTGTTCCCAAGATCTACAACTTCTTTATTTTTTGTAAATGTCTCTGTAATAGCACCAATACACTTACCTGTTACCCCAACCAAGTTGATAGCATTAGTTTCGTTGCTATAGGGTAGAAATGCCCGCCAACAAACTGGCGACTCCGCTGGGGAAATAGAGTTTTTGGCTTTAGGAAACCTTGTTCTTGTGTGTCTTCTCAGATTGTTTTGACTTCTTTGATGTGTCAAGAAACTTTTTAGGTATCCTTTGCATGTTTCTTGCATGCTTTCATCAGTTTTTGATACCTGCCAAAGTCAGTTTTCAAGCCTTTGAGGTATGAGCGCTACTTTGCTATATATACAGTAGCGCACATACGCTACTGTTCTATATATACAGTAGCGCCCATTTCAGTAGGGGCGCGAGTTGCTCTACTACACAATAGAGTACACTTCCTGAAGCATTCCTTTTTGGTTTGCTTGTGTTTTAAAACTTTTGGTGATTTGCTGACTGTGCTGTAGGATCCCTTTGATGGTTGCATGAAGTTTTTAACCTTTGGTCAAGTCATAGAACGTTTCCTTAAAGTTTTTTCCATTTTTTGAACCGCTTGTTGACCGTGGGAATTTTTGAACCGTTTATTGACTTTTTGAAGACTAGGGAGTGTTTGGTGTTGAGCACTTCCACTTTTTTAGACCCTGACTACCTGTTGCTAGCTTACAAACCTGCATACTCCTGTATCCGCTGTTTGTGGTGACGTTTGTTCTGCTCTCTACTACTCCCATCCTTTGTTTTAGGGTTTGGTCCTTGGTAGAGCTTCTAGGGTGTCTTCTTTTTGGTCAAGTTTCATTCTTCCGAGACTTCTTGTCTTTTTGCTGGTTGCAAGTGCTCTTAAACAGCTGTAGGCTAGTTCATTTTCTCAGTTTCTTTGTGTTAGTAAGGCAGCTTGCTTGTCTACTTGTGCTTGGCATAGTGGTCTTGCTAGGGTTAGATACTTTAGGCCAGTCCTTTTGTGTCTTTCTCTTTTGTTTTCTTCCACTTTGTTTTCAAGTTTATAGGTTTTTTCTTTGTAAAAAACCTGTAGATCAAGTCTTTTTCGAGCTAGGGTTTCGACAACTATAGGCCTAAGAACTTTTAGCCATACTTACACGCATTGCATATAAAAAAATTTATTTTGCTTCCCATTTTTATATAGTTCTTTTTTCGTTTATTGAAAAAGCAAAAAAAAATTGGTATTTTAAGCTTAAATAGAACTTGTTTTTGTTATTACAAGATAACTTAGTGTATTTTGTATAATTTCAAAAAGAAAACAAAATTATTTTTTTAAGTAGGTTCGCTTAGATTTTCAGTTTTGGAAGGAAGTAATTGAAAAATAAAAAGAGCTTTGTTGTAGAAAGTTTTGATATTATTGCACTTTTGTTTTCTTGTCATAACCACGCCACACAAAAGCACTACCCTTTTTGAGTAATAAAAGCCCTAAAATTTGTTAATAAAATGAACTAGAAACTTTTTCTTTTTAGGGTACACTACACCAACTAGTTTTGGTTAGGGTCTTGGGTTTAAATCACCTTAAACCACCCAAGATCACACATTGCGCAAAAATCGTAGTGAGACTATCATAGGTAAACCCACCTCACTCAAAATTTGCCTGGGATCTATGCAGTAGGTCATTGCGAGATCAATTTGTGGGAATACTCCTCCTACTTGTTGTTCGAGCATACGCTAGGATCGGATTGCGTATTGGGGACTCTTTCGAGTTTCGGGCTTAGCTACCCTGCCCACGCTTTCTGATTCGACTGGTGACTGTTCCCCCAGGAATTTTCGGTGTTGTGGTATCCATAGTATCTGACTCTAGGTTCATACACAGGTGACAGCAGAGGGTATATCTGTTGTACCTAAGACAGACGTGGGAGAAAACCCCTTGCAGGTCTTTGGGAGGGCGGTTGGGTGATTCCAGCGCTTGCACCCTTAGTCATTGTATTGTGGACCCCGGGTAACTGTCTTTCTTCCTTCGTTGATCTGTTCTGGGCCCTCATCATCCCAGACTCTTCTCCAGAAGGCACCTTTGTTTGCCTGGTTTGTATACTTAGGATTTTTTTTAGTTGGCGTGCTGTTTTCCCCCTAGTTGTAGTGGCCACTAGGTTCTAGTCTGTTATTTTATATTTATAATCACAGAGAATCAACAACCCCGTAGATCGAGAAGGATTCAAAACCTTCCACCAGTTAGGACAGAACCTATACAACCAGCTAGACGACAGTGGGTAAAACCCGGTATTTTTTCAGAAGTTACTCCTGAAACTGAATTACCTGAAGAAATACTTGTAACAGAAAACCTTGAAATTGAGGTTCCTGAGGAACCGCTACCAGGTACCACAGATCAGCAACACTTTAGTACAGTTGAGGTGGAAGATCTTACTTCCGCGGAGTATAGCACTCCTTTCAATCCTCCTTTAACTAATACTAGAATTCCGCTTCTGTCACCTGTTGGTTTCCAGCAACCCCTTTTCAGTGCAGATCTTTCCTTTCCCGGACATCTGATGTCTAACTCAGGAGGTGAACAGGGGGTTCCCAAAACTCCCACTTTAGGTATGAATACCAACACAGTTAACCCTTCTTTTACTGCTACACCTAGTCAGGCACAAACCACATCTGTGCCTACTCCATCTTTCAGTTTCAACACTAGTACATTAGGTATGCCTAGTTTTACAACGATGGCATCTATTCCTACACCTACTGTTGGACCTAGCAGTACGGCCAACTGTGCAACACCTTCTGCTTCCCAACCGTTATATCAGATTCCTAGTACTTGGGTTTCCACACCTGTGGTAGGACCAAGTGCTTCTGCAAACATGCCAGTCATGGGTACCATGACTGCACCGTCCACATTAGCTTCTACTGGTTTCAATACCTTTGTAGGTCCTAACTTGAATCAAGGTAACATGCCTGTAGGTAACACCCCTTTTTCCTTATTCTCAGGGGGAGGGGGTAATATCTTTAACCAGCAATATGGCGGGGCTAACTGTTAAATTTTTAGTATTAAATCACAATACTATAGGATCTTTGCTGAGAGAATAACATCTACAGTATATCAATGCATGACAATCATAATATGACAAGCATCACAAGCATCACAAGAATCAAAAGCATAGAGACAAGAGACACAGAGTTTCCGTGGGGAAAACCCTAAGGTGAAAAACCCCACAACTTCCTCAGAGATAGAGAGAGCAATGGCTCAACCAAAATACAACCAAATAACACTGAGATAGTATCCTAGCAGATGATCCTCCTCCTCCTCCTCCTTTTCAGAGAGAGAGATAGTTACTTTTCCGAGTGAGTAAAATAGAGATCTCCTATCTCTATTTATACTCACCTTTTTTCTCAGTGACTTACTGGGGCCGACTTGTCTACTTAGATACACCCACATTATATTATATATTAATCAGGGCCGACCCCATAAGGTGGTCTAATAACCCATCGGCAAGTACACACACTTGCGACACTTGTCAATCCACGTGATGACACTTCCTTATAGAGGAATAACACATCTCTTATAAGGGTACAATAAATATATATATAATATACAAATGAAATACATTCCGAAGTTACATATACATCAACACTCCCTCTTAACTAGGAAGGTATTTCTCGACACAGATCTACTAGACAAGTCTTCTTCTCTGGATCATCGTCATCGATGCATCGTCATCATCCTCGTCACTGCTGCTACTATCTCAACCAATCTCTGACTCTACTCGTCATAGGAAGTTCTACAGAGCCAGTCCTTTTTCATACTGGATGTAGGCCCACCACCTGCAGGTCTTCGTCATTACTGGCCATACTGTGGAATCCTCAGGACTTATTACGTGCGTCACAAAACCTCGAAAGAGAATCCCAGGATGTTATGGGTACACAACTCCGACCTGTAGGATCTCCCAGGGCGCTATTACATGTGACCCCACCACAAAACCTCGAAAGAGCATCTCAGGATGTTACGGGTACACAACTCCGACCTGAAATCTCCCAGGGCACAAATTACATGTGGTCCACCACAAAACCTAGCAAGAGCATCTCAGGATGTTACGGGTACACAACTCCGACCTAAAATCTCCCAAGGCACAAATTACATGTGGTCATGGCAAAACCTCGCAAGAGCATCTCAGGATGTTACGGGTACACAACTCCGACCTGAAATCTCCCAGGGCCCAAATTACATGCCATAGGACAAAACCTTGCAAGAGCATCTCAGGATGTTACGGGTACACAACTCCGACCTGAGGTCTCCCAGGGCGCTATTACATGTCCTCCCAGAGCAATGTCTCGAAAGAGCATCCCAGGCTGTTACGGGTACACAACTCCGACCTATAGGATCTCCCAGACATGCTCATCTGCACAACCTGATCCACGGCCATAGAGTATCAACCTTATACTCACCATACATCATCCTGATGTACTCATGATCGTCCTGATCATCATCACTGCAACATCCTACTGCATGTCATCTGGAGCAACATCCTGAAGCTCATCATCCATGATCATCCTGATCATCACTGCAACATCCTGTTGCATGTCATTTGGAGCAACATCCTGAAGCTCATCATCCATGATCATCCTGATCATCACTGCAACATCCTGCTGCATGTCATCTGGAGCAACATCCTAAAGCTCGTCATCTATGATCATCCTGATCATCACTGCAACATCCTGCTGCATGTCATCTGGAGCAACATCCTGAAGCTCGTCATCTATGATCATCCTGATCATCACTGCAACATCCTGCTGCATGTCATCTAGAGCAACATCCTGAAGCTCGTCATCTATGATCATCTCAATCATCACTGCAACATCCTGTTGCATGTCATCATACCTGATCCACCTGATCATCAATGCATCTACCTGATGCATACCAAGTATCTTCCTGATACATATCATCATACATGATCCTCCTAATCATCAATGTATCCACCTGATACAAATACATATCACCATACATGATCCACCTGATCATACAATGTATCCACCTGATACATATACAGATACATGGTCCAAGCATCCAACATGATGCATATACAAAATACATACACATGATCCAACTGATCATATCCAGCATCAACATGATGCATACATACATACATAAAAATGATCCAACTGATCATATCCAGCATCCAACATGATGCGTACGTACATACATAAAATGATCCAATCTGATCATATCCAAGCAGAAACCAGAACATCATCCTGATGCTCATCATCCAGCGCTTACATCCACAGCCATGTGAAGGATCCTCCTTCCAACATGCTTGGAATGGCTTCAGCAAATGTGTCCATCACTTCTTCCTCGAAGTGTCCTCGATCTGAAGAACGCCAAGCCTCTCTCTGAAGTACTCGAACTTCACCCTGGCTAGTGGCTTCGTCAGCACATCTACAACCTGCTCGTCCGTCGTAACATACAGGAGCTTCACAGCTCCTCTCTGCACCATATCCCTGATATAGTGATATTTGATCTCTATGTGTTTCGACCTGTCATGAAACACTGGGTTCTCGGACAGCTTCACACAACTCTGGTTATCACAGAAGATACCAGTAGCCTCCAACGGGAGATCAAATAACTCAGACAGTAGCTTCCGTAGCCATACTGCCTCACAACTAGCTGAACAGGCTGCAACATACTCTGCCTCAGCTCTACTCAGTGTTACGCAAGATTGCTTCCTGCTAAACCAAGAGATCACACCTGATCCCATACTGAAGCAACACCCAGATGTGCTCTTCCTATCTGCAGCACTGCCAACCCAATCTGAATCAACATAACCCTGTAGGTTAAACTTTTGATCCGCCTCATACCTGAGTCCATAATCCACTGTACCCTTCAGGTACCTCAGAACATGCTTTACAGCAACCAGGTGAACACTCCTCGGATCCGTCAAGAACTGGCTCAATGTGTTCACAACAAAGCAAATGTCTGGTCTCGTGTTCGTCAGGTACATCAAGGACCCAATCATCTGACGATACAAAGAGACATCAACCGGCTCAAATGAAGCATCACATAGAAGCTTTAGATTTGATGCCATAGGTGTGGCCATGGCATTGCAATCCATCATCCCGAACCTCTTCAGGATCTCTATTGCATACTTCCCTTGTCCAAGGAAGATTCCTCCTGCACTCTGCCACACCTCCATGCCAAAAAAAAATAGTGCATCATCCCCAAGTTCTTCATCTCGAACTCGGTAGTAAGCTTCCGCTGCGTGTCGGCAATCAATCTATCTTCACCATACCAAGTTCTGCACATATATGATTTCCTATCATGTGTCTCAGAACCAAGTGGCTACTTCTTCTTCAACTACACCATTCAAGAAAGTTGTCTTGAATCCATCTGGTGTATCTTCTATTTCATCACTTTTATATTTCTCTATGCTGCCATCTGCAACATGCTTGATCTGAAAGTTCTATTTGGAAGTCACAACAGACTTCCCTTTAGCTCTTGGGATCGCATCCCAAACATCATTCTTCATGATCGACGGATCATGGCATTCCATTTCTTCATCCCAGATCCTGGGAACTTCAATATCTTTAATAGATATCTTTGTTGCTGGAACAAATGTTGTAGTCCTTTTGTAGGTGAAGATATACGGTCTTTCCTACAAAACAGGTTAAATTGCATGATTAGAAACATCTCATAATTTTCAGAACAAATTCTTACACATGAAGAAATATGTCATACAGTCATGCAATTATCTTAGCCAATGCTTCAATACAACATTTATCCATATCCCGTAACTTTCTAGATGCCTTCCAATCTCTACCAGAACATTGTTAAGAGTGTGCACAACTCCCAACATGTCAGCAAAGAGGTTTCATTCTAGATAAGTAGCAATGGAATGTTGTACAGTGCCATAGGCCACTTACCCAACACATGCATATTAGTATACTGTTCATTAATTCAATCATTCTAATATGCACAATACATATCCTAAGTCTAGGAACATGAGCATATACATCATTGAACAATTTTATTTAAGCAAACAAATATGCAAGAAAATTAAAATACTTATCTTTGTTTGTTTGTTGGGTGGACTCCCTCTGAGTCTTTTCTTCCTTGCAGGAGCTGCTGGAGTCCTTCTACACCTTCTTGTTGTGGAATGTAGAGAGATGGACAACTCTCTCTGAATATCTGCACCCTTGCAGAAACCACTGGAGTGTGCTCCCTCTTGATCTTTGCTTCCTGGATTACCTGTTCTTGAACTCATATTCATCCTTGGTCCCTATGCATGCTTATTAGTATCATGATTGTGTTATCCTTGTGATCTCATACAAAATCATACATTCATTAAAACACAATAATCTCAAGTATGTATAGTCATGATCATTTCAAACAGAAATAATAAGCATTAGCATTCAAGGTTTATATAGGACTCTTATGGTTAGTCATATCATAAGAAACATAACATGTCTAAACCTGTAATTACTCAAACCTATGACTCTTCTGGTTAGTCATATTATTAATTAAGGTAAGACACATAATATGCATATGCCCATGATTATTCAAACTTATGACTTTATGAACAATCATCATCAATCATGCCATGCATACTTATATGATAGATCCTATGATATAAGAAACACATACCTGGTCACCATATTTGCTAGTTATGTCTAGCAATGTGTTCTTGTTCTCTTCAATGACCTGCATAACTCATTAGTTAACTTTTGCAAAAACAAATTATACATACCTCTATGTGATCCATGACTATGGATGAATCTTTGTATTTATGTCACCATGGCATGTTCAGGTTGTCCCTTCAAATTGTACAAACCTCCCTCTTGCTTTCCAATCACTACTGCATCATCTATGGTCTTTCCCTTTGGCCACATTAGGACTTGGCCATCCACAAATGCAACCCTCATACCTTTTGCATCTAATGCAGAAATGGAGAGTAAGTTCTTCTTGAGCCCAGGTACATAAAGTACTTCCTTCATCTTCAATGATTTTCCAGAATCTAGGTTGTAGGAGGCTTCACCACTTCCTTTGATTGGGTATTGATAATCATCCCCAAGTTTCACCTTATGGGGTGATTCATGTTCAGATAGGTTCACAAAGGATTCTTTAAACCTAGTCATGTGTTTGGAAGCCCCACTATCAATCAACCAATCATTACATCCATGGGAGATGGTACCTGTAAGAGCAGAAATTATAACATATTCTTCTTCACTTGATGAGTCATCATCACTACTACTTTCTGCCCTAGCCTTCTTCTTTGGAGGTTCATCATCTTCGGCAGCATGAGCATGAAACCTTCTTTTGCTGCCCTTCTTCTTCTTACTGGAGTTGTTGTTATTATCCCTTTTGTTCTTGGGACAATCTGAAGCAAAGTGACCCTTCTCATTGCATGTGAAGCATCTTAGGTCCTTCTTAGTCTTTTGATGGAATCTTTTGTGGTTAGAGTGATCCTTCTTGGTTTTGCTTTTCTTGGTGTGAGCTGCAAGAGCTTGATCTTCTCCTCCCATCTTTTCCTCACGAGCTATGAGTCTAGCTTCTTCTTGAGAGCATTCTTCCCTCAATCTGTTGAAGGAGATCAATTTCTTCCTTGCACAAATTCCTTGAATAAAGGAATACCATGACCTGGGTAGGCCATTTAGAGTGGTCATCACCACTTCACCATTCTCCACCATTTCATCTACTGCTTCTAATTGTTCCTTGATCTGGGAGACCCTTGAAAAGTAAGATTGAATGGTTTCTCCATTCTGAAACTTCACTGCTTTCAATTGGTTCCGCAGGGTCATCTTCCGATTTAAGTTCTTTCCTTCAAATATCTTGGTCAAGGATTCAAACATCTCTTTGGGTGTCTTAAGAGAAGACACATGAGGTATGAGATGGTCTTTGATAGAATCAACAATGATTCTCTTTGCCTTGACCAAGTTCTTCTTGTGCAATGCCTTGGCTTCTTCATCCTCTGGGATAGGGATGTCTTCTTTCACATATGAGTCCAACTCATTCTCTTCCAGGATTAACCCAATCCTATACTTCCAGGCTCGGAAGTTGTCAGCCCCTTCAAGCTTATCCTCAAGCTTAGTGTGGAGAGACATCTTTAAGAGTACTTCAAATGGAAATAGAAAAGATTTAGGACTTACCACTTGAAGTGCTGAAAACTGGATCTGGTCCCGGATTAGGGTTTGTCAGAGAAACCCTAAAAATTCAAAATGTGAATTTCAAAATTCTGAAAGGATAGAAAGATGCACCTTGGAGAGCTGATCAGCCTGGTACATTCAGAATTTGAGATCAGCAAAGTCTTGCCCTTCAAAATTGCCTTTTTGTCCTCCCGGGTTCACTAGGGAGAGCCCTGAATTAGGGTTTGAGTTTCCCGGAGATCTACCCAGCCAAAAATCTCGATCCAAAGCTCTAACCTTCAATTTTTGCAAGGAGCGTCCAGCTGTGCCTTCAATTTCCAGAAATTCCTATTTTTGTGGAAACCCTAATTTTTAGGGCCAAATCTGAAAATGCTCGGAACTGAATTTTGATTGGACAGATAGATGCAACTTGATGAGTAGATCCAATCTACTATACTGAATTTCAAAAATCTGTGGAGAGAAACCCAATAAACAAGGAATACAAGCTTCCGTCACTGCAAAATGTCTTCTTCTCAGTTAAGCTCTGATACCATGTTAAATTTTTAGTATTAAATCACAATACTATAGGATCTTTGTTGAGAGAATAACATCTAAAGTATATCAATGCATGACAATCATAATATGACAAGCATCACAAGCATCACAAGAATCAAAAGCATAGAGACAAGAGACACCGAGTTTCCGTGGGGAAAACCCTAAGGTGAAAAACCCCACAACTTCCTCAGAGATAGAGAGAGCAATGGCTCAACCAAAATACAACCAAATAACACTGAGATAGTATCCTAGCAGATGATCCTCCTCCTCCTTACTAGTGCGCCACTTTTCAGAGAGAGAGATAGTTACTTTTTCGAGTGAGTAAAATAGAGATCTCCTATCTCTATTTATACTCACCTTTTTTCCCAGTGACTTACTGGGGCCGACTTGTCTACTTAGATACACCCACATTATATTATATATTAATCAGGGCCGACCCCATAAGGTGGTCTAATAACCCATCGGCAAGTACACACACTTGCGACACTTGTCAATCCACATGACGACACTTCCTTATAGAGGAATAACACATCTCTTATAAGGGTACAATAAATATATATATAATATACAAATGAAATACATTCCGAAGTTACATATACATCAACACTAACACCCAGCCGCAGTGGACGAGCACGCAAATCACTAATCCACTCTCTTGTGGGTGGGGAAATTTTAATAACTCTTTCACACAACAACAACAGATGGCAGGGCGCAACCCCTACCAACAAATAGCTGGGGGAAACCCCTACCAACAGTTAACTGGGGGCAACCCCTATCAACAGTTGGTAGGTGGCAACTCCTATCAGCACATGGCCTGGGGCAACCCTTATCACCAGATGGCTGGGGTCAACCCCTACCAACATTTTATGGGACAAACGATGGGTGGTTCCCCTTATCAAGTACCGTCCTGCCGGCCTCGGCTACCTTTTCTGGCAACTTTGAATTTTCCAGATCTTTCTAAACTGACAAATGATCCTGTGTGTCATAATGCCACGTGGCCATCAGTTACCACCAAATTACCTTCGGATATTCCAAAATTCGAAGGAAAAACAGGTGAAGATCTTGGTGACCATGTCACTACCTTCCACCTTTGGTGTTCTTCCAATTCCTTAAACGAGGATTCCATCAGATTGAGATTGTTTCAAAGGACCTTAACTGGTCCTGCGGCCAAATGGTACATTGAGTTACCTGCGGCTACTTTCTCTAGTTTTGGGGATCTAGCAACCGTCTTTTTGAACCACTTCCAGCTTCCTGTTCGGTATGATGCCGGAACAGAACTTTTGTCTACTTTTAGACAAAATAAAGCCACTCACCTATCTGACCACATTCAGGAGTGGCGAAGACGGAAGAGGCTCATTAAGGCCAACATACCTCCGGAGTTCCTGCTTGAGTGGTACTTGAAATCACTCCTTCTCTTATATTTCTAAGGAAGTAGCGACATCTGGAGTATCCAATGAAGAAGAAGCCATCTTAAGGACTCAACAGTTAGACCTTGTATATGCACAATCTGGTTTACTGTACGAGATTATACCTGATGCACTGAGATCAAACACTGATCTGAGTAGACCCAAACCTGGACCACATGCTGACGGCATAGTGGGTTCAGTTGACTCTACAGCCTTCGAAGCACTGACCAAACAGGTCCATTCCTTAGTTGTCAAACAATCGACTGCAGATATTTCTTCCGTCACGACCTCTCCTTCTACTTCTGAACCTGTCAATCAGGTCCAGAACAATCAAAAGGGCCCTCGGCAGCCCAACAACAAAAAGAAGGGCAAGAAAGGAGAGGGGAACCAACAAAAGCCTAAAAAAGACAATGCCGAAGAGGGTAACAAAGAGGAAAAGAAGGTTAAGTTCCCTTGTAAACTTTGCAAGCAAAACCACCTTACTCACCAATGCCCTCTGCTTGAAGAAGCCCAGAAGCTCTTAAGAGAAAAGAAGCCTGCCGTCTTGAAAGATCCATTTCCTAAAGGGCAAGGCTCAACTTCTGGCACCTCCAAAACTGGGGGCACTTCGCACGCTTCGGTTGATCAAACATTTATAAACATCGTTAATTCGGATGCACTTTTGCAAACTAGAGCCAGGAACTATACCCCGAAAGCGCAGAAAAAGGATAAGGAGATTCCTGAATCCTCCACTCCACTCCACATACCTGTGGACCCAATGCCCAAGATTCCGAAAGGTGTCTTGAAGAGGGCATCGCACAATCCCAACACACGGGCTGCTTCTAACTATAATGTGGTTGAAGATTTAGCCCAGACCCCTTGTGCTATGTCTACTCTAGAAGTCTTGCAAAGTTGTCCTTTACAACGAAATGCACTTCTGGCAGCTATTGGGAGTATGGAGTCCTCCAATATGTCTGCACGATTTGATATGACTGATGTCAAATACCGGTTGCCCTATCACGTTGCCCTTCAGATTGAGGTCGTTCATGGTCTAATGACCATCAGACGAGCTGTAGTAGATGAGGGAGCGTCGACTTGCGTAATGTTGATTTCCTGTTGGAAAGCTTTAGGTTCTCCTGAGTTAGCCCCTTCCAACACATTGCTTACTGCATTTGATGGCAGAACTTTCCATCCACACGGAGTTTTTCCATCATTTGATGTCACTTTGGCCGGTAAGACAGTTATTGTTGAAATATAAGTTCTGGACGCTCCGCTCGATTACAATATTTTATTGGGCAGGAGTTCGACTTATGCCATGCGAGCTATTGCATCGACAGTTTTTTGAGTGGTCATGTTCCCATTTGAAGGTAAGATCGTTACGGTCGATCAACTTTCTTTCAATCAGAGAAACAACCAGACTTCTTCGAAAACCACGATTCCATTGGTTGATCAAACCGCCCCGGTTAAGGAGAGTTTAGGAGCAGGGTTGTATGGTTCGTTAATAGGCACTTTCGACATCCCCTCCCCTGTTCTTTTTATGCATTCTGATGTGGGTACTGCTTCCGAAACATTTACGGTCGGTTTAAGAACTGATCCTTGGATCCTTCCTACCACTTCAGAACCTTGTGTGCCTCCCTCCATTGCAGAAGTGGCCTATATGGAAACTCAACACGCTGTAATGGAACATATCATGACTCCACCAGTCTCTGTTGAGTCAGATATGGACTATGCTCCGGCATGGTCATTGAATTCTACTCACTCGTTCGATTGTTTAGATACGGTTTTGCCATCTGATGAAGCCATCTTAGAAGTTATGATGGGCCTGGATCAACCTTGGGAACATATGCATCATAGGTCCTACATACTTCCAGATCTAGACAGAATTGAGAGAGGAGAATTCCCTGTGAGACCCGGTGGATTGGTTGATTTGTCATCTTCTCCTTCTAATTCAAGAGTTGTTTATGCTGAAGGAAATATGGCTAATATTTAAAGAACAATACCAATCAACATTTCCACCAAAACCGGGGTCGTGGAAAATATTTTTATTGGTGCAGACTGCTCTCCAGAAGAGATAGCTCTGTATACAAAACTTTTTAAGGAATTCCGCGACGTTTTTGCCTGGTCATATGAGGAGATGCCAGGTATTGACCCAACCATTGTGGAGCATGTCATCACGACGTACCCTAACGTGAAACTTGTGAGACAAAAGCTTCGTCCCGTAAACCCTAGAAAAGCAGCCGCCATTAAGGCAGAGGTTGAAAAGTTGCTCAAAGCCGGTTTCATTTATCCGATCGATATGACGGAATGGGTTTCAAACCCCGTTCCGGTTGATAAGAAGCAAGGCACTATTAGAGTTTGTACTGACTTCCAGGATTTGAACAAAGCTTGTCCGAAAGACAACTATCCCACACCATTTATCGATCAAATCATAGATGCTTGTGCGGGACATGAGATGTTCTCTTTCATGGATGGTTTTTCGAGATACAATCAAATAGAAATTAAACCCGAAGATCAGCATAAAACAGCTTTCATTTGCCTGTGGGGGACCTTCGCTTATCGGAAAATGCCATTTGGCTTGAAGAATGCTGGAGCTACCTTCCAGTGAGCGATTAATTTTGCTTTTCATGATATCAAACACATTGTAGAACCTTACTTGGATGATCTCCCGGCGCAATCTCGAAAGAGATGGGACCATCCGGCTCACCTTAGACAAGTGTTTGAAAGATGCAGAAAGTATAAGATTCGTTTGAATCCGAATAAATGCGTGTTCTGTGTCGAATCGGGACGTTTGCTGGGTTTCATTGTCTCTAATCGTGGTATAATGGTTGACCCACTTAAAGTTGAGGCGATTGTAAATCTGCCTCCTCCTTGCACCTTGTGACAACTTCAAAGTCTACAAGGCATGTCTAATTTCTTACGGCGATTCATCATAAACTACGCCAAAATTACCAAAGGTTTTATGAGGCTACTCAAACAAGATTCCTACTTTGTGTGGGACGAAGCTGCACAAGCATCCTTTGAAGCTTTAAAAAAGGCACTCCTTTCAGCACCCTTGTTGAGCCCGCCAGATTACTCAAAAGATTTTCTTTTATACTTGGCAGCGTCTCTTACTACAATTGGCATAGTTTTGGTTCAGGAAGACGATGTTCCAAGAACATGTTGTCTACTATCTTTCTCGCGCATTGATAGCCCCTGAGGTTAAATACTCGCACGTTGAGAAGTTAGCACTTGCTGCGGTCTATGCGGTACAGAGGCTTCGTCACTATATACTTTTACGAACTACTACAGTGATAGCAGAAGTCAATCATTTCCAGTACGTTCTCACCCGACGAATCATTGGTGGGAAATACAATAAATGGATTGTGATTCTACAGGAATTCGATTTGGTATTCCAATCAGCCAAGTCGAAAAAATCACTAGTGTTCGCTGAATTAATCTCAGAATTTCCAAGTGACCTAGAATGCATTGAGGAAGAAACATCATTCCCTGACGAACATATCTTCCTCATCACCTCCTCTGACCTATGGTACGGAGATATTTTAGTATATCTCCAGACTTTGAGGTGTCCTACCACTTTTTCTCGAGAAGAGCGACGCAAGCTTAAAAGCCATGCGAAGAACTACCTTATTATCTCAGATACTTTATATCGACGTGGGGTAGATTCCATTTTACGACGTTGCTTAACTCGGGAAGAAGTTGAAGCAGTATTAAATGATGCCCACAGGGGAGCTTGTGGGGGACATCTTTCCGGGTTGGTGACAGCTCAGAAGATACTGCGTGCCGGATATTTTTGGCCCACGATCTTTAAAGATTGTGTGGAAGCAGTGAAACACTGTCGACCATGTCAGTTTTTCACTAAGAAAATGAGGGCACACCCAGCTCCTCTTCATCCCGTAATTATAGCAGGTCCCTTCACAAAATGGGGGGTTGATTTCATGACATGCAATCCAGTTTCAGCTAGAGGACATCATTACATCATCGTTGCCGTTGACTACTTTACTAAGTGGGCAGAGGCAATGCCTACTGTTAAGGCAGATGGAGAAACTGTCGCTTATTTTGTGTTTAATCAAATCATAGCACGGTTTGGAATACCTAAAGAGATAGTGACTGATCATGGCAGTCATTTCCAAAATAGCATGATGACTGAGTTATATACAATGCTTGGTTTTCGACAAGAACATTCGTCTTCATACTATCCTCAGGCGAATGGACAAGTTGAAGCAGTGAACAAAACTTTAAAGGTTATACTACAAAGAACTGTTAATGCCAGTCGGAATAACTGGCACATCATGCTGTACCCGGCTCTTTGGGATTACCGAGCCAACGTTAAGACTGCTACCGGTTTCTCTCCCTTCCAACTTGTGCATGGGATAGAAGCAGTTGTGCTGATTGAATGCGAGATTCCTTCGCTAAAACTAGCAATTAAGTTACTACCCGATACTTCAATACTTGAAGAACATTTGTTACACTTAGAACATTTAGATGAACAACGCCGGGATGCGCTTACAACAAACAAGGTCCACAAAAAACGAGTCAAAGGACAGTACGACAAATCTGTTAAACCTAGGGTTTTCATTGAAGGAGACTTGGTCTACTTTGGGATGAAGACAAAGAACCCTTAGGACCTGGAAAATTCAAATCCAGGTGGCTCGGACCTTTTATAATTTCTAAAGTATTGAAGAAAGGTGCCTACAAACTAGTAGATCACGAAGGTAATAAGTTGGCCGAGCCTAGAAATGGGATCTACCTGAAGAAGTACTACGCCTAGGCTGAACTACTTTTTCTTGTAACATAGCTGTATATTTTTGTAAAACTAGTTTTGTTATGCTCGTTAGGTAATCTTATGTGTGTTTCTCGTTTCGTGTACCAGATGTCAACCGCACATTTCTTAGGATTTGCTGATGGCGCCAGTCGCCACACCTATCAGTTGGCTGCAGCAGCTTGGGTCATTTACTCACCCACTGACCAACTTGTCTCTTCGGGGGGGGTTTGTTTGGGACCTACCACGAATAATGTGGCTGAATATAGTGCAGTTATAGAACTTCTCCGAGATGCTCTCAGTCATGGAATTTCGTACCTGGAGGTAAGGCTTGACTCACAATTAATTGTATTTCAGTTAACAGGTGTCTATCAGATTAGAGATCCAGGATTGCTACGTCAGTTTCTACGAGTTAGACTATTGGAAAGACAATTTCATTCTATCAGATATGAACACATTCCGAGAAGTTTAAACACTTTAGCTGATTCATTAGCAAACTATGTGTTAGACTGGCATTTACATCACACACTATCATAAACAACTTTCCACACATAAAATTAAAACGCATACACATGTAAATAACCGATACTATATATAACCGGTACCGTATCAAAAAATATGAGTTTTGAATCATGAGTCTATCAAGTCAAGTCATAAAAGTACAAAAGCTGGGCATAGTAGCCTCAAAAATATATACATATAATGTTTCTTCTCCTATGGAGAAGGAGGGACCTCCTCATCATCTACCGCATTGCGATAGCATATGACTAGTCTAGCAACCAGCCGCAGCACCCTAAGCCATGCTGGGGGCACCCCAACAACATCTTCCTGCATGTCAACAGGTATCTGGTCCATGCGGCATGCAGGAATCTCATGAGTCAACCGACTCATTTTCCTCTCCAGGGTTCCCAACATAGCATCCGCTGCGGTAATATCTGCTGGCCTCACATAGATGGTAGGATGGCCCTCAGGACGAACAGGCCCAACATCTGCTTTTGACACTTGATTAGAACTCCAAAACTCATTCATAAAAATCAAATACTTGAAAAAGTTTGAAAAAATTAAATAAATTCTCAAAAGTTAAACATACCAATATCTCCCCAGGCTCCACCTGGCGGAAGCACCAGCTCTGGATCGTGACAGAAATCCAATCCAGCATAAGGAAACTGCTCAAAAGCGGGTACTTGCCTCTCCCACCACCCCAGAAGTCATCAGTATGGTAACAATAGTGACTTTCCCCACCACCCTGGCGGAGAAAAATGTCACCCCAACGGCCTAGTCTGGGCTCACGGGGGTTAACTTGTGGTAGAGGCATCCCCAAACTAATAGCAGGCATCCTCTCGAAGAAGAAAGTACACAAAATACTTCCGTACCCAGAATTCTTCATTGTGCCGAATTTGCAACCTGTCAATTGAGATTTCATGTTTGCCAACAAACTAGTACTCCAATCATAGACATGGTCGTGCAAGCATTGTACACCAATATGCATCAAATGCTTGGAAGCTAAGTGTTGTGATGCACTACCGGCTACGCAGTTGATCATGCTCACTATCACTTTCAGAGGGAGACCATCAATAGTTGAAATCAAGACTTGGCTTCCCGATTTTTATGCTCCGGCAACACAGTATGTATTTACATATTCTTACATTGATCATGCACCCAAACGAGAAGACCCTTTCAGGTTGATTACATCTCCTCTCCTTGAGAGACCAGTAATAAAGTATATGTCATCAACGGTAAGTTCCAATGTTTGTCCGCGGATGACAAAGGTGTTGGTATCCACATCCCAATACTGAATCGGTCTTCGAAACTGTTTGTTTAACGCCCGCATGTTTACGGTTCGATAAAATTTCAACAAACCGCATCTTCAGAGCGCATGGAGGGTAGCCGGGTCTTGCATGGCTAACCTATCCATGTCCTCATGCTCCCTTTCCCTCCATTGTAAGACCATCCTGCACAAAAAACCAAAATTTTTTGAGTCTCGGCACTTGTAAATAAGTTTTCAAGTATGTACGCTACTGTGTATACTACACAGTAGGGTGTAGGCGCTACTCTGTTTGAGCAAAGTAGCGCCCATTGCGTTTGTACGCTACTCTTGTGTTTACACAGTAGCGCCCGCACATAAAAACTTATGAGCATTGCGTTGCAAGCTATTTTGGCTCAAAAATTTAAAAATAAACCATGAAATTGCAAGTCAGGGAGATTTCTACTTACTTGGTGGAGGAAGTCTGGTGGTTGGATGCTCGGTTTGATCGCAGTGGAGACTTGAAATTTGCAAAATGTTGCCCAATTTTTGCCCTACAACACAAATTGAAAATTGATTTTTTAAACAATGAAAATATATATAAATTGGATTTTGATTTTTACCCATATTTGTTAATTTTCCATAGTTTCAAAACTTTCAAAAAACCCTAATTAATCAATTGAAACACACAATACGGTATAACACTGATCCAATCTCAATTTTCACCTAATTGTTGTCGGATTCGTCTCCTAAGCTCAAATTTCTTGATGATAGACCTTGTCAGTTAGCTAAACATTCCGAATTCATATATCATTTAATATTTTTGCCGCATCGACTAATATTTTTTTGAAGACCTAGTTTTGGCAGGGCATGAAGCT
This sequence comes from Larix kaempferi, assembly GCA_027924585.1. NCBI lineage: Eukaryota > Viridiplantae > Streptophyta > Pinopsida > Pinales > Pinaceae > Larix > Larix kaempferi. Next base: position 14,610,250 of record BSBM01000096.1, on the reverse strand, counting down.
ACGATCCTAGAAGCTGACCTTTAAGTCATTTTAAGCTCTTGTTTGGACTATTTAAACCTAAACAAGATAGCCGAGCAAACTTGTCCTCTTCGAGCTCGTTAAAGTATCCGAAGGCTCATCCACTCAGGTATAGAATTACCCCTTTTCCGGGCCTAAGTGGATTAACTACGGAAAAGGTATACTCTAGGTATACTCCTGTATACGCTAGAAGAGTTCTCCTTTCATTGTTTTATACTTTTTCGGGGGAGGAGACTAACTGTACGAAAAAGGACCTTTTTGGAGTCTCTCTTTAGGGTTTTCAGACTCTCTAAACATGAAAATACCAAGCGAGCATTCACCTACTCGGGCTTGATGTGAAATCCACGAGAGGGTAAGTAGAGGACTGTTTAAGTTTTTCAACTCTATAAACAAGAAAACACCGCCGAGCACATACCAATCCAGGCTCGATATAAAATCCACGGATAGGTGAAAAGAGGATTGTTTAAGTTTTTCAGACTCTATAAACAGGAAAACACCGACGAGCATTAATCTGCTTGGGCTCGATACTAAAATCCACGAGCAGATATATGGAGTTATTGTTTAAGTTTTTCAGACTCCTTAAAATTGAAAACACCGACGGGCAAGAACAAATCTCGGCTCGATATTAAAATCCAGAGATCAGTACATATAGAGTAATATTCTATCTCTTCTTCGAACTCTATAAATAATGAAGAAGGTCCTGAGTCTTCCTCCCATGGGCTCGTTAAACTATGTACATGGTTGGACCTATTGAGTTTTCATTCTTTCTTGGACTCATTAAAACAACAAGAAGGGTATTCTTTTACCTAAAAAGAATAAGGAACGGGAAAGACATATCATATCTTCATTGTTAAAGGCAGTTTTCAGTCAAGTTCTATCCTTGAACATAGCACCTACTTGAGTCTATCTTGTCGGTTGGGTTTAGTTTTTGACCTCAAGGTGAACCTTTCCTCTGAGTTATTTACTCCCCCGGTTGGTTATTCTTCCAACCATATGGAGGGTCTGTTAATGTCTCTTACATTTCAGACTTATTTACCCCATTATGTCAGAAACTGCCTGAGTCACTTTTGTGTCGTGCTCACTGTTCAAGGATCTACCCTGTGTCGGCCATTCTGCAGTTTACCTTGACCTCATGTGTCGGCCATTCTGCAGTTTACCTTGACCTCATGTGTCGGCCTTCCTAGTGTTAGTCTTGTTGCATAGTATTCCATATCAGCTCTTACCAGTTGAGTGTTCCTCAAGTTGGATGATGGAGGATGCCTTAAGGCCTCCCTTCCAACGGAGTTCTTCCCATCGACACCAAATCATTATTCTGGGATTGAAGTTTAGAGTTTCGGTTGGTACCTTGGAGATTGCAGTCACCAGTGGCAATTTTCCTCGCTGTTGAATGATGAGAATACATCAATGTCTCTTCTTCAACAGGATTCCCGAGTGTTCGAATCCAAGTCCATCTATTCACATTTGACGAATCATACTTGGTACCTTGGACCCCATCATCATTATCGGTGGAAGTCCTCGCGTTTGTTAACGGTATACATCAATGACCGGTAATCAAACGATACCCCCCATGTTCGACTATCAGCTCATCTATTCACATGGTTAGGGTTTGTACCTAGGGTTATTGTGGGATGAAGACCTTGGGATTTTGGATGACATTACCTCATTTTGTTATCACCCAAGTTGCGCAAGACTGAGCCTCACTTATATTCGGCTCTCCATGAGACATAGATCGAGTTTGTTGTTATGGCTATGATCTCTCAGTTTGACATGGATCCACGCTTGTATTTCAAGTGGCCATGCTTTATATACATCTCCTTGTTATGTATCGGAGATCATGTTGTATCACACTACACATCTATAAGATGTCAAAAATGTAATTGCTCGCTGACCTTGATCTTTGTTGCAGGTTTCTTGTGACTTGTTTTCTGCGGTTCTGTGCTCCTCCTCTGGCTTTGGATTGTAATGTATTTCGGCCATCGTTTCCCTCTGACCTTACACATTAGGGGGCATCTGTTATAGGTCAAACTTGCACTATCTGTCCGTGATCACCCTGAGCTGTTGATCACACAAAAGGACTTGGATGGAGGAGCATGTTGACCTTGGATGATATGACAACTCATTCCATTTTTCTGACATTATTGGAAAACCCCAAAAAATATCATTTTGAGATATGAGCGCTACTCTACTCAAAGAGACTAGCGCCCATACGCTACTCCACTGTATAATAGTAGCGCCCATATCCAAGTATACGCTACTCCTTCTCAGCATAGTAGCGCTCGCAATGTAAAATCGATTGAGCGCTAGTTGTTAAGAACTAGGGTAGCGCCCTATACGCTACTCCACTGAACTAGAGTCGCGGACATCTTAAAAGATGATTAAAAAATAAATTAATTTCTCGAGGAGGATTAGTTGATGGTAGTTTCCTAACTCCCCCAACTTCCTCCATAACTACATATCGACCTGAACTGCTTCTTTAATCCTATAAATACCAAGAAGGTTAAAGGAGAAGGGTTAGAAATTGGAGATAGTGAGATTGATTAATGGAAAAACTTTGAAGAAGCTTGCATTGGAGAAGTTGATGCTGAAGACATCCAAGCCAGAGAAGAGCCAGAGCCCAGAATCTAGTTGCAGGAACCTGTTTCATGATCAGGTATACTTGTACATCATTCTACTTTTGACAAATAAAGGTTGAAGTGTTTTTCTTGTTCCAATTTGAATGTGTTATGAAATGGCATCTTAATTTGGATCTATTTTGGTCAATGTTGAATGTTAAACATTGTTTTTGTTTCTTTCAAGCTTTATATATTTCCCAAAATGTTTTGAGAAAGGTATTGTTGTTGCAGGTTTGCTGAAGGAAAGGTAGATTTGGAAGTTGAACGCGAGATCAAGTCAAGGCTAGGATTAGACTTCGATTGAAAGGTGTGTTCCCAAGATCTACAACTTCTTTCTTTTTTGTAAATGTCTCTGTAATAGCACCAATACACTTACCTGTCACCCCAACCAAGTTGATATCATTAGTTTCCTTGCTATAGGGTAGAAATGCCCGCCAACAAGTATGGGGGCATGATTTTTACAAGGAATAAGGAGGGAAATATTCAAACCCTTGAACGAGTAGTGTCAATCCAAGTGTCAATAAGAGAACCCACCAACCATTAACTATCCACATTGACTTTTGAACCCAATCATTTATTTCTTCCAAGAGGTGGTTGAGGTAGTTATTGTTTTGGGAAATGGAAGGTATGGCTGTCCAATTTCGTGCATGGGAAAGCCACCATTTTTGGAAAATCATGTTTGTCTTCCTGGGCAAGAAAAGAGCCACAAATTTTCTCCACAACCCATTCTTCATCCATCAACTTTCCCCCCTCACGCAGTTTTAGCTTGCTGGGCATTTTCCTCCACGATTTTCCTGAGTTTTCCTTCATTTTTCTAGTTGGGCAGTCATTTTTAGTGTTGCAGAATGACTGGGAGGAAGAGAAATTCGATTTGGGGGTCCATAGAAGTTGTTTTTTTTATTTTGAATGCCTATATACCTGTTGGAAACACGATTTTGTTCCCCAATGGTTGATTTCCCCTCTCATGACTCATTTTTGGGGTGCCACTATTTGGGAAAACTATGGACATCTTGTTTTGTGCATCCCACAGTTAAAAACGTTTTGTCATGCCCAACATTTTTGCTTGTTGTGTGTGGGAATATTATGTTGTGGTTTGAGTTATGTGTATCCCTTGTTTTGGCTTGAGCTTGGGTGTAAGCAACTAGGAGTAGAAGAGGATTTAGAATTGGCTTGATAAACCTAGTGAAGAGTGTAACCTCACTAAATATGATGGGGGATTTGGCTACTTTTCTATGCACACCTTGAAGAGCACTAGAAGGGAAGGTATGGCATGAGGGACTGTGGAGAAGTGAAGGGAATACTTCCTTGTGTTGGGTGTGTAGGTATTGTGGGTTCCAAGCTAGCTAAATATTGGAGAGTTTCCAATGGCTCCATGGTTTAGCTCACTATCTTAGCAATTCCTTCATTTCTACTACCTTAATAGCCTGGTAAACCCAGTTGTACAATGGCTTGGATGAGATGTGGTGTATACTTGGCTATGTGTTAGTGGTTGTTCCCTTTTCCTTCTGGAAATCATGCCCATCTCGGGGGTGGAAACTGTGTTGAGAGATTGATGAGCACAATTGGCCTATGGCTGGGTGGAACGTTGCAGTTTCATAGCCAGTTGCTCATGACAACTTCATATCAAGATAAGTACTCTCTTATGTTAATTTTGCAATGTCTTTAATTATTGACTGTTATGATTATGCTGATAAATGCATGTTAGATGTGTGTAGAGTTTATTTCCATTGTGTTTACTTGCATTATGTGCCATCTGCACACATGTGTTTTTGTTTACATGAATTTTTTAATGATGGATGGGATTGAGAAGAGTTTGAAAGCCCAAATTTTTAGTCATGTTCCCTTCCTTGATCTAGATTGAAGGGAGGGGACGTGACAGATTTCACTTAAACAGAGTTATGCATTCATTCATTCACGCAAATATCAACAAAGGAAAGAAACACATATCACACCACATAAGAGCACCATATTTTAACGTGGAAACCCATTATGGGAAAAACTATGGAATCACTTTGTCTTTATTATGAGTTGCAGCAAAATAATAAGCACTTCATGTTTATGTCTTACAAATTTCTTCTTGACTTACAAAGGACCTGCGCACACAACCTGCAGATCAGTGACTCGGCGCTTCAAAACAACTTCGACTTATAGAGCATAATGCTTCCTTACATGCCAAAAAGAGCTCCGACACCATACTCTTTCTAATGGACTGACCATAATAGCAACAACCCCAAAATTTCCCTCTTATTGCATATTTATAGGGCGCACTTAGCTTGCCCCGCTCCCACCAACCCACTTACTGACTCATTAATGCAAGTGGACAAAATCTAACTAACTGACTCGACTCGATCCATTTGACTTGATCAACATAACTGTTTTTCCTAGTTTCTCTGCCACTTCGTCGGAGTTGACCACTTCGTCCAACCATTTCCGCTTTTCCTTTGTCCACACCAAAACTATCTCCGCCAAAAGTAGTACCCACAATAAACTAGTCCCAACAGACCCCCAACACTCACATGTGGTTCGTCCCGAGCCACTTCAGGACTATGGTATTGGTTCCTGTAGCTTCAACAAGAACTCCTGGTAAGTGTTCCTGATTACTTCGACCAACTATTGGACTTCATCCTTTTTCTGATTGACAACTTCGATCAGCTCAGTTGCAATGTGTTCAGTGTTAATATTTGGTTGAGATTTGATCTTTAATTCTTATAGAAGTTGAAACTTGAGACAACTCAATCACATGAAATTCATACATCCATAACACAAGATATACCCTGGGAAAAACCTCAAAATGATTAGAACAAAAACCCCAACAACTCTTCTTAGTATAATATAATGGATAGCAGAGAATACTTTATTTTACAACATAGAAAATTGCTTTTGGAAGATAAGAGATCACCAAACACTCTTGGTGAAGATACGAAAGAAATAAAGAAGAGAGATCAATCGGAGAAGCGCCTTGCCTTCAATAATAATATCTTGCACACAAAGAGAAGCGCCTTGCCTTCAATGGAGAAGAGAATTTGCTTCACATTGAATTCAACAATCTCGTATAACATATTTATACATTCTTCTCTTCTGTTTTTATCTTCTAACTTCAGGATGAACTCGCCCTCAAACTGGATGTATCAATCTTGCATGCAGAAGTGCGCCCCACTTCTCATACAACGCTTTATCTCACCAAGCTGTCACTTAGGATGAACTTTCCTATTAACTCAAAGCTTTCCCACTTAGTTAGTTGGCTAACTTAACTGTCGTCACTTAGTTAACTCGATCTTCTTTGTTGTCACTTAGTTAATTCTCTTTAACTGATTCTCCTTGATTTACTGAAGTGTCATCTTTTGGTTAACTAGTCCTTCTTATTTAACACTTAGTTAATTGAAATCATGTTGATTGATTTACTTGAAGTGACCACTATGAGTTCTTTAGTTAACTGAGGCATATCTTTAACCGATGCTTTAACTGAAGCATTGATTGAGGCATACATTGATACTTAACTGAAGCTTTATAACTAAATCTTTAACAATTTGAGTTCTCTTTAATTTGTTGAAGTGTCCGCATGGGCAATTTTGAATTCTCTTGATCTCTATGCTTTATCTTTTATTTCTTTATGTCTTACTGCATGGTAAATATGTGCTAACTTTAATTATCCATCACATTACATTATACGTATATTATACTAAGAAGAATTATCGGATGTTGTGATCATATTATATTATTCCAGACCAAATGGTCATATGCTAAAGTAATTCACTTTAGAGGTGATCAATCTTTAAAGGAGACTTAATAGCAATTGGTGATCATGGTTAATAATACATCACACAACATTAAATGCTTTTAACAAGTAAAGCATGACCTTTATACAAAAGGTCCACCTCTATATAGGAGGTCCATCCCATGGATACCTTTATACAGAAGGTTCACGTGATAATTATGACTTGACACACAAGTCCGGAGTCTTGTCCAACAAGAATTTGCAACATTGTTACTTTGATCAAGTAATTCTATGCGGGAGGAATAACCTTTACACGGAAGGCAATCAAAGTTCTCACCTCTATACAGGAGGATCAATCTTGGCTACAGAAGATTGGTTTGGAGAATGTCTCCTGATGTTATATATTTAGCATGTAGTACTCACCTCGACAGCCTGAGTAATTACCAAATGGATGGAAGTATGCTGACTCCCAATAACTTATGATACACACTCATCCTTTGATTGGAGTGCTTACACCCTTTCTGTCCGCTGCCTATGTTACATCCTCAGCTGGTAGATTTCATGTTGTAGTTCTTTATTTTTGGCAGCTCTCCTCATCCTTTGGACCGACGACATAGTCTTTAACTGATCCCGCAAACTGTTCATCTTTTCTTCAGTAGCCCCAATCTTGGTAGTGATCTCTTCTAACTCAACATCCTCAAACAACATATCCCAAGTCTGCAATACTTCCTCGTACATCTTCATGCATTGGGCCTCGACTTCCTGAATGCTCTAAGCGGCTTCTCAGACCTATGTTTATCGTTGCTCTGTCACTTCTGGTGGAGTGCTAGGTACCATCTTAGCTTCCAAGTCTTCAACTTTCTGTCGATACCCCGTAATAACATCTTCAGGCGCTGCAAATTCTCTTCCGATGTCATTTCTTCAATGATCTTCACCTCAGGTACTGTGCCACATGTGACTTTGACAGCCTCCTGAAATTTCTTCGTTTCCTGATGGAGTAGATCCTTGTCCTGTTGGAGCTCAATAGTCAGGTCCTTTAACATAGTTGCTTGATTCTTATAGCCTTTCATAAGATCCAAGAGGGAGCTTTCCCTCGACTTTACCTCTTGTGCAATACTTTCTTGCAATTTATGTAACATGTAAAGTGGTAATGCAAACAACTTTAGGTCCGCATACCCGGACTTTGGAATTTGTACTCTTGTACGCGGCTCATTAAAACTCAATGCCTTGAGCAAAGTATTAACCACCCCTTCCGTCAAAGGAAGTGGAGTTGTCTGGTCACGACATTCTTCTTCCTGCGTAGCTTCGATCCATGGCGGAATAGCTTGCTGCGGAGCCGAGATGTGAATCTTCTTTACTTCCTGGCACAATGTATCGAGGATATCTCTGACACTGCTGAATAATTGGACCAGTTTGTCTTTCGCAATCTTTCGATTTTCCTCAACAGCCTCGGTCATCCCGTCGAACAGGATGTTGATATCATCATATGTTAAGGCTTGGACATTGTCGGACTTCTGTGCTTTCCTCTTTTTCTTTCCTCCTTGCGTCGATGTATCGGCCTTGCGCTTATCCCCTAGACCTAGATCAGTGGGTGTCTGACTTGATTCTTGATCCTCTTTCCCATACTGAAGTGGGTTTCCTTCATTACCCCCTGCTCCGATGTTCTGCATGTTTTGGCTTGTAAATTACTGCTAACCCTAAGTTCCCTCCTATCGTTGATCCTACTGCGGCGGGTCTAGTGAGATGTTCTGAGGTTCAATTCAGAACTTGCCACTCATATGGCCACTCCTGAATAATGGCATCAACTTCATCTATGGCCAACCTGAAGCCAGTAGTCATCCATTGTTGGTGTGGGTCATGCCTTGCTTCAACATATATGTGGTGGGGCCTCGCTTTGAACCTCGCCACACCCCTATACTTCGACACAACAGCCTCATCAATACGCGGTATCTGCACCACATAGTACCGTAATGCCTCCAATTGCATGTACAACGTGACATTACTTTCCTGTTGTCTGGTATTAATGTATGTGTACCAGAGATTCATATATAGAGAAGACTGCCATGGCCCAACTAGCGGCATGCCCTGATAATTCGCTGGTTCCTACCACCCTATAAATGAAATCAATAATAAGATCCAGGAATAAGTAAAGGGTGTACCGTTACCTTGTGCCTCCGCACAATCAATAAGAAATTCATTGAGCAAAAACGTAACCCAGTTCATCTGCACTCCCTGGGTGCACTACTCAGTCGCAACGATCACTTACGCAGTTACCTGATTTGGTCAAACTTTTCTTAAAACTTTAGTTGCTAACATCTTTGGAGTGAAGCGCACTACCTGGTCGTTGATGGAAGCTACATTGAACCCATGACTATTCTTCGACAAATTGTATTTTTCTTTCATTCTGGCCACCAGTTCTTGGTCTCTTTCCTTGCCCACAAAGTACTGATATGGGTATATTCTATCCTTTGGTAATCCCGTGATTTTTGCAATAAGGTTGGTATCCATTGACACCTTGGTATCCAACCATAGACATCCACCATGGAAACACAACAACAACTGCTTTACACAAGCATTCGCTTCCACATTGCGAACAAAATGCAGAATATGCAACAAAGATAAAATCCATGCTCTCTTCGGTGCGAGAGCCCACTGCATTGGTTCTAGCTCCAACCACTGACCTTCAGCCATAACAATAGTTGGCATGTAATTATTGTAATTGAACTTAGCGAATTTTGTGGGGTCATGGTCCACATAGGAAAGTTTATGAATATTCCTCATAATGTCGCCCTTAACCAGGACACCCTTCGGAAGTGGCATTGTCTCCAATGGATACCGAGCATTCTTTGGTAGCTTGACAGGTTGTGCATTCTTCTTCCGTGGCGGAACGTACTCTGGAAAAGTAGTTGCAAATCCATATGCAGATGCTTCAACATCATGGACCCCCTTTGTTTGTGTTTCTGGATTGGGTCAATTTTTTTTTCGTGTCTTCCTAGGCACATTCACAAGAATGTGCGGGGAGATGACTTCTGGCTGCTCAGGACTGACTGGGACAGAGCCTCGCATAAAGACTTCTTCAATGGAGCCCTGAACCTCACTAGTCTTAGGATTATAATGAGCATACATATAATTACTTACAAGAGAAATAAAATAGAACAAGCAACCATTAAAGATAAACACACAATGTTTATGTGGAAAACCCAAAACCGGGAAAAACCACCATAATAGATCTATTATTTCCCTTGACCTAAACCAGTCAAACCGGACCAAGTGAGCTAACCACCGCTCACCTCCATGCCACATTACAATGGAGTATGCCAAGCCTTTTATAGGCTTCATTACATGCAATACCATGGGCCCAAAACCATGTGTTGGACCTAACCACCTTTCACTCATTCTCGAGTCAAGGTTAACCCTAACAATCCCCCCTTTAAACTTGACTTGTAGTAATCACCAACCCCCCTCAAAGTTTTAACCGAGGAATCTCACATACACCCCCTATCACCCAGGTCTTTCTCTTGACTTTACCGGTGAGTTACTAGGGGTATGAATGCCTTTCCAGGTCTTACAGCCATATACCCTTTTACATGTAAACTACTCCATTAATTTTTTTCATGTGTCTTCATGGTGACTACACCATCACCATCCATTGCTTCATTCTCTCGCTTTTCCATGCTCGTCATCTTCCATGCATCCTTTTGTACCTGCATCCAACCTTGTCATTGACGTCCATATAAAGTAGAATCCATCTACCAGATTACATGGGTCCTCAGCCGCTTTAACCGCCAGTTCTATAGGTATTATCTTCGCATACATGGTTCATCAATCTTGGTCCCAAAACTGAGATTAAACCATTTCACATTCTAACCAGGAACCAAAAAACTGTTGGGTTTTTGGCTACCATCGATCATGCACCCCGCAACATATTAATTAAAACTCAGGTACAAAAAATTTGGCCTCAAGGATCACCAACCACATGCTCTGATACCAGTTCTTAGGATTATAATGAGCATACATATAATTACTTGCAAGAGAAATAAAATAAAACAAGCAACCATTAAAGATAGACACACAATGTTTACGTGGAAAACCCAAAACCGGGAAAAAACACCATAATAGATCTATTATCTCCCATGACCTAAACCAATCAAGCCCGACCAAGTGAGCTAGCCACTGCTCACCTTCAGGCCACATTACAATGGAGTATTCCAAGCCTTTTATAGGCTTCATTACATGCAATACCATGGATCAATACCATGGGCTTCCACATACCATGGGCCCAAAACCATGTGCTGGACCTAACCACCTTTGACTCATTCCCGAGTCAAGGTTAACCCTAACAACTAGCTGCTAATAGATCAACCTGCATTGTATCGTTCTGCAACACTAGACTCTCTCTCAGCGTACTAATCTTGGGCTTTGGTGTGCTCAATACTCTTCAATGCTCAAGTAACAATGAGTTACGACTGAGAGAGGAGCTTAGTTTTTAAATTCAATCCCCTCATGCAATCCTCTTGTCATACCCGAGGCCAATTAAATGTACTTGATCTTGTAATCATGATGGTGGCAGCAGTGGATATATTCACACACTTCAGTGTTTTTGACAATTAATACAAAAATTCCACTAACTCCGCCACTAAAGCCATCATAAAAGCAACAATAAATGCTCGTTAATTTCAACTCCGATAGGTTGACACTTTTTGAAAACTTCAACAGAGAGAACTGTTATAGACCACCAACTTAATCCATTGATATATCACTTCGACACAATTAGATGTTGGGGTCTCCAAATGAAAAAATATAACTTCAATAGAAAGACCCCCAATGGAACAACTACAACAAGAAAATAACTTGGGGTTTCCACAAAGCTCCGACACAACTATACATTGATATGAAAACTACAACACAACTAACTATGATAGCAGATAAACTTGGGGATTCTAAAAGACAACTATCAACACTTTTTTTTATACAAGCATGGAATCAAGATTCTTTACTGTGACGAACCACAGCTATCCCTGTAGGGATTCAACCGGCTCCCATTTACCAGACGACTGAGGAATTCACCATCTAACTTCCGCAATTATACTACGCCTCCCTCAGTCACAAAATTAATAATATATGGGCCTAACCAATGCATGCGTAACTTGCCAAGGTGTTTGAAAAAATTACTGTCACATAGAAGAACTATGTCTCCTCGCTGTAAGTGCTTCTTAGTAATGTGGCGATCATGCCATGCCTTTTCTTGATCTTTTTGCACCTGTTGCTTAAATCCCGCAATAAATATGTCTTCTTCCATTGGAGTAGCTGCGACAACCTTTCTTCGACAGCACCAGTATTAGACATACCGAAGAAAGCAATAATTCTTAAATTGGGCATAACAACCTCCTGTCCATATACCAATTTAAAAGGTGTCTGACTCGTCAATTTCTTACATGTCACTCTATAAGCCCATAATAATGCAGGGATTCTCAGGTCCCAGTTGTCGCGGTTCACATTGCAAAGTTTTGTTAGCGCATGTTCCAAAATCTTATTGAACGCTTCGACAGTCCCACTTTCCTGTGGGTGGTATGGAGTACTCTTTCTATGGTAGACCTAAAATTCTTATGTAAGTGCCTCTATAGTTTGATTAACAAAATGTTCACCTTGATCACTTAATAAAACTCGCGGGTAACCAAACCTAGTGATAACATTCTCAAACAGAAACCTTGCAGTAGTCGTAGCAGTGCAATCTCGTATTGGTGCAGCTTCAACCCATTTGGTAAGATAATCAGTAGCAGTGATGATATACCTCGATCCAATCATTTTTTCTCGTAGGTTGATAGGTCCCACAAAATCAATAGCCCACTTGTCAAAATCCTGCAATGTGACTTGAGGTACTAACGACATTTCATCTCTCCTTGACAACCTCCCAATTCTTTTACATACATTGCGGTTCTGATAGTATTACTTAGCATCCTTATGCAGGGTAGGCCACCACAACCTTGCTCTTAATATCTTCTGCGCAATAACTTTACCTACATAATGGCCTCCTATGCCTCCTTCATGAGCCTCAACCAATATGATTGGTCACTCGTGGTCCAAAACACAGTGACGCTGTTGGGTCGGGCCCAAGTTAAGACAATTTTTGACAAGTCAGTTTTGGGAGCTGTGAAGTCATAGCGCAGCGAAGCATCGACAAAGTAGAAGAGCCAGTGCTGCGAAGTTACAGCGCTGCGGAGATCAAGCGCTACGAAGTGCCAGCGCCAGGAAGATCGAGCATGGCAGCATTTTGGAAGGAAACCGGTATGGGTTCCGGTAGGATCGATCGACGATCTATTTTGGGGAAAATACTCCAAGATTCCTGGCAGGTGGGTAAGGAGTGGCGAAGAATGAAAGCGACCGGTCGCACGAGCAAAGGAAGCACTAAGCGGACCGGATACAAGAAACCGTTAGAGAAGGAACAATGGGATGAAAGCGACCCGTCGGCATGCGCTCAGCAGAACGGCTGAAAGTGACGTGACGACGCGCAGTTAGAAGATGCCAGAAGCAAGAGACGGTGCGGAAGGGCGGCCACGACGATGAGTCACTATCATAGCTTGACAAAGTTGGTTAGCGGGGTAACCACACCATTTTGGGTACCTTAGGGTTTTGATTCATCCCATCATGATTGTAAAGACGTGACCTAAGGGCATGATCTATAAAAAGGGAAAATTTTGTAAGGGAAAGGGTTGATTTTGGGTTAATCTTCGTTTTGAGTATTGTTGAATATTGATCTCTGTTGAGAGACAATTGTAAGAGGCTCTGCAGCTGTGTGCGCAGAGACCCATCGAAGAAGAGAGAAGAGAGTCTGTAGCTGAGTGCGAAGACTGGAATTGTTGAACCCTTCCCATAGATAATATAACAATAGTTACTATGGACGTAGCTCCCATCCTGGGGATGAACCACGTTAAATTGCTGTGTTGTGTGATTGAATGTGTATTTGCTTTTGTTGAATGGTTAAGTTCTTGCTTATGAGTATATGTATATTTGCTTTCATATGTATTGTCCAAAAGGATGAATGATAGGAATATATGCTAAGTGTTGAATGCATATGAGGAATGTTGAATGCATATGTGGAATGTTGAATGCATATGAGGAATGTAGAATGTGGAAATATTTCTGAACATGATGAATGCACAAGTAAATGGGTAAACACTTAAGTTAGAGAAGTCTGTATAGTGCGATTCCCTGAAGCACAGCACCGAAAGTGCGTAGTGCATAGTAGTTCACCACATTGCATAAGTTTGAGAAATACGCAGCCTAAGGTGCTTGTAAAATTAATAATTTACACTAAGTAAAAGTCTGTCGAAGTTAGTTAATTTCCGAAGAGGAAGCGCAGTCTTCAGTTGCGTTGTCCTATTGCCGAGTAGCCATTCTAAGCCACGCAGTCCTTGGATGTGCTATTGTATAAGTAAGAGCCGCGACGTAGGTGAACTTCGTGCAGTCCCCCATTCTAATGAAGCGCGCATCACCCAGTTGTGGAAACCTGATTGCACAACCTCCCCATAACTTTGCCTCGGGTGAGACCTCAGTCTACTCGCAAATTGTTGCTGAAAGGGCCGGTGAAAAGGGGTTTTGTTGGTTCCCTGAACCACGAAGAACCTAGGTCTATGTTGGAAACTTAAAGAACAATATATCGAGCCAACAAATGGTTTCGTTGTCGCGCTTGAACTGGTGATGAGCACCGAAAATTGGAATCCATAAAAAATAGAAATATGGAACTGGGTGGACAAGACAGAAAAGGATTTTGCAAGAAAAGAGAATAGACATCTGCGTCTCTCTGACGTAGAATGGTTGCAGAAATATCAGTGGGCGCCCATTTATGAAATTTTCTTTGCATGTTTCAGCAATGACCTATACGATTGGTTGTCAAGGTTAGCAGAAGGCAAAAACTACTTCCAAGAAGGAGTACCTACCGAGTGGACCCTAGAGCTCATTCAGATACTTAAAGCAGTAGACAGTCCACTGTCGCGAGCAGTCGACTTTAGGGTTGACAGTATTCTACAGGGGTGTGTTACAGAGTTCGTTGTGGACACCCTGAATTCCTACAGCGTAGCAGAAGCAGAGTTCTTCAAAGGATTCAGAGTAAGTATCTGAACAACCTAAGTTTATATATCAAAATGCTTTTAGCTGAGAAATGTGTTTTGAGAATGCACTAAGATACATAGTTGGTTTGCGTCTGTAATGGTCGATAATACTTACAGTGATAAAAAAGAAGATATTCATATATTAAGAAGTGGTAAAAGATATAAGGTTAGTACAGAAAAGAACGAACATGAACTCCGCATAGAAACTGAGTTCCAAGTTGAGCCCGATAGTGAAACACCTCGCGTAGCTACCTATCAACCTATCACTCCACAAAATCCATCAGTTCAGAACACAATGCCTCCCAACCAATAGAATGTCAATAGTAGTAACACCGCAGGAGTGAGTACTCAGAATATTCCGACTCAGAACATTCCATGCAGTAACATCCCTAACACCGCACAGAATACTGCACCACTGTTTGACGGACAATCCACTCGAGCGGACACAAGCCGGATCTCCCTAGCTCAATGTGAGTCCAGAAAAAATAATATAGACTACAAACTACTTTCCTAGATCTGCTTAAGGATCAAGTGACTAGATGTCTTACCTCAACATCGCAATCCTTTCTCCTGGATAGTGCTCCACGTCTCGCGGTCGTTAGATCTCGGCTGCAAAACTTGTCAAGACACATAGGACAATGCAAATGAGTAAAGATCATCTATACAATAAGAGATCTAAGTAAACAGTTAAGCAGGTAAACTACACAATATCATTACACATAAACAATATTGGTGGAAAGCGTTTATATTACTGTAAATATAGGGAAAGTACATAGATAAGAATTGACTACAACCAAGGCTTAACGTAGTAGCCCTTCTCCATCCAATCCAATTGACATATCCTTCCAAGGAAGTATGAGTCTCTCTATGGATGAGTTAGAGATCTCTCCAATATGATTTCACCAGCATGTAGACACTATAGAATTCCTCCCTTTGGAGAGGGGTAGAGCTTCACTTATATAGGACTAAGTGGATAGGGTATGGATAGGGTAGGTTGAGATATGGTAGGAGAGAGATAAGGGATCCTCCCAAGAGGTTAGGAACCGAGTGCCAGCTCCCCCAAGAGGTCAGGGATAAGGATACAAGTCAACAAGCTTCTAGAATGAGCTCGAAAGGCCTAGTTTTGTCCATTAACTGACTTCGTCGCACCCTGCAATAGAGCAAGATGCGACGTCACAAGTTGCATGAGTGCAGCCTGCGACGACCTCTCAAAACCTAGCAAAGTGCAATGGTATCCCTTCCAGATGAATGACTTAGCCAATGAAACTTCAGGGGTGTATACACTGAATCTCATGATGGTAATATTTTAGGTGTAATAGAATGCCCCCCAAAGCATGAAGCTGTTGAAATATTGGACAGGTGAAATGCTTTGACAGAAAGAATGGCAATGGCTTGTCGGATGAAGGACACTTCTGCAATACAACTGACTCTAAGTACACTGTCTCATACATCATGGCTTCCGACCAATACATTGCAGATCCATGGTAGTAATGACCGACTGAACACAATCATGGCTACTAGACACAAGTGTAGATCCATGATGAGATGATAACATAGCCACGACCAATACAAATGTGGATCTGTGTGACATGACTCAATACAAACTCCATCGCAACCTGGGTAAAACATGACTCCACAGGGTCTTCAAGCTGAACTCGCAATGATACGAATCTAACCATGTGATTACAAATGTCTTGACGTCGAACATGGTAGAAACCACTTGATTATTGGTCATTGATGTATACCATTAGCAAGTGCGAGGGAAATCACCATTAATGTCAATGATCCCCAAGGTATCACAGTACATATCATCAAGTGCGAATAAATGAGTTGAAGTCGAACGTGAGATGAAATCTTTCAATCAAGAGTCAATGATATAAACTCATGTTGAAAGCGAGGTATCCTGCCATTGAGGCATGCAGGGCCAAGGCACTTGGTTGGTTTCTAGATTTAATCCTCAGATGATGATTTGAAGTCGAAAAGGATGAATCCGTTGAAGGAGGGCCATGATGAATCCCCCATCATCGACACAAAACACGACAAAGGATGTGTAGAGCAGATCGGATGGTATAGTAACATGCTGTAATGTCCCTAAAAATAGTAAAATTTTAAAATTTTTCCGATACCAAATTAAACTGGTAAAGAGGTAGTAAATTAACTTCAGCACTGGTAAGTGCCTACTGCACCTGTACTTGATTTCTACTCTTTGAAGTGTCTTAGTTTCATAATTATCATGGTTTGCTGATTATAAGTTCTAAAGCTTTGCGGAAGCGTTTAAAGTGAAAAGATATATGAACTGTCACATGTGTACGGATGTTTGGAATGTAATAATGTGAAACTTCTGCTTACAGCTGTAATGGTTTGTGTGTACATGTAATAAGCTCTAACTGGTAATTCAGGTGGGATGGACCCCTAATGGTGGCGGTTGAGGCCCATGATGTACTGCTAGATCTTTCAAGGGTAAGAGTACCCCGAAAGGGCTGCCGAGAGGTAGGGTGTAAGAATGGAACTTCTGACTTACTTAGCAAGATTCGCTAATGTCTTAAATTGCATCTGTTTTACAGGTACTCCTACCATGGCGTCCACCGAAGGTACCTACTCCCTGGTTCCGACACCTTCTAAAACCCAGAGTATGAGAGGTTTTAAGATTAACACTCTTCAAATCTTTGAGAGTTATTTACAATACTTATGTAACTTAAATCCTTTGTTGACTTAGTGTTTATCTTCATGGATACTAAGCTATACTTATAGTCTTGTAATACTTGGGCATTCACAAAATGATATTGATCATTCGCGACCTTACCACTATAGAGAAGTGGGTCTAAAATCGAGTTTATTGGAGTTTGGTGCAGCATTGAATGGGGCTCTTCGTTGGCACATGGCCAAGCTGCCAGTTGCACTGAGGGTTTACTACTGGGGTTCTTCCCCAAAGAAGTGTAAAATTCGTAGTTTGATTCACTTGTTTCGATGTATGTGCATTTGGGGGTTTTCCTGCTCTGGCTTGAGCTCTTGCTCATGGCCAACGCACCTTACATGGCTCTACACGCAGAGATGGAGACTGAAGGTAATATTGCCCTGGCTCAAACTTACGCTTCATCCCTACTATTTTAATTGGTGTGTAATGATACTAAACCCAGGTTTTAACTTCATGTTGGTTGTTTGTTTGGCAGGTGGTCATATGGCTTTTTCCTTCTACATGGCTACCAGATACCAGCTAGTACCTCGACTTTGATTTCATTGCTTAAGGTAAGTTCAGGGTTCTTCATTCCTTCAGTCCTCCTCTCGCCTCTGTGGGGGATATTGGTGGTGTAAGCTATGAGGGAAAATAATCATGAGCCTGTCTTGGGTTTACTGTAACATATTTTGGTTTTATCGAGGTCGCCATTGGCTGAACCACTGTGTAATTGAACCTGTTGGTTTCCTATTTAATGTCCCTGGAGGGATTTGGCCATTTGGCTCACTATTAAACCCTGTAAGTTTGCAATGGTGATACTCAATGTAAAGACTGAGATTTGGAATTGGTAGCATCTTGTGTTAATTATTTAACCTCTATTATAACTTGAAATGGAAGATTTAGGATTCGTACCTGGTTACTTTGTAACTTGCTCCTTCCTGTAGTAACCTGCACACTCAAACAATAATTAGTGTAGAGACTTCTGAGCTTAGTTGACCTATTAGAAAGACTCCTTAGCTGGATAACTTTGGGACTACCATGTTCCTCCCAACCTTGACCCTTGAACCGTTTCCTTGTTCTATCTGGATCCCCCCGAGCTTGGTTCCAACATGCAATGAGAGATAGAGGCCCTAGGTTTACTATTGGTTCAGATCTGAAAATTATTAGGTGAGGCTGCTTCAGTTTCTTGGAGCAGAAAGCTTTCCTTGGGTTACCATAAGAGAATGATAATCACCCAGAATGATCCCCCCCAAACTTGGGTTCTGCCCTCTTTAAGTAGGGGAGTCTTGAATTAGGACTATTGGAATAATCAGTTTCTTTAAATTAAACTAATCAATATTTTTTTTTTTAAAGATATTCATTTACTCAACTAACTAGTCCTCTTGAACTAGGACTCTTCCTTTGTTTCCACTATGAGTGATTTTAATTTATACTTTTCATAATATTTATAATAGCAATAATTATAATAATAATACTTTTAACCTAAGTATTAATACATTATTAATACTATTTATAATTGTGGTTTCCCACTACATAATAATACTATTTAATGGTATTAAATAATGTGGCATCCCACTCTACATAACTATATGCAACAAATGTCTTTTATTCGTAAATAAACACATCATTGATTATTAAAATTCTTAGTAATAAAATTTGATCTTGTATCTTCACATGATACTTTGTTTAATCAATTTAGGGATAAGGTCCACTTCTTTGGACGGTCTTTCGGTGGCTTGGATAGGCACCTCTAGTCTCTCTCTTGCATATCGGATTCCCTCGTTTAACATGGTAGTTCCCGCAGTATGTGATGATAGATAAAAGATGAATCATTTAATCAGATTAAATAAATGTGATAAAAGTGCTATTCAGAGTCTTTCTGACTCAACACTTTGAGATTCAGTAACCTCGAGTGCTCTTCAGAGCCTTTTAATTCAACACTCTCACATGGACGTTACTCTAGTGCAATTCCAGAGCCTCTGCTCAACACTAGTGCTAGAATGTGGTTGGGAGGCACATCTAGAATATTTACGTTTCCTCGGATCCGGTATTTGTTTATTAAGCTTGGAGTGCTCCAGGGCTTTGCCCAACACTCAATGTACCTCAGGGCTTACTTTCAGTACAATAAACATTCCTCTAGGTACATCGGGGCTTATGCCCAGTACGTAGGTTATATGTGTGTTTATGAGTCCACGCTCAACACACTCATAAGTCACATCATGTAAAATTCATAACTCTGCACAGTAAGTAACAAAAGATCCTCTCAGTATATTAGGGTTTGTACCCATATCAAATCAAAAACACATCATCAAAACATTAGGGCCTCCTTGCGTAGTATACATTCAAATAAGGAAGTCAGTCAGGGTCCATGACCAATATGTCAATATAAAAGAATAAGTCATAGGTGCTAGGGATTATGCCCAATACTCAGAATAGAACATATGTGTTGGGGTTGTGGCCCAATATAATAACAATAAAGTAGTTAGTCCAAAATTCAGGATATTACATCCCTCCCTGCTTAGAAACAACACCGTCCCGGTGTTTCTAGGGACTAGGAATGAGGTCATGAAACAAGGCAGGGTATGCCTCTTTCATGGTTGTCTCATTCTCCCAAGTAGCCTCATCTAATCCAAAGTGCCTCCATTTCACTTTTAGCCGAGTAATGGTCCTCCTCCTAAGTCGCATCTCTCTCTTGTCCAGGATGTGGAGTGGTTCTGGCGTGAACTCCCCTTCGGGCTCCACCTGTAATAAGGACCAATCAATAACATGTTTAGTATCATATACATATTTCTTTAATAGTGAAGCATGAAAAACATTATGAACTTTTATATGAGTTGGTAAGTCTAACTCATAAGCCACTGGCCCCTTCTTGGCCAGTATTTCAAAAGGTCCACAAAACCCTGGGGCTAGTTTACCGCAATGTCCCAAGCTCAACGAGCTTCGTTTTGCCTTTATTTTTAGAAACACATGTTCACCGACTTGGTAGTCCTTGTCCTTTCTTTTCTTGTTCGCATAACTCTTTTGGCGGTCTTGTGCTTCTTTTAAGTTCAGTTGCACCTTTAGTAGGTCGGGTCCTAACATAAGGCTGTCTACTGGACTATCCCAAGTCATGGGTGTTCGGCATTTCCTGCCGTAGAGTACTTCAAAAGGACTCATTTTGGCTGAGGTTTGATAACCGTTGTTGTATGCAAACTCTGCGAGGAGCAAATAATCTTCCCACATGGTGGGGTTGTTCATGACATACATCCTCAACATGTCCTCGAGGATTTGGTTTACTCGTTTTGTTTTTCCGTCGGTCTGGGGATGGTACATGGTACTGAATTGTAACTGGGTTTCCAAACCGGAGAACAATGCTCTCCAGAAGTTACTAGTGAACTTCGTGTCTCGATCGGAAATGATTGCCTTGGGTATCCCGTGCAATCGAAAGATCTCTTTTAAGAATATTTCCGCGATGTGAACTACTTTGTAGGTAGATTTCACCGGTATAAAGTGGGTTGCTTTAGATAGCTTGTCTACCACTACAAAGATGGAGTCATTCTGTTTCTTACTCTTGGGTAAGCTTGTAATGAAGTCCATACTTATTACTTCCCATTTCCATTCCGGAATGGGTAAAGGTTGAAGTAATCCAGAGGGCTGTTGGTGTTCTGCTTTGACTAGTTGGCACTCATGACATTTCGCGATGAACATGGCGATGTCAACTTTCAACTTAGGACAAAAGTAATGCTTCTTGACTGCCAATATCATCTTTTGATATCCGGGGTGCCCTGAATAGGGTTTCTGGTGAAACTCGATGAGAATGTTTGATCCAATGTCTCCACTCTCTGGGACGTAAAGTCTCTCTTTTGACCACAATAGTCTTGACTCGTCTATCTTGTATTCCTTCTGTTGTTGGAATAATATGTCTTCTTGGATCTTTACTAGAATTTCTGTGTAGTAACGGTCACTCTTACAAGCCGTTCGAATCGTGTGATGTAATTCTGAGTCGGTTTGACTCACCGTGACTTCGTAAAGCATATGTGCTCGACGACTCTTGGCATTCACAATCTTGTTTTCCTTGACTTTTATATGCTTTAGTTCGAAATGGTATTCACTGAGGAAGGGTAACCACCTGGCTTGCCTGGAATTTAGGTCGGGTTGGTCGAAAAGGTATTTCAAACTCATGTTATCAGTCATCAGTAGGAATTTCTTTCCCATGAGGTAATGTCGCCACATCTTCAGAGCATGGATGATGGCGGCTAGTTCGAGGTCA
The DNA here is from genome assembly GCA_027924585.1 of Larix kaempferi. Taxonomy (NCBI): domain Eukaryota; kingdom Viridiplantae; phylum Streptophyta; class Pinopsida; order Pinales; family Pinaceae; genus Larix; species Larix kaempferi. The sequence goes on along the minus strand of BSBM01000096.1, from coordinate 14,588,874 downwards.
TGTGTAGGGTAGTTCTGCTCATGCTCTTTTAATTTCCTTGATTCGTAGCATATGGCAAAATTGTCTTGCATAAGGACTCCCCCAAGTCCTTCCTTGCTTGCATCTGTGCAAACGACGAAGTCCCCATTGGGATCCGCAATAGGCAGAATCGGTGCGCTAATCAGTAGTTGCTTCAGCTTTTGAAAGCTTTCTTCCCACTTATCCGTCCAGATAAACTTGTTTTCCTTTTTCTGCAATGCGGTCATGTGACATGCAATCCGAGAAAAGTTCTCAATGAACTTTCGGTAGTAACTGAATAATCCTAAAAATGATCTTATATCAAATACACAAGTAGGTGTGGGCCATTCCTTGATAGCTTTGACCTTTTCGGGGTCGACGACTATTCCCTTCTCGGAAATAATATGTCCTAAATACTGAATCTGGGGTTTGTAGAAATTGCACTTACTAAACTTGGCGTAAAGCTGGTGTTCCCTTAGTATCCGTAAAACAATTCGGAGGTGCTCCTCATGTCCTACTTCGTTCTTGGAGTTAGATCAAAATGTCATCAATAAAGACTAGAACGAACTTATCGAGGTATTTACTAAAGATGTTGTTCATCATGCACATAAAGTTGGCCGGTGCGTTTGTCGACCCAAAGGGCATCACTATGAACTCGTAATGGCCGTAACGGGTTTGGAATGCAGTTTTGTTGATATCCTCGTCACGGATCCTCACCTGATGGTATCCGAATCGCAAGTCGATCTTTGAGAAGATCTTCGCTCCTCCGACTTGGTCAAACAAGTCGTCGATCCTAGGGAGTGGGTAGCGGTTCTTAATGGTCATTTTGTTGAGTTGGCGGTAATTGATGCACATCCACATCGTTCCGTCTTTCTTCTTGACGAAGAGTATCGGTGCGCCCCAAGGGGACACACTCGGTCGAATGTACCCTTTGTCTATTAACTCTTGTAACTGAAGTTTGAGCTCCACCAATTCTGGTGTGCTCATGTAGTACGGGGCTTTAAAAGCTGGTACTGACCCGGGTGTTAGTTCGATGGAAAAGTCTAAGTCTCGCTTGGGTGGTAAACCCGGTATTTCTTCGGGAAATACATCTTTGAACTCTACGAGGACTGGGAAGTCTTCGATATTCTGTTCCTTATCAGTTTCTATGCTTTGGATACTGACGACAAAGAGTTTGCAACCTTTTCTGATACATTTCTTTGCCTATAAGGCGGAGATCTGTCGTACCGACACATTTTTAGGGATACCTTGAATCGTCTTTTGATTCCCCTGGTCATCCTTGCAGAGTAAGGATTTGTTTAAGTAGTCTAGTAGGACATGGTGTGATTCTAACCAATCCATGCCGCTAATTACATCGTACGACCCTAGGGGTAGAATGTTTAATTCTAGTCTAGTTTGAAAATCGTTTAAGTTTATCTCACAAGTTTTAACTAACTCGGAGACCTTTCGTATGGTACCGGTGGCTAGTTGTACCAGCCATAGTTTCTCGTGAGGCTCTCGGTTCAACTTACAAGTGTCCACTAACCTAGGGGAGATGTAACTTCGGCATGCGCTGGGATCTATTAAAATTGAAACGGTTGTGTTAGAGATCTTACCCTCAATTTCCACCATGGTGGCTTGGTGATTTGCCTGTCGGCCATCAAGAGAGGCATAAATCCTCGGTGTCTTTGCCATGTCTCCTACGGTAGGTTCTGCTTGGACGCTGTGTAAAACTCCATCTGTTTTGTTGGGGCAGTCTCTGTAGTAGTGTGGCCCTTGGCATTTCCAACAAGAAACAGTTGGTGGGACAGCTTTTGTCCCTTTGTTGAAAGTTGGCCTGTTGGCAGGTGGTGGGGGTGCACTTGGTCATGTTTGTCGTCGGTTGAAGCCTCTATTGGGCGAAAAACTGATGTTGTGTTTTCGGAAAGGTGGAGGTTTAAAACCTGGTCTGCGGTTGTCCGAGAAGGTTCTTAACCTATCTCTATTTCTGTTGATGTTGTCATTCCTTGGCTGTCTGTGTTCATAACACAGTCTTGCTTTATGTAAGGTCACATCAAGGGTTTTGGGCATGCCAAACTCTATCTTTTCCCTAAAGTTGGTGCCAGCCCTCCAAGAATTGTTGTATTTTGACCTTCTCGTCTTTAATGTATGTCAGATAGTGCAGCAAGTCTAAGAATCGGTTTATGAATGCTTCCATAGTTAGGGAGCCCATTTTTAACTCATGAAATTTTTTAATTTTCTTGTCAAAGAATCTTTCGGACATATATTTGTCCTGGAATATTCTGCTGAAAGTATCCCAGGTTATGTCTCTCAATTCTTGTCCTTTGGTGTGTTTCAAGTCCCGCCACCATCTGGCAGCTTTACCGTTTAGGTTGTATATGGCTAGTCGGGCTTGCATTTCACTGGAGTAATTGTGAACTTTGAAGTATTTATTCATCCCTAGCAGCCACTCCTCATCCTTTTCCCCAGAGTTAATCTCTCCGTCATAGGTTGGGGCCTTTATCTTTCTGAATTCCCCTTGTAGACTGTCGTCACTTTTCCTCCTTTTCTTGCAAGGAGGTGCTGAACCTTTATCGTTGGAAGAGCTCTTAAAGTCCTCTTCCGTTGTTTCAGGTATGCTTTCACCCTGTTCCTCTCCCTTAGGACTGGCAGTTTTCTTTGGGTGAGTGTTTTCCTTATTAAAAGTGTTGACTGAGAGTGTGGGCTGTATGTGGGGTTTTGCCCCTATTAAAGTCTGAAGCAAAGCTTCATTTATAGCTTGCTGCTCTCTTCTTTCCTGCATGTTTTCATCTCGGAAACTTTGGAATTCGGCCTGTAGATTTTGCATGGATTTCATTAAATCCGAGTTGAGTTCCACCACAATTTCTTACTCTAGTGGTGGGGAGTTCATATTTCCATGTATGCTGCTGCCCCCTTATGCATTCATTTTCAGACACTTACTGTACCTGCAGTGTTTATATAAGCATCAAGAACATAAAATATGTTAGTTCATTTTTACATTAAAAAAAATTAAAAAAAAATTATGAAGGTATGTTTCTGTTTACTGTGTATCTGCAGCGGATGTTTGTAATGAGCCCAATAGGTCACTTAGTTTTTTAACTGATCTCTGATACCACTTGTAATGTCCCTAAAAATAGTAAAAATTTAAATTTTTTCTGATACCGAATTAAACTGGTAAAGAGGTAGTAAATTAACTTCAGCACTGGTAAGTGCCTACTGCACCTGTACTTGATTTCTACTCTTTGAAGTGTCTTAGTTTCATAATTATCATAGTTTGCTGATTATAAGTTCTAAAGCTTTGCGGAAGCGTTTAAAGTGAAAATATGTATGAACTGTCACATGTGTACGGATGTTTGGAATGTAATAATGTGAAACTTCTGCTTACAACTGTAATGGTTTGTGTGTACATGTAATAAGCTCTAACTGGTAATTCAGGTGGGATGGACCCCTAATGGTGGCGGTTGAGGTCCATGATGTACTGCTGGATCTTTCAAGGGTAAGAGTACCCTGACAGGACTGCCGAGAGGAAGTGTGTAAGAATGGAACTTCTGACTTACTTAGCGAGATTCGCTAATGTATTCAATTGCATTTGTTTTACAGGTACTCCTACCACGACGTCCACCGAAGGTACCTACTCCCTGGTTCCGACACCTTCTAAAACCCAGAGTATGAGAGGTTTTAAGATAAGCACTCTTCAAAGCTTTGACAATTATTTACAATACTTATGTAACTTAAACCCTTTGTTGACTTAGTGTTTATCTTCATGGATACTAAGCTATACTTATAGTCTTGTAATACTTGGGCATTCACAAAATGATATTGGTCATTCGCGACCTTACCACTATAGAGAAATGGGTCTAAAATCGAGTTTATTGGAGTTTGGTGTAGCATTGAATGGGGCTCTTCGTTGGAACATGGCCAAGCTGCTAGTTGCGCTGAGGGTTTACTCTTGGGATTCTTCCCCAATGAAGTGTAAAATTCGCAGTTTGATTCACTTGTTTCGATGTATGTGCATTTGGGGGTTTTCCTGCTCTGCCTGAGATCTTGCTCATGGCCAGCGCACCTTACATAGCTCTACACACAGAGATGGAGACTGATGGTAATATTTCCCTGGCTCAAACTTACGCTTCATCCCTGCTATTTTAATTGGTGTGTAATGATACTAAACCCAGGTTTTAACTTCATGTTGGTTGTTTGTTTGGCAGGTGGTCGTATGGGGTTTTCCTTCTACATGGCTACTAGATACCAGCTAGTACCTGGACTCTAATTTCGTTGCTTAAGGTAAGTTCAGGGTTCTTCATTCCTTCACTCCTCCTCTCGCCTCTATGGGGGATACTGGTGGTGTATGCCGTGAGGGAAAAATAATCGTGAGCCTGTCTTGGGTTTACTGTAACATATTTTTGTTTTATCGAGGTCGCCATTGGCTGGACCACTGTGTAATTGAACCTGTTGCTTTCCCATTTAATGTCCTTGCAGGGATTTGGCCATTTGGCTCACTATTAAACCCTGTAAGTTTTCAATGGTGATACTCAATGTAAATACTGAGATTTGTGTTTGCGTATTTTGTTTGTAAAATGAGTCGTAGACTCAATAATGGAGAATATGACTCTACAATTTGGTCTCTGTGTTTTATTATGATAATGGTAGTTCTTGATTGGGTGTTTGCTATTGTCGCCTCTGTCCTGGTAGTTGGTTGTAATATTGTAAAACGAAAAATCGTGCTCTTATTATTATTTGCAAATTTCACAAGCAGAGGTCTCCTCTGACTGAGAAGTGTGGTTTCTATGAATTTCTCTGAGCTTTTGGACCTACTACTGAACTCTGTGTGTTTTCTATAAATGGCTATCGTTGCTTTCGTTATGATTTAGCTGTGTGTAGGGTGTGAATGTAATGATGGGAAGAAACTCGTAACTCTCATGAGACTTTAGTTATGAGACTAAGATGGAAATATTCTAGTTCCATGTCTCTGGGTTTTTGCAAAAGCTAGACAGGTTTTTAAAGAAGTAAAATGTAGGGATTCGATCCCATGACTTGCGTTTGTGTTTGAGTCTCGTCTGTATACTATTGATAATGCTATTCGAAATGTTTGCTGGATAGTGGGTTTGGTTCTGCAAAATGTATGCCCTAAAATGCGTTTTGGTTTGCTAAGCCATTGTAATGATCTCTACGTTTTCAAAGAAAGATGTGAGACCCTAGCTGTGTATTTCAATGGACTGGGTTCTGTGTGGTTTCGGCTATGCTGTGGCGATTGGACTTTCAATGTTATGTTGATGAGAATCGTTCTCTTGACCTACATTTTCAATTTAATAAAAGAAAGGTTGCTTGTACCATGTAGATACTTTGCTGACTGTGGTGCTTTCGTGGTAGTGGTTGACTGATGCGTTGATAATGAAAAAGCTCTAAGAGCATACTGTAACTTGCTTTTACTGCTTGGTACTATAATTTCGATATTAGTTTTTGGGTAGCTGTCGGTCAAATTGATGATGTGTAAGTTATACGTTTTGATTGTAATGGTAGAAGGTAATAATTGTGTTTAACTTGAATCTCCAAAACTTGATGCATGAATTACTTGGTATTTTTGAAGTATGAACTCGTTTTGCTATAAGGGTTAGTAGTTTCGAAATAATCTGAGCCAGTTTTGAGACACGTTGATGTTTTAAACTTGAGAGAGGGTTTTAGTAGAAATAAATATAAACATTAATATGAACAACATTCCTATTCTAGCTATACGAATATTAAGAAAAGAAAACATAAAAACCAAACACTGTTTCAGAAATGGGAGAATATATATGTAAATATAATAATTTTGCCTTGAAGGAGCGATCTAAGTTTATTTAAATTATCAAGAACATATTTCTAGGTTGTGGATTTGCTAGGATGTCTAGCACAGGATAGCTTTGCTAGACCTGCTAGACATTCTGCTGATCATAGCTTCTAAAGTTACGTAATCCTAGTTTACAGTGTTTTTGTTCCTATCATAAATCTATATTTAAACGATTCAGGATAAAAGAAAAAGGACCAAAGGTGCTGGGGTAGCATCTTGTGTTAATTATTTAACCTCTATTATAACTTGAAATGGAAGATTTAGGATTCGTACCTGGTTACTTTGTAACTTGCTCCTTCCTATAGTAACCTGCACACTCAAACAATAATTAGTGTAGAGACTTCTAAGCTTAGCTGACCTATTAGAAAGACTCCTTAGCTGGATAACTTTGGGACTACCATGTTCCTCCCAACCTTGACCCTTGAACCGTTTCCTGGTTCTATCTGGATCCCCCTGAGTTTGGTTCCAACATGCAATGAGAGATAGAGGCCCTAGGTCCACTACTAGTTCAGATCTGAAAATTATTATGTGAGGTTGCTTCAGTTTCTTGGAGCAGAAAGCTTTCCTTGGGTTACCATAAGAGAATGATAATCACCCAGAATGATCCCCCCCAAACTTGGGATCTGCCCTCTTTAAGTAGGGGAGTCTTGAATTAGGACTGTTGGAATAATCAGTTTCTTTAAATTAAACTAATTAATATTTTTTTTTTAAAAGATATTCATTTACTCAACTAACTAGTTCTCTTGAACTAGGACTCTTCCTTTGTTTTCACTATGAGTGATTTTAATTTAAACTTTTCATAATATTTATAATAGCAATAATTATAATAATAATACTTTTAACCTAAGTATTAATACATTATTAATACTATTTATAATTGTGGCTGCCCACTACATATTAATACTATTTAATATTATTAAATAATGTGGCATCCCACTATACATAACTATATGAAACAAATGTTTTTTATTTGTAAATAAACACATCATTGTTTATTAAAATTCTTAGTAATAAAATTTGATCTTGCATCTTCACATGATACTTTGTTTAATCAATTTAGGGATAAGGTCCACTTCTTTGGACGGTCTTTTGGTGGCTTGGATAGGCACCTCTAGTCTCTCTCTTGCATGTCGGATTCCCTCGTTTAACATGGTAGTTCCCGCATTATGTGATGATAGATAAAAGATGAATCATTTAATCAGATTAAATAAATGTGATAAAAGTGCTATTCAAAGTCTTTCCATTACAACACTTTGAGATTCAGTAACCCCAAGTGCTCTTCAGAGCCTTTTAACTCAACACTCTCACATGGGCGTTACTCTAGTGCAATTCCAGAGCCTTTGCTCAACACTAGTGCTAGAATGTGGTTGCGAGGCACATCTAGAATATTTACGTTTCCTCGGATCCAGTATTTGTTTATCAAGCTTGGAGTGCTCCAGGGCTTTTCCCAACACTCAATGTACCTTAGGGCTTACTCCCAGTACAATAAACATTCCTCTAGGTACATCGGGGCTTATGCCCAGTACGTAGGTTATATGTGTGTTTCTGAGTCCACGCTCAACAAACTCATAAGTCACATCATGTAAAAGTCATAACTCTGCACAGTAAGTAACAAAAGATCCTCTCAGTATATTAGGGTTTTTACCCATATCAAATCAGAAACACATCATCAAAACATTAGGGCCTCCTTGCCTAGTATACATTCAAATAAGGAATTGAGTCAGGGTCCATGCCCAATATGTCAATATAAAAGAATAAGTCATAGGTGCTAGGGCTTATACCCAATACTCAGAATAGAACATATGTGTCGTGGCCGTGTCCCAATATAATAACAAGAAAGTAGTTAGTCCAAAATTCAGGATATTACACATGCAAGACTGACTAAGAGTAGACCGACATGATGGAAGGTGTAACGACTATAGATAATGAGTAGTGAGAGTATTCTTGAACATGGGCATGGCATGCCTTGGCAGTATTGACCTGGCGAGTTATGATTCCAACTCCTAATGCGACTGATGGTGGAAGCGTTCTTTGAATGACTCAAAGGAGTACCAAGACTCTGGAAATAGGTGAAAACTCAAGGACAAATGGATGATCCAAGTGTAGTATACAAATGCATATGAGTGCCATGTTCAAGAAATGACTAGATATTGCCACTGATAAGGGGTGTAACATAAAAGCTTTCATTTTTCCCCATCATGAATGATGTGTGCCTCATGTGTTTTTTACGAGCTTGATGAGGGTAACCAGATGCTCGGTATAGCTCATCTCATAGATGAGTCCAATCCCAAATATTTTTTGAACCTGGGAAAGGAGGGGTTCGTCCCATGATAGGCCCTTCAATGTGAGAGTTTAACGAGTCCATAAAAGGTAATCTCGGTCGTCATTTCATGTTTAGAGAGTCTGAAAAGAAATAAAGAAGACTCCAATGGTCCTTTTTTCGTAAAGTTAGCCTCATCGCCGGAAAAAGGGTAAAACAACGCGGGAGAGGACTCTTCTAGTCATGATTGGCTGGAGTATACCTTTTTCGTAAGTAGTGCCCCTTGGTCCAAAAATGGGGTAAACTATCACCAGGGAGACGACCATTCAAATTCTTTAACAAGCGTGAACGCGACAAGTTCACTTGGCAATCTTTTCGTATTTCGAGAGCCTAAAAAGAGCTTAAAGATAGACTCCGGGGGGGTTCCTTTTCCATAGAAGTTTAACGAGCCCAGAAAAGTGATAAATCATAACTCGGTAACTTATTCTCATGGTTTAAAGAGCACGAGAAAGAACAAAGAGTAAGCTCATCAACATAAAATAATTACAATCTAATGAATAGAAAATAACGAGAAAAGCACACAAGGGGTGTTCATACATGAGATGATCATTCCAAAGTGGAAAATGGCGTAAAAAGACACTTAAGAACTCCTACACACTAAAAAACTAGGTCAAATAGTCAACCAAGCATTCAAATGCGATAAAATCGGTCCAAACTATAGCAAATGACCTAAAGGCATCAAATATTTGAAAAAAGAATATTCCATTTCGATCTATAATAGAAAAATGGGCCAAATAGAGTTACCATTGTTTCATTTGCCAAATTGGGAGGAGAAGTGCCATTTGGAGCCAAAACTTCACTTGTTGATTCCGGGAGCTACGAGCGGCCATTTCACCCGCCGTCCAGAGCAGGTAACTCTAAAACTCATCCAACATAATTGTAGTGGTTTACATTTTTGAATTTGGTTCATTTTTTTGGGTTTTAGCTTGGTTTGTGAAGGGCCATTGCGTCCTCGGATCGTCGTAGTTTGCCCTTTCGAGAACTGCGACAAGACTGAGTCGTCGCAAAGGTCACATGGCTGGACTGCGACGACATCGCACTGTTAGCAATAAAGGGGTGCGACGACAGAAACGTCTAACCCCAAACACAAACCATGCCCAAAAGAAGAACTTTTGGTGGTTGAAGCAAGTGTTAATAATGTTTATAATCTCCTTTTGGCAGGTTGCCAACAGCCAGAATGGTCTTGGAGTGGCGTGAACGGGAGCATGAGTTAGATGATGAACATGCTGCAAATGATCCATGGTGTGTGGAAGCATTGAGGAACTGTGGGCTCCTCAAGTTCTTCGAGATCCAGGGCATGAGGGCCCAAATCCAATTACTGACCCATATGCTCTGATGCTGGGATGCAGCCCAACAATATTTCGTGATCGGTGAGCACATGCTTACCATAGATGTCGAGGACATCTACTTCTTGACTGGATTGTCCCAAAAGGGGACAATGTGCTTCTTACTGGATCACATGGAAGTGATCGGACTGTGGGTGACATGATCCTGTAGCACTGTATTCCCAACACCCGTGTTTCTAGTGGAAGATTCCCATAAAAGATGTGTGGGAACGTCCATTGCTTGCCATACTTTTCACCATTACGAGGATGGCAGGGAGACAAGCTCCTCATTTAACCACCAGGTTGCAGATGCTATATGCAGAGGACTGCATGTATCCGAAGATCTACAACTGGTGCGAGGGACTCCTCGCAAATATGCGAGCTCAGCTGACCAAGTGTCGACGAGGAGAGCTCAAACAGTTTGGCTATGGTTTGATAGTGATCTCGTTCCTCTTGGAGCGGGTTCCCCTCTTGCACCCCCAAGTACCACTGGATGATAGGGATCCTAGAGATCCACACATGGCTAGATGGACAGCGGTGATGTCCCGTCATGGTGGGGGTCCCATCATCTCATATGGAATTGAGTTTTTCAGCTGGCTAGAGGGCCAGTTACTGATGGTAGAGGACTTCTCGTACAGTGGTACGGACTTCAGAGATGATCCTAACTTGCCGCTGCCCGAGGGAGCAACATGGGGAGACATAGGTAAGAACAATAAACCCTTGCACTCTTAAGTTTTATGTTTTTATAATTTTTTGGTTATAGTGCTGACAAATTAACAACATGTGTGTGTAGATGTGGACCACGTACGACCAGTGGGAGTCTCTCTTCTTGCGAGGAGAGAGAGAGGAGAGGGAGCAGTCGTGGGTCCTGCCGTACATGCTTCCATTGCAGAGATGGATGGAGTCTACGCCAACTTGAGTGGGTTGACGTTAGACGTTCCCGAGTCGACGGTAGATGAGGTGCCGTGACCCATGCAGGTGTACACGGTTGGAGCGACTGCGTGTTTCAACGCGTCGCTTCGCATGGTTGCGAGAGCAATTGACTGTTTCCACACTCAACATGCTAGAGCTGTTAGACCACCTAGGGTTGTATGGGCCATATGCTAGGCCTTGTGTTGTTACTGTGTATGTACTGAGAGCTTGGAGGCCTCATATTTTTTGTACTTACTGAAAGCTACAAGGCTTCAAATTTTGTAGAGACTTACTAAAAGCCATCGTGCTTCAGATTTTGTACCAGCACTACTTTTTATGATGATATATATATAGACATTCCGATGATTTATACATTATGTGTTTTAAAATGGATGAATGGTGTGGTCTTGTTATGTGTTTGCTTATATAAAATGAGTTATTTACACGTTATGTCTACTTTTAACAGTTAATGATATATGCTTATGTGTGTGCAATGTACCAATCTAAGATGAAGTTGGCCATAGAATCAGAAACTATGTTCGCGTCTCGTGGAATGTGCAGGTACTGAATGGACTCGAAGGACCTTTCCAGAAGACGGACTCATCGATAGAGACGGAGTAAGGTAGGATCGCAGATGGTGTAGACTCAGTTAAGATGAGAGACCACTAGTTGATAATCCAGGTGGATGACAACATGGTCCATACCCAAAGAAATGGCATCAGTTAGGGTTCCAATGACTGCTTGATATTCTGCAACATTGTTGGTCGCGAAACCTAGACACATTCCCCCTGAGCTAATGAGCTCGCCGGTAGGTGAATAGAGTACCTAGGATGCTGAAGCAAGGTTATGGGTATGCCGGCTGGTGCCGTCCGCGAATCCGTAGCACGTTTCCATCTGCACACGCAGACAGAACATGGCATAAGAAACGAAACAAGACCTAATCACACAAAAAAATCAAAAGCGTCACACCACACAAAAACACACACATGCCATGTACAATATATACAAAAGTACTTAATGCGTGAAAGACTCAGGCATAGTACCTCTTTAGGTAGAGCCCATTGCGGGGCTCACCCAAAGATATCTCATCATAGTCTTCAAGCTCATAAGCTCCCTTCTCCAGGACGCGTTTCACTATGTAAGGTCCATGCCACATGGACTCAAACTTTCCTGCCCCTAGCTTATCATGCTTTTGGTCATACGTGAAGACCAAATCTCTGTCGTTGTAAGTACGAGGTTATACCAACTTGTCGTACTGCGCTTTGATGCGTTTCTTGTGAGCCATGTTGGCGAGAGCGACATCTCGGCGAGTCTCGTCGAGCTTAGCTAGGTAGAGGAAGCGTTCTTCCTTGGAAATAGTGTTTGGGATAAGTTTGATGGTGAGATTGAGAGACGGAATCTCGCACTCAATGGGAAGGACCACCTCCAATCCATACACTAGTTGGAAAGGAGTAAATCCGGTGGCGGTTTTAACGGAGGTTCTATAAGCCCAAAGCGCGGAGAAGAGCATGTTATGCCAATTGGTCTTTTGCGTACCCACCATACGTTGGACCATAGTTTTCAAGACCTTGTTAATGGCCTCGACCTGTCCATTCGACTGTGGATAGTATGGTGTTGAGTTTTCATGGCGAAAACCCAATCTCTTGCTCAACTCGTCGACCATATGGTTCATAAAGTGAGAAACATGGTCAGTAACTATCACTTGAGGAACTCCAAACCACTCTATTACATGGTTAAACATGAAGTGTGCGGAGGTCTTGCCGTCGTTCGTGTATGTAGGCATTGCCTCGGCCCACTTTGTAAAGTAGTCCACAGCTACAATGACGTAACTATGCCCCCCGACCGAGGTAGGCTTACAATGCATGAAATCGATGCTCCATTTAGCAAATGGGCCAACGACAATAACCGGGTGTAACGGGGCAGGATGGGTGCGCTTTTTCATATGCAAATGTTGACATGGAGGACATTTTTTTACGGCCTCGATACAATATTTGAAGATAGACATCCATTAATATCCTGTGAGCAAAATATTTTGGGCTGTAGCCATCCCAGAGAGGTGACCGCCAGATGCCCCAGCGTGACAGTCATTCAGAATGTGTTCAGCCTCATCATGAGTTAGACAACGTCGAAGGATAGAATCAATACCACGACAGTACAAAGTATCACTGATAATTAGATAATACTTTGCATGGTGGCTTATTAGATGATGGTCATCACGAGGCAAATCAGGGTTGAAATGTTAGGTTTGAAGATACAATGTGATATCTCCATACCATGGATCAGACGTATTGATAAGAAACAATGACTCATCTGGAAATGAGTCATTGGGCTCAGATTCTGCATCAATATGGGGGAGGTCGTAGATGAGCTCAACAAACACCAAATAATTTTTAGACTTGGCTTTTTCCAAAAGAAGATCGAATTCTTGCAGCATCACGATCCAGCGTGAATACTTGCCCCCAAGTACCTGACGAGTGAGAACGTGGTACATTGGGTTCGAATCAACGATGATGGTGGTGGTGTGAAGCAAAATATAATGACGAAACTTCTGCACGACAATGACTGCCGTGAGAGCGAGCTTCTCAACATGTGAATAATGAGTTTCAACGTCAACAAGACCTTTACTGGCATAGTATATCACATGTTCTTGGGCGTTTTGGTCTTCCTGAACCAAAACCATGGCGATAGTGGTGTCGGAAGCGAGGAGATATAAAATGTAATCTCGATAGTAATTCGGCGGCTGGATCACAGGGGCATTCATGATGGCATGTTTTAAACTATCAAAAGATCGTTGAGCTTGGTCATCCCAAATGAGCGGGATGTCCTTTTTCATCAATCTCATGTAACCCTGCGTCTTTTGTGCGAAATTACATCAAAACGCCTTAAATAAGTTGCATGTCCTTGCAGACTCTGAAGTTCCATAATGTTGGTTGGAGGTGGAAGAGCGACGACGGCTTCCACCTTCGAGGGATCAATACGGATCCCATCTTTCGAGATGATAAAGCCTAAGAGGTCTTCGGACTCGACACAAAAATTCTCTTGTGAGGATTTAAACGGATATTGTACCGCCTACATCTGAGGAAAACGGCCATCAGATGATCCAAGTGGAACTCATGCTGCTTCGAGTGGGCAGGGAGGTCATCCAAGTAAGGTTCCACAAAGTCCTTCACACCATGGAAGGCGTATAACATGGCCCGCTGGAATGTGGCACCAACGTTTTTAAGGCCAAATGGAAGTTTGCGATATGCAAACGTTCCCTAAGGGCAGATGAATGCAGTCTTGTGTTGATCGGTCGGGTGGATCTCAATTTGGTTGTATCCGGAAAAGCCATCCATGAATGAAAAAATGACACTTCCAGCACAATTGTCGATGATTTGGTCGATGAAGGGAGTCAGGTAGTTGTCCTTGGGACAAGCTTTGTTGAGATCCCGATAGTCGACATAGACATGGATGGTACCCTATTTTTTATTAACAGGGACGACGTTTGAGACCCACTATGTCAATGGGACAAGGTAAATGAAACCAGCCTTCAAGAGTTTCTCAATCTCTGCCTTGATTGCAGCAGTCTTCAGAGGGTGTACCGGTCGTAACTTTTGGCGGATAGGTTTGACGTCAAAATAGGTTCTAATCTCGTGTAAAACAATGGAGGGGTCTATCCCAGGAATCTCCTCGTAGGTCCAAGCGAACACGTCTCGGAATCGCTTGAATAAGGCCGTGGCGACGATGACTTCTTCAGGGGAACACTTCTGGCCCAACTGAATGTGTTCCACTACACTAGGAGTAATCGAAATGTCCATTAAAGTGGTAGGCTCCATGTTGGAGAAGTTTCCTTCGGAGTCCTTTTGACATGTCAGTATCGAGGACTGAGAGCCAAAGTAAACATTCGGTGTAAAGATGGTGTGGATGCTGCTCTCCACAGTATCCAACAAGGGAAGGAAAGACGAACGATGGTGGAGGTCTTCCCACGGCGGATCATCTACGCTCATGATCTCCATAATGGACTCGTCAGAACGAAAACTCCATAGCAGAGGATCGGATGATGTCCGATGTAGAGAACAAGAGGTGTAGGCCACAACTAAGTGGTCCTCTGGCACTGATTGGATAGCCTCATACATGAGTTCAGCGGGTGACAGAGGCATGGTGTCTCCAATTAGGTGTGTGGTGGATTCATCAGGTACAAGCCATGAATCAGTGGATTTAGGTGTAGATTAAATCTGCGAGGAGATCATGTTCACCATGGAAACATGGTTTGGGGGATCTGAAGTAGGAAAGATGCCCATAAGGGGTGAATCATTAAGGAGGCCAACCCCCACACTCTCATACTTTTGTGAAGATTGTCCAATCGAAGGAACGTTATCGCTTGGGTGAGTAGTGGTGTCAGGTGTGCAAAAATCCAGTTGGTCGACTGTGACAATTCGACCTTGATGGGGGAATTGTACTATGTGGAAGATAGATGATGCGACCACAGTCATGGCGTAAAACCAATTTCGACCAACCAGAATGTTATAATCTAACGGGGCAGTGACTACTTCCACGTTAAGGGTTGCGGTCTTTCCCCCCAGCTCGACTGGTAAAACTTGTAACAGCCCATGAGGTTGAAAACCATGTCCATCGAAGGCTCTCAAAGTGGTAGGAGAACAGTTCAACTCGGGAGAACCAATGGCTCTCCAACAGGTGATCGACATGACTGACGTAGAGGCTCCTTCGTCCAAAATGGTACTATGGATTATCTTCCTAGCAATGTTTGTAGCAACTTGAAATGCTAATTGATGGGAGAGCCTTGGTTTGAAGTATTCTAGCCGGAACATGATAGTGTTCGATGAATCCGGGTCAACTGCACCAATGGCAGCGAGGAGAGTCTTGTGCTGATTTGGGTAGTTTTGCAAGACCTCGAGTGTTGACATAGCACAAGGAGCTTGTGCTAGGTCCTCTACAATGTTGTAGTTTTGAGCAGCCCGAGCATTAGGATTGAAAACTGATTTTCTAATCATGCTCTTGGGTGGACGCAACACTGACTCGAGAGAGGGCTTCTCTATGGTGAGAGGAGCAATCGGTATGGTGACGTCAGGAATTGAAGTGGAAGCTTTTCAATATTACTTCCAACATGTTCTTTGGCTGGAATGGAGTCATACGAACGAGAATGGGTGTTCAAGTTGATAGTCTCATTACGTACCATGAGAAAATGTGCGGTGATGGATGCTTCTCCTTGGGAAGAAGAAGTGTGAGTGATCGACTACTGATTTTGGGCAGGGAAGGTATCGTTGAGAACTGCGGATGTGGGTTTGACCTTAAGAAACTTTTGAACTTCGTCTCTATGGGGGCACTCTTTAGAAAAATGATCATCACCACATAGTAGGCAAGGATAATTCAACTTCATTTTCTGTTTGGTATCATCGGGGGTGCTCTTTTGTTCCTGCTGGGTGGAAGATTTATTAGGTTTCCCCTTGTTCTTCTTCTTACCACTAGACTTCTGAGGTGAAACTGATGAAACATAATTCACTTCTTAGGTGATAGCAGGAGTGGATGATTTGGTGGTGCCGTGACCAGCCTGTGTTGGTGATGGGCAAGAATCTTGGGGGTTCGACGAACCAACAGTTTGAGAGGAAGGCTAGGTGTGAAGGGATCCAATGATGCCATCGGCTTGGGGTCCCTTGGGTGGTTTCGCGGGATTGTAAGTGTTGCGGGGCACATCGGGAAGAATATCAAACAACGTGCCAGACTGAGCATAGACTAAGTCTAGCAGATGGGCACGAGCGATGGCTTGTTCCTCAGTGACAGTGCCACCCATGGAAACATCCCGTGCTATGGTAGGAATGAGAGACTTCGTAAACCAGTCTGCTAGGAGTTGATTTGGAATAGGATCCTTAATGAGACGTCGTCTCCTTCGCCACTCACGTATATGATCTGATATATGAGTAGCGGTATTTTGACGGAGTGAGGTTAAAAGCTATGTACCAGTTTCATACCGTATAAGCAGCTGGAAATGAGTCAAAAATTTCATAGCAAGGGAACCAAAATCAGGAAAAGAATGAGGTGGTAATTCAATATACCACTTGGTAGCCGAACCAATGAGAGTCTGTTGGAATAACTGAAGACGGAGCGAGTCGTCCATCAGGGAGTTGGATGAACAGCATAAGTGGTATGTCATCACGTGGTTTTTAGGATCCTCACCTAGCTTACCATCAAATTTTGGGATATCTGATGGAAGTTTCACCGGAATGAGTGGCCAATTAGTTCCATGGTAGATGGGGTCATTAGTTAAGCAAGATAGGTCAAATAAGTCCAAAGTAGCAAAAAATGGCAGCCGCGGATTAGGATGTGAGTACTGATAGTACGGATAAGGCGTATAAGGACCCGTGGGACCTAGTATCGACTAACCATAAGGTGTTCCGGGAGGAAACTGGCCATAGGGGTACTGGTCGCCCGGAACAAATGTAGGTCCGTCGCCATAGTAAGGTGGTCCATAACCATGATAAGGTGGTCCATTACCATAAGGTGGGGGTCCACCTCTGTCGCCAAGAGGGGGTGGGCCGCCTCCAAATGGTGGGGGTCTGCCACCACCATCAGCATAGGATGGGCCACCACCACCTCCGCTGGGAGGTGGTGGTCCACTACCACTGCCGAAATAGGATGGGCCTCCACCACCTCCGCCGGGAGGGGGTGGTGGGCCACCGTCGCCGCCGAAAGGGTAAGAGCCTCCTCCGTTACCTCCACCATAAGAAGGTGGTGGTCCACCACCACCGCCACCAGGATGAGAGGGTCCTCCACCACCACCACCAGGAGGGGGTGGTGCTCCTCCGCCATCACCGAGATGAGATGGTCCTCCCCCATCACCACCTTTAGGGGGGGTGGTGGTCCTCCACCACCTCTTCCAGAGGGGGGTGGGCCATGATGACTGAAATGAGGTGGTCCTCCGCCAAAAGGTAGAGGTCCTCCTCCTCTAGAATTATGTGGGAGCCCGTCGCCTCAAATGGGAGGTGGGGGTGGACCAAACGGGGGTGGAGGGACTTGAGGGACTGTAAGTGGGGGTCCATGTTGTAAAACATTCTGTTGTCCCCATAGAGTGTAAGGATTACCTGGGTAGGGTATCCCGTAGAGTGCATTTCCGGGATTAAGTTGACCCGACACAGGGTTAAGATGACCTGGATACGCTTGACTCGATGGAGGTTGAATTACGTTGGACGACCCCCCAACATGGGATAGTTCTGAAGTGGAAGGTCCAGTAGGTAAGGAATTTCCAACAGAAGGCCCGATGGGAACTCCCGCCGAAGGATTATGGTTAAGAGACGGGGGTTACCCCCCAGCAACAACTTGCTGACCATTAGGTACAGGTTGACCCAACACTGGCTGTTGATTGTTCACCGTAGGATTGCCACTACCCGTAAAGAAGGTATGGGGTAAAGAGTATCCTCCCCTTGAAGTTTGGGGTGGGGGAGGAGCAGGTAATGTAACCGTGGTGGTCATAGGTGTGTTGGACTGTTGCTGTTCAACAGGTTGGGCAGCAGGAAGTACTGAACTGGTCTCCTGTCTAGGAGATGCATGTGCAGGAATGGATGGTTGACCAGTTTCAGTAGTGGTCACGTGTTGAGTGGATGATTCCGGTGACTCAAAAGATAAAGTGCGACCTAGGATTGGTCTGTAAGGGGGTAATGTCGGGTCCTCAACCCTTCATTGGAGACTTGAACTCCGACATCTCTCATCCATAGAACGAAAGTGAGCCAATTGGCTACAATAGTAAGCTAAGGGGTCATCCGGAGTAGTCCCACTAGGTGGGTGTGCAACGACAAAATGGGCCACTGGGTGACCGGTAGAAGATGTCCAATAAGCTGCTGATGGACCAGCAGCTGCTACGGGGTTGTCCTGGGGTTGATCTATCCATTCCAATGACCCAGGCTCTCCTGGTGCAATGGGAGGTAAGTCTTGTGAAGTGGGGATTTGTGCTTCTTCACCCTGCGAGGGATGAGAGGCAGGTGAATCTGAAGGAGTATGAGGAAACAAAAGTCCTCCAACATTCAAAGTGGGGTTTTCCACTTCATGTGAACTGACCCTGGCATGTGGATCCATTCTTACTCTTGAAATTACCTCCTGGTTAAGGGGATATTCGGGTGGCAAATTATGAATCCTGCGATACCTTTGCCAAGGAAAGTCAGCCAGAGTGATTGAAACGAAAAGTTTCTCCTAAGGAAAGCTAAAAGAAAAGCATACCAGACAAACCCTACACAAACTAAGGCCGCAAGAAAAATTATGTTATAAGAGTGGATTCAATGGTCTGGAACCTCACAGGATTGTCAAGGCTTCGCAACTCGTGATATACCGTAGGGTCCAACAGTGAAACGCGACAAGGAGGATTGGGACTGTACCCTTGCCTGAATACCCGATTACTTGGATGATACGTGCGTAGTAGCTTCCCGAGTGCTATTCTTGGTGTATTGATCCGCCAAGACGGCCAAAAGGTTAACTCAGTTGGTTTCAGGAATCCTAAGGGTGTCTCCCGATATACGCAAGGTACGTGGGAGCTCAAATCCATAGTGGTGCTGTCTAATGCACAACCGTTTGGCAAGAGACCTTCCGATATACTACTGAGTACGTGATGCACCCTTCGATATATGCCAAGTACTAAAGGTGACTTGGTGGGTACGTGAAGGAGCTCGATATATCGATAAGTATGTGGAAGACTACAATACCCCCGGGATACAGTGCTGGCAAATAATGACAACTGTCACGCTTAACGATTCCAGAACACATCTCTAACTTACACACAAGTTACTAAAAATTTTACCCTAGTTCTATCGTTAATTTTATTTGGACGGTTAGGTGAATGCATGAGGTGAGTACATAATCGTAAACATAATGCAGGCCCTAGCTACATGCAAAAAGTACGCTTTTCTTTCAATGAACTCTATGTATGGGAAGGAGAAATTTTCTTTTTCTTTCCAACAATTTTACCAAAGCAATGTAATGCAAGACAATCCCAAATCTACCAAAAATTGACTATGAAGTATTCTTTTCTTTTTCAGCGAAACATAAAAGACACAACACTACTAAACCAAATCAAAGCATGTTTTTCTCCTTTTCTTTTGTCTTTTCAAAACGAAAATGATGCTAAGTGATGAAAAGAGAGAATTTCTAAGCAAAGTATGCAAAATTTTCACTTTCACTATGATGGCCTAAAAGCATAAAAACCAAAAGATACAATGCAATTTCCCTAGCATGGAATTACTTTTGCAAAACTTGATGTCTATTCGAATTTTTCAAGAAAATGAGCAACTGATAGTTCATGAAAAACACAAATAATGCAATTTCTTTCAACTTTTCCAGAAGATCTACAAACGAGACATTCCAATGCATATGCAATTCTTCAAATAATCTTGAAAAATGATGGAAATAAAGAACTTTTGATCTTTCAATGGATGTATCAAAGTAATAACTTGACAACAACAATGCTTTTAAACATAAATGTTGAACTGAAAAGATTACTCGCAGCACTCTAATAACTTAGAAAATATCAAGAAAATATGAGCACTCAAAGGACTGAAAAATACACACAAACACTCAAAATCAATTAGTAACAAGCAGCACTAAAAGCAAGCAAAACTCACAAAATGTATGCAAATGACGTCTGGAAACCGATCCAATACAATGATCAGATCTGAAGAAGAGAGGAGGGAATGCAAGGGTGAGTGGATGCAAGTGGGGGAGACAAGAGTGTCCACCACTACCAAATCCCAGACTTGTCCAAGATGGAACCCAAAACAACTCCAAACAAAACCAAACGACTCAACACATAAAGCAAAATGGGATCTCTG
This sequence comes from Larix kaempferi, assembly GCA_027924585.1. Lineage (NCBI taxonomy): Eukaryota > Viridiplantae > Streptophyta > Pinopsida > Pinales > Pinaceae > Larix > Larix kaempferi. The sequence goes on along the minus strand of BSBM01000096.1, from coordinate 14,568,711 downwards.
ACTGGATCACACAATACAGAGGGAGTCTACACACAAACCAAATTCAAAACATAAATGGAGAAAGGGTGCCTGTATGGAAAAAATGGCAGATCGACGCACTCTATCCTTATACACAGTGCGACGTCAAAGTTCGCCAATGCGGGAAGTGCGATGACGTCACAATATACCAATGGAAGGGCTGCAACGACAGACTAACAGGCAAAGAACAGATATAAAAAACAACACAGTGTCGCTCTGGGTACACTGACTAGGTGCAATAGGAAAGATCTGAGTTAAAAAATGAACCAATTCTCCAGGTAATGAGCATGAAAAAGGTCTGCAAATGAGAAGTACAAACTCAAAGGAAGCTAATCAGACTCTTCAAAGTGAAGATCTGATGGTGAAATCAACTAAAGAAGGAAATGAAAACATTAAATGGATTGGCAAGAAATCAACTGAAAAACGACATTCAAATTGAGAACTACAAAGCAATGTTCTTTTCCCTAGCGGAGTCGCCAGATTTGTTTGACGGACAATCCACTTGAGCGGACGCGAGCCAGATCTCCCTAGCTCAATGTGAGTCTAGAACAAATAATACAGACTACAAACTACTTTCCTAGATCTGCTTAAGGATCAAGTGACTAGATGTCTTACCTCAACTTCGAAATCCTTTCTCATGGATGTTGCTCCACGTCTCGCGATCGTCAGATCTCGGCTACAAAACCTGTCAAGACACATAGGACAATGCAAACGAGTAAAGAGCATCTATATAATAAGAGATCTAAGTAAACAGTTAAGCAGGTAAACTACACAATATCATTACACATAAACAATATTGGTGAAAAGCGTTTATATTACTATAAATATAGGGAAAGTACATAGATAAGAATAGACTACAACCAAGGCTTAACGTAGTAGCCCTTCTCCATCCAAGCCAATTGCCATATCCTTCCAAGGAAGTACGAGTCTCTCTATGGATGAGTTAGAGATCTCTCCAATATGATTTCACCAGCATGTAGACACGATAGACTTCCTCCCTTTGGAGAGGGGTAGAGCTTCACTTATATAGGACTAAGTGGATAGGGTATGGGTAGGGTAGGTTGAGATATGGTAGGAGAGAGATAGGGGATCCTCCAAAGAGGTTAGGAACCGAGTGCCAGCTCCCCCAAGAGGTCAGGGATAAGGATACAAGTCAGCAGGCTTCGAAAATGAGCTCGAAAGGCCTAGTTTTATCCAATAACTGACTTCGTTTCACCCTGCAATAGAGCAAGGTGCGACGCCGCATGTTGCATGAGTGCAGCCTGCGACGACCTCTCAAAACCTAGCATAAGTGCAATGGTATCCCTTCCAGATGAATGACTTAGCCAATGAAACTTCAGGGGTATATACACTGAATCTCATGATGGTAAGATTTTAGGTGTAACAACCACCTAGAAGGAGGTTGACTGACGATATTTAAAGGAACGGGTCTAGAAGATGCTGAGCAACATTGGTTTCTGTGTGAAGCCGTGTGGAATGTCAAGCAAGTCCAGGATGATGTTGTTAAGTAAGTAGAGCTCATCACTACATTCAAGGATAGAGCCTTGAACTGGTTTATGAAGTATTCTACTGGACATAATAAAACTCTAGTGGATATTAAAGCTGCCCTCTTAAGAGAGTTCAAGAAACCTAAATCATAGTCACAATGCATCGCATAACTAAAAGCGATTAAGCAGAAAATGACTGAGTCGGTATGGGAATTTGACCAGAAGTTTAAAACATTGTTAGATCAGGTCAGTTTTGACATCGCACCACAACAACACCAAGAGTGGTTCATAGCTGTGCTGTTGCCACACATTAGACTACCACTAATACAACAAAAGGTTGCTTCGCAGGCAAAAGCCCTGGAGATTGCGATGAAATTAGAAGCTTTGTCGATAAGAGAGACTAGCCAAGGGATGGTCCAGATCGAGAACCAGCTAGCAACCTTAATGTTACAATTACAAGACATCAAGAAAGGAAAAGAAACCAGAGAAAAAAGTCTGGTGTACAAGATGCAAGGGAGAGGGAAACCCAAAGGAACGTTGTCCCCTGTTTTAAGAATACCTTGATAGTAGAGCAACGAATCCACTGAATCAACAACAAGGACCGTGGTGTGAGATCTTTCGAACTAGAGGACACCGGCCTGAAGATTGTTACTTAGTCTAGAAATATGTGCGAACACCCAAGAATTTGTATTGTAATTTCTGTAAATCAGTTGGCCATGATGATTCCAACTGTAGAGCATATGGGCTAATGATAGAAAGGAAGCATGATGTTTACACAGTTCAAGAAGAAACACCACAGCACAATGATAACGCACAATATGACCAGGGCACATACAAAGGTCGTGGTGGATTACGAGGAAAAGGAAGAAATACTAGCCCAGGAAGAGGAAGAGGTTAGATGATCTGTTATAACTGTGGCCAGCCAGGTCACCAATCTAGAGATTGTACCAATGCTTGTACTACATGTAGATATTGTAAATCCTTTGATCATGTCATTGAGAAATGCCCAGTGCTACAAGAAAAAATGCAAGAAAGAAAATAAGAAGGACAGAACCCAAATGTTTAGATGATTGCAGCAGAGAAAAGAACTAGAGATCCAAATATTAATGGTGTGACACGAAGTGGCGCTGCCACAGGAAGATATAAAGAACCAGCAGCCTCGACTTCTGGATATCACCAAGCTAAGCAGACTCCTGCTGAAGTAGTCTGGATCAGAAAAGCAACTGGGAAAGCACCTGCTTTCAATCTAGAAAGAAACAAAGAAGTCTTCGTAGAAGCAAGGGAGACCTTCAAAGAGACAACACCTGTGACACCAAGAATCCCGTTGCAAAGTGAAACAACGCATATGAAGGATATGCCAACAGTGTATGATAAAACATGTACCGCCACAAAAACAAGGAATTTTGTTGTGCAGTTCCTTCGTACCTGTATGAAGTTGCTAAAAAGCGAAGATGCTTTAGTGGAATTGTAGAACTTACTAGACCAATATGAACCACACAGTGGCACAAATACTTCTCATAGTGCAATTCACCATATAAAGAGCCATAAGATAATAGGCCGAGAAATGAGGCTTAGTGCATAGATTGGACACTATGAAATGGACGAGATCACCCTTGACTTGGGATCAGAAGTGAATGTCTTGACCAAACAGACATGGAAACAGATGGGGAAACCAAGGTTATCATGGTCACCCATACAGTTAAGATTATCCAATTAGTAGAAGGTCATACCCTTTGGACGGCTAGCGAATGTTCTTGTGGACATTGATGGAGTAATAATTTTTGCAGAATTCGAGGTTATTGAGATCATCGATGATAGTAACCCATATCCAACATTATTGGGGATAGACTGGGCGATGGATAACCTCACGATCATCGACTTGAAGAAAAAATAGATGATATTTAAAGGGGTGGATACCAGGGTTATCGCACCCTTAGACCCTTCACAAGGAGAAAGATACAGTGAACCAATACAAGAAGAATCCAAAGCATAAGAACTTGATCACATCTACAAGATGACAACAAACCAGGCCGACTACATCAATCCTACGGCCGATAGAACATTGAGTTGGCGATGCGACAGTTCTTGCGTATCAGACTCCGACGCAGGATTGGAGAATTGGCAAATTTGAATACATGAAGTGTATGCAAGAAGATGTGCGCAGATCACCAAATCACTGCGCTGGATTGGAATAGAGGTAAGTCCAATCCCCACTTATGATGGTTCAACTAACATCTATACATTTTTGCAAGAGTATATTGTATCAGTTTCAGCTGAACATCGGATACCAACATTGGATATAACACTGCGTGCTACACTTGCCGGATTGTGGGCCGCGCATAAGCAGACTCTGACCACATGAGAACAGTGCAAGCACATGATGCAAATCAAATTCACAGAGAAAGTCGCGCTGACAATAGAAAAGTATAATGGAGAAACAAATCCAAGGGATCACATAGATATCTGTTCAAAAGCATGGGAAAACATACCACATACATAATGGGTTCATCTATTTGTGCACACATTAGAGCAGATTCCAAAGAATTGGTATACATACGCAGAGCTACGCAGAGAAACAACAGACTGGTCTATCATGACTGTGAACTTCTAGAGAACTTTCAATTTTGAAGATGACTCTCCAAGCAAAAACGAAGCTTTGTAGATTATCAAAGAAAGGATATTCAAAGACGAATGCCCAAGTACAAACGAGGCATTCATGGTCAACAAAGAGAAGATATTTACTGATAGACCAGAAATTGTGAACAAGCAACCAGAATGGGCAAGATAGATAGAATATGCCCTTGAATGTTCTAATCTCTCCGCAGATGAAGAAGACAAGGAGGAGAGCGATGAGGAGGATCTGCGCAATGTCAATATACCTGAATCAGAGGGAGCACACGATGTAGAGGGACCTCCACTAGAAATTCCAGATATGAGTGGCCCTGTCAATACAAGAAAAGTTAACATTGGCACAAGTGAAGAGCCGAAGTTTGCATCCATTGGGGATTACTGGGATGATGAAATGGTCGCGTAGATCGCAGACCTTTTTGCATGAGTATCATGATTTGTTTCCAACAAAGTTCATCGAAATGAAAGGCATTTTGGGTGACTCGGGAGTCATGAAGATACCTCTCAAGCCAAGTGTGAATCCCATTAGGCAGAGGTCTTATCGAATGAATCCCAGATATAAAGAAAGAGTGAAGGCAGAGATCGACAAGATGCTTGATGTGGGGATCATTGAACCAGTGGAAGAATCAGAATGGATAAGCCCTATGGTTATCCAGGATAAGAAGACAAAAGGAGAAATCAGAATCTATGTGGATCTAAGGAATCTCAATGATGCTTCGCTACATGACCCATTTCCTACTCCATTCACGGATGAAGTATTAGATAATGTTAGAGGAAATGAGGCCTATTCTTTCACTGATGGATTTTCTGGATACCATCTGATCAGGATTGATGAAGCAGACAGGCATAAGACCACATTTGCTACTGAATGGGGATCATATTAGTATACAGTTATGCCATTTGGTTTGAAGAATGCACCTGCTATATTTTCCATAGTTGTTGTGGCTACATTCAAGGACTTTATCCATAAGTTCTTAGAAGTCTATTTTGATGATTGGACTATCTTTGGTTTACTAAAGAACCATTACGAAAACCTCAGAATGATGTTAGCTAAGTGTAGGCAATATCAAATCTATTTGAATTTGAAGAAATGTATTTTTTGTGTACCCTACGGAATTCTAGTAGGACACATTGTGTGCAAGCAAGGCCTAATGGTTGATCTTGCGAAGATCACAGTCATTGTGAATTTACCAGCACCGAATTCATTAAACCAACTTCACACGACACTGGGACATACATGATATTACATAAAGTTCATCAAGGGTTATGCGCAGATAACCACACCGATGGAGAAACTTCTAAAGAAAGAAGCACAGTTCATATGGAACGCAGAATGCGAGAAAGGACTAGATACACTAAAAGAGAAAATGGTAACTGCGCCTATTCTAGTTTTTTCATATTGGAATAAGTTGTTTCATGTACATGTTGATGCTTCATCTATAGCGTTGGTGTTAACACCCAAAAAGTGCTCACTAGCTCATTTCCTTATTCACATGACCCATTTGTCCACTTTTCCACCATTTGAGCCTCTAAAGCCACCAAAAGGTCACCAGAAGACCTTAATACACCCCTTTTTTCCACTCAAAATGAATATTTTTTTCTCAAAAAACATAAAAAACCCTCAAAAAGGGTCCAGAATTCCCAAAAATATTAAAAAGGGAATAAAAATATTCAAAATATTCAAAAAAGGAAAAAGGAGGGAAAAGGTACCTAAACCATGTTGGTCAATACCATTGGTTTCCTCAAAACCATAATGGTATTCCCCACCACCAAAAACTATAAAAAGGTGGTAGGGGCTCCTCACTTTCCATCCATCCATCATCCTATCCTCATGCTGTCAAAATCTCCCATGAGCTTTTGGCCATTATAGCTACCTTGGAGAAGGGACCTTTGGAGTTTGGAGTTGCTCACCCTTGGAGATACTCAACAATCTTCACCATTTGGAGGTATCACCATTGCAAGCACTTGCTTGCCCCCTATTCTTAATATAGAGTTATTCTTTATTCTATTTCTTGTTCTTGTTTTCAAATGCACATGCTAGTTTAGTTTAGTTTTAGATTTAGATTTACAATTGTTTTTGCTTTCAAATTTGAAACTGCTATCACTTGTTGATAGGTGCCCATAGCACTAAGCTTGGTTGCAAAACCAAGCCAACAGTTGGGCATTGTGCTCACTCAACCAGGCGAAGGTGGCATTGATTAACCCATTGTATTTTTGAGCGGAAAGCTATCTTCAGCCGAAAAGAACTACACAACCACAGGAAGAGAGGGTTTAGCTATGGTGTACGCACTACAGAAATTCAGGCACTATTTGCTGGGTGCGCACTTACACATGTACACTGACCATTCAGCTCTGAAGTACTTGGTCAATAAGCAGTGTTAGGGGGAAGAATATGTAGATGGTTGCTACTCTTTCAAGAGTATGAATTTTAAATTATTGTTAAACTAGGCAGACTGAACCTACGACCTGACCATATCTCAAGGATTGAGTCAGGCGAAGAACCCAAAAATCTTGAAGACAATTTTCCTGATGCGCAGTTATTTGCCAGATAGATCACAAATGATTTTTACAAAGACATTGTAGAATTCTTGACTACAGGATTGGCACCCACATATTTTACTACGCAGCAAAAGAAGCAGCTGGTAGTCAGAGCAGCAGACTTCACTATAATTGCAGGACAACTATAGAAGTTGGGACCATATGAAGTGTTGCCCAGATGCGTGTTAGAGCATGAGAATCCATTTATATTGGTTAAGGCACATTCATGTGTGTCTGGAGGTCACTATGCAGGTAGAGCTACTGCGCAGAAGATATTAAGAGCAGGGCTATGGTGGCCTACACTACACAAAGATTCAAAGGAACGTTGCCAAAGTTGCGATGTGTGTCAAAGAACAGGGAAGCCATCGCGCAGAGATGAAATGCCATTGAAACCATAGTTGACACTGCAAACATTTGATAAGTGAGAAATTGATTTTGTGGGTCCTATTAACCCACTAGGAAAGAGGACTGGTGCGAGATATATCATTACCGCTACAGATTATCTCACCAGATGGGAATAAGCTAAACCAGTGAAGGACTATAGCACAGTTACTGCTGCACAGTTCATCTTTGAGAATATCCTTACCAGATTTGGATGCCAAAAAATATTAATGAGTAATCAAGGAACTCACTTCCTGAACAGAACCATTGAATCACTGACTGAAGAATTTTAGATATACCAACAGAGGAGTACACCATACCATTCACAAGCCAATGGATCTGTCGAAGCCTTCAACAAGGTATTGGAAAATGCGCTGACAAAGGTATGCAATGTAAATAGGGATGATTGGGATTTGTGCATTCCAGCTGTACTATGGGCATACAGAACAACTTGTAAGAAGTTGACAGGCCATACACCTTTTAGGTTGGCCTATGGACAGGAAGCCGTCATGCCGATGGAGTACATAGTCCCAAGCTTAAGAATTGTTGCATTCATAGGCATGGAAGATGAAGAAATAATAGAAGAAAGGCTTCTACACTTGGTTGGATGGGAGGAAGATCGCTTCATTGCAGGATTTCACCAGCAAGTGCAGAAGGACAGAGAAAAAGCATGGCATGATCGCCATATCAAGCACAAATTATTCCAGGTAGGAGACCTTGTCCTCTTGTATGATAGTAAGTTCATGAAATTTCCTGGCAAATTTAAAATGCATTGGATGGGGCCATATATTTTTATGCATGTTACTAACGGTTGCGCAGCTCAGTCGGCCACGTTAGCCTGAGACAACTTACCAGGTCTAGTTAATGGAAGTACACTTAAACCCTACAGGGATAGTCCTACTTCGCAGAGCTCTTCGTGATTAGAAGAGAAGGAAATTTCTAAGTGTCAAGTACAGTTGAAATTGGGCACTAGAAATTGAACAGAGTCTGTACACAGTTTTGGTCCGATACACGAGGTTCGATGGAAATGATGCATCAACCACGCAACACTAGTAGAGAAGTGAAGCTGCGCAAAAAAAAAATGCGCGCAGATGCAAAGCTCAAAATGCATCTGTGCAGATCAAATACAAAAGGAATGATGCAAAGTCCAGCATGAAGAAATATAGCACCGTGCAGATCACCGTGCTGGGAGTCGTGACAACCTGTCCGCGCAGTTTGACGCAACACACAAATATAGTCGTTAGAGCTGGAAAATGACCGTTATACAGTGTTTTGGAAACTATCTGTTTCCTCAATTAAGAAGGATTCGCCTGTTGAAGGCGTAGTTAAGGCAGGAAAGTACAAGGATTTTGCTAAGGTTTTGCCAAACGGTCATAGATTTTAATGCTAATCTAACTGCTAAAGGGAAACGGGTAAGGCTTACAGTACCTATAAATACCACAACTTACACAGTAATTCAGTTACCACGTTTTTCAAGCTCGAGTATTGCAGAGAATTCATAGATCTTCTTGAGAGCATAATCACATAGTAAGTGAATGTCTGAAGAGACTACTCTAGACGAAGTGCTGCACGAATTCAAACAAGTTGGGACCGAAGGGTTCATGAAAACCCCTGCCAAGAAGACTGTTACAGAAAAAGGCCAGGGTTCACACCGTTGACCACACGATCCTACAACGATGCATCCCAAAGGAAAGGAACCTATAGTTGAAACATCAAAGCCAAAGATAATAGGGCCTAAGAAACCAGACGCCCCACCAACAGATACAGAGATGCCCATATACTTAATACCATCCTATGTCTCTCCATGAGCACCAGATGCACTAGCCTTGAAGCTTGCCAGAAACGCCAAGTATGAGATACCACTTCCGCCAATGTCTAGTCATGTCAAACCATGAGAGAATTTGTTGGGCAAGCTCGCCGATTGCAAATTTGAAGATTTTGATTTACTGCAACAACTCAAGGAGCCTGACGAGACGAAGTACCCTCAGTTTCAACTGGACTGATACATGTGATGAAAGATGGATGTGAAGAATAATCCACTACTCGTAGCGCAAAGCTGGCTTCGTAAAGTCTTGGACTCAGGCCTTTTGAACCTACTGTGGATCCCACACTTCGATAGGATTCCTAAACTCAATGTGGTTGTGCGCACACACCAAGGATACCTGTGGATGGACAAGAATGTTGATCTCACCGTAGACTTGATCCATAGGATCACGGGGCTAAGCAAGCGGGGTGACGACCCTAAGAAGTTCTTTGCGGGAAAAACCAGAGATAAAGAGATCGCCACGCAGATGAAGGAAGAATATCTTATTCCCAAAGGAAAACAAGGTTTTATCACCGAATACCTAAAAGATGATGCTACGCGGTTTGTAGTACAACTACTTGGAGGAAAATTCTTGCGGAAGGAAAGACCAACAGAAGTACCAACAGGAGCAATTCACCTCGCTGCGAAGACAACGCAGGGCGTAAGTTTTAACTAATGTCAGTATTTGCTAAACGAATTTTTGGACGATGTCCATGACACTCAGATCTATGGCACAACCTTTCATTACAGTTGGTTGATGGTGTTGATTTCCTTTGTAGGCTGGAAGGAACTGAAGCACTATGTTGGTCTTTCCTCTCTCGTCCAGGATTGCCGAGGACCCAGATATGCAAATCTCTAGGAAACTCTGAAGACAGACCAACAACATGCCTCAAATGAAGTATTCCTCACATCTTTCGAACAGTTGCGCGATTTCATCGTTCACACACCGCGCATCTCAAAAGAGGTAACGACAAAATATATCCGCACTTTGAATTTTAAAGCTGACATGCATTTCATTTATATTTCACCAAGGCACAGAAAAAGAATCGAGAATGGTTCGCAGGGAACTATCACCTGGACGAAGCGGGTATTGATCTCATCATGAAGGAATGGTTAGACGAATGGAAGGTCGAAGGCCGAATGGTCATTGACAGTGATTCCGATGAAAGTGTTCAGACCCCAACAAAGATCATTGAAGAAACCGACGGAGAGAAAGATAAAGGAGCCGGTGAAGTTCAGAGTACACCAGGAGAAAAAAGGAAGGAGCCAGAAAGCTCGATACTAGAGGAAGGGCCGAAAAAGAAGCAAAAAGCCACAAAGCTCCCCTCATAAGCAATATTACATGTTGATGATTATGAGATCATCACAGGTAGTGTCAACGCATATCTGGACGACGCACTTGCCCTAAAAGACAACAAAAATGATGAGATTCAAGTGAGTCTAAAAGAAAATCTAACCACCTTGCTGAGCATAGCAACGAAGATGGAACAAGTCTAGAAAGACTTGCTTCACAATTTTGACTCAGAAGGAAGATCCGGTGCCACACCTCAGCAGAAAAATCCCTTAGCTCTAACCATGGCATCGCGACCGTGCGTCGTCCGCATGGACGCGCTAAGTATAATTTTTCCAAGTGATGAATTAGCCTAAGGTGCGAAGAGCCTACCACATGTGGATATTGATATTGCCATGTTACCACTAGAAGGCCTACATAATCTGCACCTGCAGGTTGTGGAGGAAATCCATGACAAGGATATGGTGATTGTGAGCCAACACCAGAATCTAGTCGCGAATTATAAACACTTGCAGGAATAAAGTGAGCAGAAGGCGAAGGAGCTTTAAAGTGCACATGAACAACGCATAAGAATAGAGTAGACCGTTGCTTCGGTCTGCACAGAGATACTAGAGTGTGACGAGCAGCCAGAGTTCGCAGACACCATCCTTAAGATTGGCTTGGTAGTCAGCGATCGTAAGGCTGAAATTGCAGACATGGAGAATGATTACAAAGAAACGCTTGCCACTTTGGAAGCATAGAATCTCTCAAAGACACCACGAGATCAGACAGAACTTAGAGCAGCAAAAGTGAAAGCTGCCACAAAAAAACATATCCGGCGAAATAACTAAGTGTCAGATCTTGCTAGATGAAGCAACTAGAGTATGGACTGCGCTGTAATAGGACCCTTAGCCATTGCAGGTCTGAAACAACTTAAAGGAAAAAAAAGCAGCATTAGACGCCCTAAACGCGGAGATGAAGAACCTGCTGCCGAGAGAGAGACTTCGACGATTTACGGGAGTTAAGGAATTAAAGAGGGAACTTCAAGTTTTACGAGAAAAGGAGGCTGAAACCAGGGAAAAGTCACAGCCCCTGCAGGAAGAAGCTCATGTTATCTCGCAAGAGATCGAACAAAACTGCAAGAGCTCCGTGAGTAAGAGAAAACAGTACAAGAACATACTTAGGAAGACCTAACACCAGATCTGTTGGAAATTGTAAAGGCAGCTGAGCAAGACGCTAAAGACACAGTTGCGAAGCTAACCGCAACTTATCAAGAATTCGCTGCAAATATAGATCAACAAGGAGAAGCGCAGCGCAGTGAACCTATGGCAAGTGGCTTGGGGACGAGCCACATGTAAGTGTTAGGGGCCTATTGGGCCTGGCCCAAGTTAATACAATTTTTACAAGTCATTTTTGGGAGCTGCGAAGTCATAGCACAGCGAAGGATCGACAAAGTAGAAGAGCCAACGCTGCGAAGTTACAACACTGCGGAGATCAAGCGCTGCGAAGTGCCAGCGCTGCGAAGATCGAGCATAGCAGCATTTTGGAAGGAAACTGGTATGGGTTCCGGTAGGATCGATCGGTGATCTATTTTGGGGAAAATACTCCGAGATTCTCGGTCAGTGGGTAAGGAGCGGCGAAGAAGGAAATCGACCGATTGCACGAGCAAAGGAAGCACTAAGTGGACAGATACAGGAAACCGTTAGAGAAGGAATAACGGGATGAAAGTGAACTGTCGACATGTGCTCAGTAGAACGACTGAAAGTGATGTGACCATGCGCAGTCAGAAGATGCCAGAAGCCAGAGATGGCACGGAAGGGAGGCCACGATGATGAGTCACTATCATAGCCTGACAGAGTTGGTTAGCGGGGTAACCGCACCATTTTGGGTACCTTAGGGTTTTGATTCATCCCATCATGATTGTAAAGATGTGACCAAAGGGCATCATCTATAAAAAGGCCAAATTTTGTAAGGGAAAGGGTTAATCTTCAATTTGAGTATTGTTGAATATTGATCTCTGTTGAGAGACGATTGTAAGAGGCTCTACAGCTGTGTGCGCAGAGACCCATTAAAGAAGAGAGAAGAGAGTCTGCAGCTGAGTGCGCAGACTGGAACTGTTGAACCCTTCCCATAGATAATATAACAACAGTTCCCGTGGATGTATCTCCCATCCTAGGGGTGAACCACGTTAAATTGCTGTGTTTTGTGATTGATTGTGTATTTGCTTTTGTTGAATGGTTAATTTCTTGCTTATGAGTATATGTATATTTGCTTTCATATGTATTCTCCAAAAGGATGAATGATAGGAATATATGCTAAGTGTTGAATGCATATTAGGAATGTTGAATGTGGAAATATTTCTGAACATGATGAATGCACAAGTAAATGGGTAAACACTTAAGTCAGCGAAGTTTGTATAGTGTGATTCCTTGAAGCGCAACACTGGAAGTGCGCAGTGCATAGTAGTTCATCATATTGCATAAGTTTGAGAAATACGAAGCCTAAGGTGCTTGTAGAATCACTACAACATTTTGACCAAAAATCCGACGGCTGTATTGTCGGATTTTCGACATTTCCCTGTCGCATGTACGACACTATGTTTTTTTTAGGCGTCGCTGGATTTTCGTCGGTTGTCCGACACCGCACCAACCCGTCGGTTCAGCGACGGTTAATCATACCGTCGGTTCACCGACGCCTTGGAGAGGTGTTGGTTAACCGACGCCAATCCAGCGACGCCTAGAACAATTTAAAAAAACAAACCGACGGCTTCTTACCGTCGATCACATGCTCCAAGGCATCGGTTAACCGATGGCCTGTAGATGTTCTAGGTGTCGGTTAACCGACAGTCTGTAGATATTCTAGGTGTCGGTTAACCGTCAGTCTGTAGATGTTCTAGGTGTCGGTTAACCGACAGTCTGTAGATGTTCTAGGGGTCGGTTAACCGACAGTCTGTAGATGTTCTAGGTGTCGGTTAACCAACAGTCTGTAGATGTTTTAGGTGTCGGTTATCCGACAGTCTGTAAATGTTCTAGGTGTCGGTTAACCAACAGGCTGTAAACATTTTTTAAAAAAAATTAATAAATATATGCACATATTTGTAGGCCGAGGATCAATGGTACCAAGACATTCAATAGAAAAATCTTCATATTGAATAGGCAAGTCCACCTGAAAGTATAAAAGCAGCAAGTCAACATTTCTATGAAGACAAACCATGGAACTTCTAAAATATTTGTCTAAAGATAGTGCTACAATTCCAGAGATTAGGAGAAGCAATAATACTCATGAAATAGATAAATTTGCACTACCTTAGATTATGTTTGATGTAAAGAATTTTCATCTACAGTAGGCTCACGCTCTCTTTTGTTTCTCTTCACCTTCTGAAAGCTGGGTTCAATATCCATGTCAGAGGAATGATCATCACTCTCACTGCTGCTGCTACTTTCATCTTTCTCTGTGCAAATTTGTACCCTTGATTGTTTGCTTGTTATATCAACTTTTGTGATCTTGTCAATGATTTGTGAGTCTCTTTCCAAAGGACACCCATTTGATATGTTTTTTGACCTAGGAGACACTCTGCCTTTTGTTGTTTCTGTATCTTTTGCAGAAATGTCAACTGAATTCCTAACTCTACACACCACAAAGATTTCACTCAGTATGCTACAGTCCATATATTCCACTCTCAAAAGCAATTATCTTCTGTGTTCTCAGGACAAGACAAATGTACATATTACAGATACAATCATAATTTAAGGAGTGAGAAATTTAACAATATACTACAATACAAAGCCAACCATAGAAAGATATTGTTGATGACAGATCTGTATGTTGTCATTGATGGCCCTATCATCTGGACAGAGCTGTACAGTATTACAATGAAGATCAGACCAGAGAAGAGATACAGAGTACCTGTACCGGACCAAGAGATGAGAACAACAACATGATTACAAAGATGAGGCACGACAAACCTACACAAAGATGAGGCAACACAAAGGTGAGGCATGATAATTACAGAGATATACAAAGATGAGGCAACACAAACCTACACAGAATGAGAACAGCCGAATGATGATATGATACCTCCATATGTTCAATCACCTGCAGGTAAATGCTTAAAGTTTAAACATGTGTACCATCACTAAAAAGGAGAAATCTTCAAAGCAGAAAAACAGAACTATGAAACACATATTTGTTGTAGAATATATTCATATTAGACATCAAGAATCACATGGTGGAATACAAAATTCAAGGTTGCCAAAATAAAACTATTGGTTGAAACTTCTGTAGATCAGATTCAAGAGAAAGTATTATTGGATATATTACAACCAAAATCACATGATGATGTATTAAATTTCAAGATGTAAACATTCAAACAATTGGCACAAACAACTTTTGTAACCCAATTTCAAACACAGTGAGATTGGACATGAAGTAGTAAAGGTGTTTGAAATAGAGAAAAAAAGCTAGAAGAGAGGGAATTCTATAAAAATATTTCCCAGCCTACTCAGTTTACTTAGTTTGTTGCAATGCTCACCTTCAAAGTCAATTGTGCCATGTATAGAAAAACATTAAAAAAAATCATATTCCCAACTCATAAAGCTAATGCACACGCATATGACATCTAAGAGTCTAAACAGATTATTAACCAGTCTATTTAGATAATGGGCTTGTTAACTTACAATATCAATAGTTTTGTATCCAGCAAAAACATAAAAAAGGTTGCCAAGTTGAATAGCTGCTACATCTAGGCGGGGTACAGGAGCCTCTTCCATCTCCTCCTACTCCACAAAGAAATTACGGAGTGATAACACAAGGCACCTGTTATCACAGTATAAATTTCTGGCAAAGGTCGATGGAAAAACTAGTGTTGTTCATTAAAAAAAGACTCTCATTTGGAAAATTTCTGTGACGAAAAGATTTTCTGTACTTAGCGGAGGTCTTAAAACATTGGAGGAGTTGTTAGTTTGGCAAGAGAATTGTCGGAAAACCCAAAGAATGAAGTAAAATAGTGGAGCAGTCAATTCTGCTATAAAGTACAGTGGGCCCGACGGAGGTTAAGCGCCAGAACAGATCAAGGGCTGTAGATGCAGCGCTAATTTCCGCCAAGATTTGATGGCTCAGATCTCAGCGGATAATACATCTATCATGAAGGTTAAAGAAAGTCCGTTTTTCGCTGAGATGTGATGGGTGCTACGTGGCTGTCGCTAAGTGGAAGCGGAAAATGGATACCCGTACAGAAATGTACGATATCCTATTTTCCGCTGCGGTCTAGATTAACATGTTAACTCGCATTGGTATCCTGGTCTAGGGTATTAATTTTTTAAGTAATCTGGCTGCAGGGACTAGGTTTCACAGGATCCTACGGACAAAGGAGTGCCAGGTGCTATAGCTCTCTGATATGCATGCGGGGTCCAACTATAGTACTCAGCCCAATCTATCAGGGCACTAACTAAGGAGGCTCCACCATACATGTTACCGTCAAAGACCCCTGAAAGATTGTTTCCGCCATTTCTGCTCGGAGATCAAGGTTCGATTGGTTCGGCTGCTACAGATACCAGATATACTATCAACATTTCAACTGTGAGTAACTACAGTCAGCCCTTACCCTCAGGTACACAATTTCTGAGTATTCCTCTGTTGAATTACCTGCTTTCACCATGTTTACCACTGTAAAAACCTTAGATTCCTCCGAAGACTTGATTTTTGACCGTTTCTGGGATGTATATGACCCAATTTCAAAACCCTTTGATATCATTACCAGTCACAATGACCTCAGTACTGCTTCCCTTGACAATTCCGAGTTCCATACCAAATTGTACAGTACTTTGATCCCTTCTACATTGTATCCTTTACCTAGTTGCCCGGAATTTGTATCCTTATGTGCTGAACATTTTTCAACCTCAGAGGGAGTAATTATGAATTACCAAGGTGACCGAATTATCTGCAAAGTAGACCCTCAAACCCTTAGGGAAACCCTGAAATATTATGTTGATTTCGTTTCAACTTCTATCTCTTTTAATGAAGCTGAAATATCCCAGATTTACAAGAAAGTTTCTAGTGAGGATAAAGAACGAATGTATCAGAAGGTTTTGTTGAAACCAGTGGAGAACCTGTCTGTTCCTTTTTCATCTAAACTTTGTTTACCAGTTATTGCTGCTGCTGTAACCCTATTAAGTCAAATTTTATGGTTAGACACTAGTTCGGAGGTAACTGAAGCAATGTTAGGAATTTTTCTATACCTAGATAGACCTGGAATAGCACCCCTTAGTCTTGATGAATATTTTGCCAAAGAAATGTGTTTTCAGTTGTCCAATTTCTCCAAAATCTATCATTTCAGGTATCAGGCATACTTATATGCTTTGATAATTCATGCTGAGTTAGGAGCACTAGCCATTACAGACTCAGCAACCTTCAAGAAATGGCCTCCTTCTTCACCATTTTACCATGCCTGGTCTTATGCCAAATTCATGGATTTGATCGTACTTAATCTGTTCAGAGTGTTTAATCCAGAGATCAGCAGAATTTAAAATGACTTGAAAGAAATCCTAAACCCTGATTTGATTGGAGATTGGTTTCTGGCAAAAAACTTCTCCCTTGTCAGAGTCTTTGGATTCACTGGATCACCATATGTGTTGCCTATATTTTTAACTACTAGTGTATTTGCTTTAGAGGTAATGAGGCAAAGGATCTCTGCAGATAAAGAACATTTCACTGCCCCATCATTGAAAAGGAGTTCATGGATAAAATATCCTATGACTGTGGGAAATTTCATTTTAAAGAAGGAAGCAGCATTGCCCATTATTGAAGAAGTTCTGAAGCAGCTTGATTTCCCTCAAGTACCACCTGTAAAATATGACCCTAAACATGTTATTTCACAAAGGAGACAGGAGTATGGCAGAGGTATATTTCAGCACAGTCAGGCTGAAAATTGGATGGGAGAGGCCAATTCTCTTATATATGATCAGATCTGGATCAGTGAGCCTTTAGGAGATTGTAGAGGCTAGAGATCATATAGATTTTTCACAGTCAAATACTGCACAGGGAAAAGTGGAGCAGATATCTACCAAGAAAAGGTCAGAACCAGAGGCCATAGAGATGGATACAAAGGAACCCGAGACATCTAAAAAGCAGAAAACTGCCATGGATACAGAGATCATTGATGTTGATATGATAAGGGAGCTAGTTATCACCCCTACTATTATTCAAGAAGAAGTATCACAGACCAGAGTTGAAAATACTACTGCAAACCCTGAAGAAAGTAGTAAACTACCCCCTGTACCGGTCCTGCAATACAAGAAATATAGCTATGCTGCAGCTGCTGAAGGTCAATTTCAAAACAAGCAGAGTCTCCTCAAACATTACATTGATCAGAGAAATGAGTCTGTGATGCAAGAGCAAAAACAATTGAATGAACTCAAAGAAAAATCTGATATGAAGACAACATTGATGACAGTGAGGGATTCAACAATTGGATCTTTAAGTTTGGCCATCACTGATGATGAGAAGGCTTCTGAGATTCGTTTAGAAATGGATCAATTACCAACTCCCGACAAGATTTGGTTCCACAAACAAGCCAGTGAAGTCCTTTATGCTGACTTGACTAGGGAGACCTTGGCACATAAGAATGCAGTGCAGAAAATACCAAAATTGGAAGCTCACCTGAAGCAGGAGAAAGCTGCAAACAAAGCATGGTCTACACAGGTGGCTTATTTACAAACTGAGCTGGCTTCATATAAAGAGTTGCCACCTGCACAAGGGGCAGAAACCCAGCCAACAGTCAAAGTCAAAACTGTTAAGACAGTTAGAAGGAGGGGTAAAGCTGTAAATGTTAATGTTGATACTACACCTTCACCTAATTTGGTTGAGTTGCATGAAGAGATAGCTG
Source organism: Larix kaempferi (assembly GCA_027924585.1). NCBI lineage: Eukaryota > Viridiplantae > Streptophyta > Pinopsida > Pinales > Pinaceae > Larix > Larix kaempferi. Next base: position 14,550,703 of record BSBM01000096.1, on the reverse strand, counting down.
GTTTGAATGCAAAGGTTGTGGAAGATAATGCCAAAATTCTAGTCCTTCAGGAGCAGAAAGAGGCATTGGAGAAAGAGAAAGGTAAATTGCTTCAAGAAATTGAACAATTGAAATCAAACATGGGAACTAGTCCTTTGTCACCAATTGACCAGATCATACATGACATTGCAGATATGTCTGTACATGAAGCTGAAATTGAGAATTTCAAGGAGAAGGTTTCAGACTTAGAGGACACAATTTCTGAACTTAAATTGTAGATTGAAGAGATTAAAGCTCAGGATCCTAGAGAGCAGGAAATCATCAAGCTCAAAGAAGAAAATGATAAATTGAAAGATAAGATTTATAAGTTGAAAGAGAAAACCAAGGGAGTTCTGCCACTGGAAGGTGCGAAGCATTTGCTTTGGGATGAATTGATAGAAGATATCAATGCTTTCAGGCCTCAATTGATGATTGTGGAGGAGCATGAGAAGTCATTGGGAGTGGCATCCAACAAATGTAAATTAGATGAGGAAAATTTAATTAACAGAACTCAAGAGGTAGCTCAAAACGCAATTATTTTCCTCAGTAAAGCTCCTGCTTCTGAGTTACAGGTTTTAAAGTTGAGTAACCGAACTGTTCTGTTAGTAGATGCCAGGAGGGTGTTGCAGAAATATACTCTGTTGAATTCAGTTAGAGGAAATATGTCCCAGATTAAAAAGCAAGTGCAGGAGTTCAAGCAAGCCTTTTTACCATTGATTGGTTATGGTTTACCATCCTTTTGGGATGATGAGAATATGCTAATAGCATGGCCTGAATATAAAGAAATGTTGATTAAAGCCAGATCAGACCATAGCAAATTTAATGATATGGTAAAAGGACTTAAAGGCATGGTGGTAGTAAGCAAAATGAGGCAGGACTTCGAACTTCCATTACTTTTCAGGGAGGTTAAATCTAAATTGCCTGTCTTTACAGAAGGTCTTTTAATAGAGCTTGATGTGCTGATGGAAGAATTATCTGATGCTTATGTTCCAAAGGATGATGCTTGGAATGAAGTATTCAGGGTGGGAGCACGAGTTCTTATACCAAGTTCAGGTCCAGGAAGTGCCAGTTAGATGTCCGTGAAGCATAAGTAAGTCAAGGTTGTCAGATATTTGATACTGTTGCTAAGAACTATAAAGTTTAGATCCTGCAGAAGAAGTTTTAGGGAGTCCATGATGCTAGATTGCTATCTGCAGTTACTACAGTAAGCAACAGTCACACAGATACTTTATTTACAGTTGTTTTGGAAATATTTAGAGGAAGATGACAAGTTAATCAAGCGAGCCTGAAATCAAGCGAGCCTGTTCAGACAGTATGCGCCTTTGAAGGCTAAAATTATCAGAAAACATCAATGATATCTCTTTCCATCCTGGAAATGAATAGGATATTGTTGATCCTAAAAGGATTATCGACCTCATAAATATTCATACAGCTGTCATTTCTATTTTTAGAGTTGGTTATGTAATAGATGGTCACTATGCCATCTGTTTTAGAAGATAGGATTTAAGCTATTTTGCTGGGACATGATCCCCACGTATGTAACTGTTTCCTAGTTTTTTGCATCTCTCCTTTGAATAGATTAACTACAAATAGACCCTACGTAGATAGGGAGAGGGTTGGTCTTTGGTCGAAGAAATTCATATTGTAAAGAAGAAAAGACTCGTGTATCTGGGATTTTGTGAACTTCAATGAAAGAACAGACATACATGTTTTCTCATGTTTAAGATTCCTTCCATGTTTTGTTGCAGAATGTCTTCTATGTGAAATTCATTCATCTGTGTTATTTCCTCTTCTTTACTGTTAATTTAAATCTTTGGAATTCATGTTTCCATGCTCCACAATATTTACAGTAAATACCATTGAAAGATAAACTGTAATAGAATTCATCGTTGGTGTTCTGGTGCTCTATTATAATTTACTTTTCCCTGTCTTTCATAAGTCTTTCCTGTTTATTTAAGGAATTCATAGTCACATGCTACTGAAAATAAACAATCACTTCTCTACCTTCTGCTATAACCTTTAAAGTTTAATGATCTGTGCCAAATGCATGCAAAAGGCCTTAAACCTCTATGACCTGATTTACTTTTTCATTTGATTTAAGCCTCAATCCTTGACTCCATTGCCCAATGTTCTTTACTCTTGAACTTTCCCAACACCTTGATCACCATTGAAAACACTTGTTACCTTGAGAATCTGGCCTTGTTTCTCCTATTCCTTGATACATTTATCATACAGTGACAAAGAGAGATCCCTCTCTGGTTGGGTGAGTTAGACAATCATCCTAAAGATTGTTTGTAGGTTACCTTTGGGTTTCTTGAACACAGCCTCAAGAAATTAAGGAGTGATAATAACACCCATGAATTTGAGAAGAGGAAGGGGGGGGGCATCTCATTTCAATCCCTTTAAACTTTTTGGGACAAATGAAGAATGATGTTCAAACAAACATGAAGAATAAGAAATTCTTACTTTGATCCCATTCCAATTGGATATCCAGATGGTATAATCCCAATTGCAAACATGAGAAGCTGTTGGAACTTCCCTCAAATACCTTGAAAATACACTTTTGTTACAGCTATAACTAGGAGAATATCAACAGCAGAGGTCAGGAACAACAGAGTTCTACACGCATAGCAATTGCAAGAGGAAGCATACTACACATATAGTACACATGTCATCCATTCATACCAAGCCCTTACATACATAACTACATATGACAGAATATTCAAAAGCAGGTCTCAGCTATGCATAAGTCAGTGTTATGGGAAATTTCAATCAAAGCCACCACATATATTAAATTATTAATTTAAAAATAGGACAAAAATACAAGACTTATCGTATTGTATTTCTCGATCATCACAAGTCCTCACTGGGTTTGTTGACAACATGACCTTGTGCTGGTTAACAGGATATTCTAGGGTCTTCTATACCCTGGGACAGATGAAATGGTTTAAAGAATGACAAATCACCATTATTGAGATTTGCAAGATCCACCTTATGAACGTCTAATGACAACCCACTAATCATATTAGCAAACCAATTCCAGATTATCAATGTGAGAACTACCATGAAATTTACCTTAGGAACTTCGTTAGTTGCACCACACTAAGACTATATAAAACATCAATACCTCTGCTACAGGCCTGCTGTTCATCCACTGGCTTTCATCTATTTCTTGGGAATGATTTACTGAACCCTTCTTTTCTACTTCACATTGAAAAATCAATAGAAAACCTAAATTAAATTGAAGGATGGGTACCTCTTCATATTTGTGGATTTGGAGCCGGATGTAGAGTTTGCAAACGATTTTGAGGTATTGATGCACAGAATGGATTCCAACGATCCTCATCCTGAGACTTTGAAGATCTTCCAAACCATAAAGCTCCAGCCCATCAAGATTCTCACTCTGCAGTATAAAGAAAATGCGTGTCTATAGTTAGCTAGAAGAAAGAAACAACGTATCTGGTCATAAGAAAGAAACATTGTAATAATGCATGCATTTTACCTTATTGAGATCCTCTCTGTTTCGAGAATAGTTTAATATTCTCTACTAAACAGGGCCAACCACGTGAAGGTGGAAGCTCATATGGCCCCTCCCCCCCCTCACATCACTCTCAATTCCCCATACCCAATGCACATGCTTGGAAATAAATGATCTTTTGTGCGAACATCGTGAGTTTCTTGTCTTAAAGGAATTATGTGCATTCGATCATTAATTAGTTTATAGTATTCATTAATTAACTCATTCATTCATTCGTACATAGAAAAAAATAAATAGTTGAAGACATTACTCCATAATATCAAAAATAATATCCGAGGACAATGCATAAAAAAATAATGTAATAGTGTACTTATTACAATCACTACTTTTTTTGACGCTTTTTTCTCTCCACAAATTCTCTAAGTGTGACATCCTCTTCTACAAATTGTTTTTTGTTTCCTATGCCCTCTGTAGCTGCCTGTGATCGTGTTTGTCGACGGGTCGTGTGCTCACAATGTGTATGCGGCTGCTGTAAGGTGCCAGGATGTACTGGAAAAATGAAGAAATATTAATTACTTGACGTGTTTTTACTATTATAATCATTGTAAGTCCTTCATTAAGAAAAAAACATTAGAGCGGTGCTTTGTACCTGGCAACTCATGGGTGACATGAATTTTCTGCGTTTGATCTTCTGCTGCTGCCTCAAGTTGCACATGAAGACCCTTTGCATTAAAACATCAACACTTACAACAATATAGTATTTGCAATTTAATATTTGAGACTTTAATCCATGCTAGTTTTTTTTTAACACAAGAATATTTATTACCTGGATTTCGATCAACATGAACTTCAGTATCTCTTTCTCCTCCATCCTTTGCATTTTCTCTACTTTCGTTGTGCGGCTTAACACAAAGAGACTCATTATTTTATGTACTAGTTTATTAATGAATATAGAACACAATGAATCAATCTTAAATAGAATTTGTTTATTGTAGTTACCTGTTCGCAGGATGGATCACTGGAAGAATTTGCTTGGCTACCACGACTGCTTATTCGATGTTCAACAACACCTGAAAACCCGCGTTGGTAGCCAATCCTCATGTCTTCCTCTGTTGGCAAATCGTGGAATCTTTGAGCCTGTAATTTTCAATTAGATCATCATTGTTGTTGTTATATCATCATGAAAACAATTTTAAATGCAATCTATAATTTCTATACAATAAAATAATTATTGATCATACTTACGATTCGTGCTTGCAGGTTGGAATATCCACCAGGGCCAAGCTTGTGTTGCCCATGTTTTTCTATTCTTTCCTGGGTGGCCTTCGACGTATCTGGTAGCCTATAAAAGTATTTTTAAATACATTAGACATTGCAAAAAAATGGAAAATAAAGTGTAATAAACATATAATTGCATTGCTGAAAGTATTGCATACCTTCTAACTGACTCGGGTACTGGCTTGCCCGCTATTTTCGCAGCTTTCTCCCTTGCATCATCCAGCAAGCCTTTCCACTCCGTTGTTGGAATCATCGGAGGGCACTCATACTTTGGATTATCTGCTAAGTTGTTCCGATATTGCTCCCGTACATAATGTAAATGTTGGCCATCTTTTTCAAGAACCTTTTTTGGTTGAAGGTTTCGGCACCAAAAAACCCAACCAAGCGAGCAATAAGCTCATCTTTCAAAACTTTACTCTGCTGGTTCCACCATGTGTGGATAGTGGGCCCAAACAGCTCTAAAGACCAATCATTAAGATGTTTATAAAAGACATCATTTCCTACAAAAACGAGTATGTGTTAATTAGTGTAAAAAGAATGATGCATAATTACATTCCAATAAAATTATAATATATAGTTAAAACATTTTGTAAATAGTACCTGGGATCTTCTCCATCTTGTAGGGAATGAGATCTTCGTCCACCAAAAAAGTAGTCTCAAATGTTCCCGTGCTAGTGACACGGAAAGATCCAGGAAATGATGGGACGACAACATCAAAGTCATGCTCTTCTCCATGTACTGGCCCCTGATCCTCATCGACACTCTCATGTTCCATCTGGGGTGTCTCATTTTGTGTTTCCGACTGGCCAGACGGCAACGATACATGATCAGTGGCGAAGGGGGTGTCATGCTCAATGGTACCAGCATGCCTCTCACCTGGGAAAAAATATTCCTGTAGAAACAAATAGTATTTTAGTTACTCATATACGAATAGGAAAAAAAATTGCATTTGGAATAGACTTATAATGAAAGAGTTTGCAGCTTACATCCAAGCGCTTTACTTTAAGTAACACACGATCTATCTTTGCTTGAGTCTCATCCTGCGTCATTTGCGTATTCGATATAAGCAGATTGACGACCTCCTGATTTAATTTTGTTTTTGCTTTTTGAACTGCATCCTGGATTTTCTTTGAATTCTTGAGGTCAACATCATCAAGGATGTGCCCCAAATCCATATCCTTTGGATCCATCTATAGACAAGTATCATCTGACATAAAAATAGAAAACATTAATATCAAATTTGAAATAATTAATATATATTAGATAACATAAATATGTATAAATACAGTTTCTGAAATTCACAACGTGCTATATACCTGCTCATGATCCGATGAGCGTGGCGTGCTAACATCTGTCGACATATCATCTGTCATGGGGCTCCTACCTCGACCCTCAGCCTACAAACAAAATATTGGCCACGTTGATATCATAATTAAACAAATGTACTTTCTAAAGAAGTAGGTAAGTAAAAATGTGGTATATATACCTGTTGCCTGTAGGGGGGTGTCAGCCTCCCAGGCTCCATTGGGGACTTGCCCCGATCAGCTGACTGCAACAAAGTAATTAAAAACATTAATTTCACACTGAAACCAATACACGGGGAAAATCTTATTTAAAAAAATATTTAAATATTGACCACGTTGATATCATAATTAAACAAATGTACTTTCTAAAGAAGCAGGTAAGTAAAAATGTGGTATATATACCTGTTGCCTGTAGGGGGGTGTCGACCTCTCAGGCTCCATTAGGGACTTGCCCCGATCAGCTGACTGCAAAAAAGTAATTAAAAACATTAATTTCGAACTGAAACCAATACACGGGGAAAATCAGGGGCGGGGGGTTTTGAGATATCTTGGCTAATATTCACTTGTGGCCATGTGCCAAACCACTAGGTGGGTAATTGAGGCCCTTAATGGGTGGACCTGTGGGTGGTTGTGGATTGTAATCATCTCATTCAATTGAATTATTCATAAGCCCAAGGGCATCCTATCTATTGCACACTCTCTTGAAGTCTTTATATGTGTTTATGGTATGCGATACATATATCTTGTGTTTATCTTATTGGGATAGGGTATTTATTGAATTAATCACAGATCCTCTATCTCATGATTTCTAACACAACTTTGCTGCACTAGTCACAAAGTCCTTAGAGATCATTTTGGAAGGATGTGATGGCATCGGTATAGGGTGACATAAGTGATGCAGGAGCATAGGCTCATGAAAAAGAAGTCACCCATGACTTCATCAAGGTGAAGAGAATTCAAAGAGACCTAGGGTCTCACATTTGTGTAAATTGTTATTTTTGTGAAAAATTTGAATAATGGTCAAGGATTCTAGATCCTTTCCACTTGTAAAAGATAAGATAGGGTTTGTTAATTGTTAGTGATTCAATGATGACTTGTAGGGGTCAGTTGAGGTTACTAAGGACTCTGTTCCTTAATCATAGGATCTGGAAATAGAAATCCATTGTAAATAAATGCAGTCTTTAGTATTTTGAATAGGTAGCTTAGCCTAGATGAAGGTTAGCTCACAAAGCTCGAGAAGAGAGAGCAGGGTGTAGAGTGTGATTGATTACATACAGTGAAATGTAATAAAATGATGGAGAATCATTAAATTTCCTCTGTACTGTGGAAAATCTCAGTATATATGATTCATCTCATTTGTATATGTTGTGATATTTCTGTTATCATTGGTTGGATACATATGATTCATCAATTTCATCTGAAAGCATCGAGTTTAAGGAATAGTGAAATGAAGTGTGAATTATTGGAGACGTTACAGTGTATATCCTAGGGTAAAATACAGTCTATATATATGTTAACATTCTGTTCAGCCATGTGGGATTTGATTAGCCTTCTATTTCGAGTATACATCTGATTCGTTAAGGGAAACAACGATTCCATGGAATATTGTAATGGTTTGTGAGTCATCATAATTGTCATAGTGTAGAAGCCCTAGCTCACATGTACAGTCTATAAGTGGCGCTCATATGTATAACATTTGGGGATCAACGATTGAGAACATAGCGGAGATTGATGAGCTAAGTAATGGATGGCTCTGATCACATAGGAGATTAACGATCAGGATGAGAGCGGAGTTGTGAAGTCAGAAATCAACGATCACGATCACAGTGGAAAGTGACGGTTCAAAGCTCGAGGCAAAGTGGAGTTTTCCGCTGAGAGATACGTGTCGTGCATTGGGTGGAAGCGGAAAATGAAAAGAAGGTACGATTGGTACGATAAGTGATTTTTCGTTGGGGCTTAGGTCATGACGAATAGTCATGTGGAGTTTAACCTTTGAGTGTAAAGTAAATTCCGTTGAGGGCTAAGCAAAAGGTAAAGTGTTTAATTCGCTAATAGAGAAGTCTTGCTCAATTTTGATAGAATTGCCAAGTATAGTGATAGTTATCTACTTTTAGTTCTGTCACAGAGTTAATTGGAAACTAAGAAAAACTAAGAGAAGAATGGTAAAGGACTGTATTAAGTGAAGATTCCAGTACAGAAAATTTGGGAATCAAGGGTCTGCTTAGGTATTGCAGGTGGTGCCTGCATCAATATGCCAAGTTTCTAGTTGGAGGACTTGGAATGACTACAGAATGAACATTTATAGATGTAATGTCCCACACAGTGTGCATATCAGGAAAATGAATCTATGGATGAGAATGTCACTTACTGAAGACATTTGGAATGGAATGGTAGCTCCAAATCAAAATGACTGAATGGACTGAGCTTCAAATCGAAATGGCTGAATCGACTGAGCTTCAAATCGAAATGGCGGACTGAGCTTCAAATCGAAATGGCGGGACTGAATGGACTGAGCTTCAAATCGAAATGGCGGACTGAATCTTCTCCAAATCAAAATGGCGGACTGCTCCAAATCGATGAAATGGCGGACTGCTCCAAATCGAAACGGCGGACTGCTCCTGCTACCTACTTTGCTTCTTAAAACCCTACCCAAGCTCTAGACACCTCTATTCTACCTATTAAATCTCAACATATTGCATCGCATCTGGTACTGCTTATGCGTAAACAAGGGAGGAAAAGGAACGAATGCTGCGTGGGTTTAAAACCTATAGCTCTGCTACTGTTCGCACGGGACTGTTTAAACCCTATAGCTCTGCTACTGTTGGCGTGGGTTTAAAATTTTTTATGTTTTAAAATATGTAAAAGAGTAGAATTTTGGCGGGTAGCATATGGTTGTAACCATAATTTCAAAACAACATTTGTTATGCCAAAATGAATAAGGCGGACGAGTCGAACCCGTGACCTATCCTCCCACTAAGTCTTATCCGCATGATACTAGCCAATAAATCCGGGAGCTCGGCCTTGTTTAAAACTATGAACGTTAATGCTATTTCATGTATTTAAGCAAACTAGTAAAAGCATTACTCTACAATATTATACTTTACCTGCCTTCCAGCTCTTAGATCATGTCTAATAACAAACGACCAACCCTGTCTACCAGGAACTTCTGAGTAAAATACCTTAACGAGCTTCTCTTTGTTTCAAGAATATATTAATATTCTCTACTCAACAGGGACAACCACGTGAAGGTGGAAGCTCATCTTCCCCCCCCCCCCTCACATCACTTGGAATGATGTTCAATGCACTTCACGATCATCTTCTCCATCCAAGTCTGCATCTATATCATCTGATCCAGATTCAACATTATAAGGATTAGAGGAAGCTATATCATCATCGTCGTCACTGTAATTAGTTTCAATAAATTGATCATGATCGTCAATATCATCTTCATCATGATCATTGTCTCTAACATCATCTTCTTCAACTAACTCTTCAACATATTCCTGCGTAACATTATGATCATCAACATCCAACTCATGTTGATCCTCTACATGATCACCTTCTTCTTCAACACCCTCTTCAGCTTCCTCTACAAGATTATACTTTACCGGCCTTTCTCTTGGATCATGTCTAATAACAAACGACCAACCCTGTCTACCAGGAACTTCTGAGTAAAATACCTGTTCACATTGACTTGGAAGAACATAGGGCTCTGACGTTCGTGACTCAAGTGACCTTGTATTGACCATGGTAAATCCATTAACATGTTCAATAACAGTTCTATCGGGATCAAATCGATTCAATCGTAGCCTGTACCATTTCACAACAAAAAGAATTATTTTGAATGACTTAAATTCACAGTCAATGATATCTTCCAAATATCCATAATATCGATTTTCTGACAATTCTGGACGTCTGTCGCTTCTAGATGAAACATTAGTGACCTCAAAGACTGCTCTTATCCCAGAATCACATGTTTTCCTTGTGTCATCCAACTTTTTAATGCGATATTTACGACCGTTGCACCACATAGCCTTGTGGTGTTTTACCTGCAATTGATAATGAACTAGTAAGTATTTTATGTTCTTAAAGTATGCAAATAAAATGAAATTAATCAAGATGAACATGAATATCGCCGTAATTGAAAATATTATGTCTTATATATTTATAATATCATATTGCTTACCTGTTTATCTTTTAAACCATATGCTAAATCGATTTCCCTTTCTGTTAGATTGACATCTCCATTGCGATGTGCTTCTTTAACCAATGAAGCCACACCTTCCCATGATAGTCCTCGACCAGATTGATTACATCGTTCAATCCATACCTTCATCCAATCAAGATTGTTTGCGACGTACAAATGTAGTGCATCCCACTCGCGACCAACTGCATGAAAATAAAATTACATAAATCAACTCAAAAATTTATAATTACTTAACGCAGTGTAACATTATAAATATTAATGATGCATATCATTAATGAATATTAAAAATGAAATAATTATGTACGATACTATTAAAATGTATTAACATTATTAATCTATAACACCATTTAATAATTACCTTTGACCTTCCTCGATTTACCTTTCCCCATCAGGTACTCTCCTTCTAATTTCTTAGTGGACTTTGGATCACCAATGCATTGATCTAATTCGGTCTTAATAGACCCCAACCCTGGAAGATATTCAACAATATACACCATGGCCTGAAATACCATATATCCCTCCACCATAGAACCCTCTGGATGTGCTCTTTGTCTAACTAAAGCCTTCATAAATTTCAAGTGCCTCTCAACCATCCACATGGACCTTGCATGTATAGGTCCACACAATTCAATCTCCTCAACTTGGTGTATGAGGTAGTGTTCTTGTGCATTGAAAAATGCCGAAGGTAGAAATCTCTGCATTTGACACATTAAACGAGGAATTTCTCTCTTCCAATACTTTATATCTTCTTTGTGGATTTATTTCGATGACAACCATCTACATGTAAAGCAAGAAAATAATGATATCATTTAACGACGAAAATTTAAAATTGTAGTACAAATCTACATGATTGACTAAAAAAAATGTCAATTCATATAAGTTATACAACGAATTAAACAAATTACATGATGATGCATGAAAAATATTGTTTCTAATTACCTCATGTATTTTCCAAGATCATATATGACCTGTTTGACATTATTGTCAAAGTTGTCTAGGAGAGATACAGGTAGAACATACTGTAACAATGAACACGTCTCATCAATATATTTTTCAAAATTAAGAAAATAAGTAAACAAAAAACATGCAGTATTGTAATATACCAATATATATACCAAAAATATAATTACCTTAATGAAGATATGCCAATCATGCGTTTTTACCCCGCCAAAATCACCTTTCCTTGTTAAGATATTCTTTATGTTCGAACAAAATCCTGTGGGAAATTTCATTTTTTGTATCACTTCTTTTACTGCATTGCTTTGTTGCTCAGTCAATAACCATCGGAGTGACCTTATATTAATTTGGTCTCCATCGTTGTTTAAATGTTCAATGATATCTTTCATTGCATGATTGGATTCATGAATGTCATTGCAAATTTTGACAATTTTTTCTTTGTCACTCCTTCCGTCTAATATTCGCCATAGTGTTTTAGTTACATTCTTTCCGATATGCATTGTATCAAACAAATGAACAACTAGTAAGTGCTCATAGTAAGGCAGCCTACTAAATTGTTTCGGATAACTTTTCATTCCTCGTGGAAGCCCATTTACACCTTCATGATGTTCATGCAGACCATTAGTAATCAATATATAAGTTAAAGAGATTAAAATGTAGTATATTACACTAAAAAAATTAATACAATCCAAAATAAAACATTAAAAACATATAAGAGATGATCAATACGAATATATAAGATAGACAAATTGAATCATACCTTGACGATTTCTGTTATATTGCAACTTCCATATGTGAGGTGTCATTCTCTGTGGTTTTAATGCGGTCTCCTCTTTTCCATTAAAAATATGTTTTTCGGTAGTTTGATACCTATGATTCTTAGAGAGGAAGTGCCTATACTCATCAAACACTACCTTTGACAAACTCTTTGAATGACGAGATTTCATCTTGGGACCACAAACTGGACATGCAAATTTTCCCTTTGTTTGAAGACCACAAAATGTGTTATCCCTGGAGCATCGTGAATTGTCCAGGCAAGCACCGCATGGAATTGAAATTGCCTTTGCCCTACTGGTCTAGAGACATCATACATAGTGACACCATTCCATAGCTTAAGTAGTTCATCAACAAGAGGCTCGATATATAAATTCATATCTTTAACTTGGAACTTACCTAAAAGAAAACAACAAATACAATACATATAAGTAAATGAAAAATATATATGACATGAATATGCAACAATATTGATCTTCATGACAAATTAAATACTAATGCATTAAAAAAACACTGTTCTAAAGTACAAATTATACCTGGAACAATCATTGCCAACATTATATGCTCCATCTTTATTGACATCCATGGAGTAATGTTATTGTTGATAACAAAAACAGGCCAGACCGAGTTAGTAGATCTCATCTCTGCAAATGGATTGACACCATCCGCTGCCAAAGAAAGTCTAGCATTAAGAGGTTCTTCTTTAAAGTGTGGCCATTTTTCCTCCATGTCTGTAAATGCAGAACCATCTGCAGGCATTCGAAGAATATCATCTCCACTTCTATTCCGTGCGTTGTAATCCATAAATTGTGCTATGTTTTTGCACCTAAACAGTCGTTGCAAGCGTGGAATAATGGGAATATAACGAAGAACCTTACGAGACACCTTTTTGGTTAGTTGATCTGTTCGGTATCTACTGCTATGACATATAGGGCATTTTGTTGCAAGCTCATACTGATTATAATATAAAATATGATCATTAGGACATGCATCAATTGCTTGATACTCCATTCCAACATATTTCATGATGGAAGTTAAATATCGATATGTGCGAGGTAATTTATTTGATGCCGGTAACAAATATTCACCTATCAAGCTGTTACAAGAAATTAAAAAAAATGGTTAGTATAAATATTTGAAGAGCATAATATTAACGACAACAAATACATCCTTATTTTTTGGAGTATATTATAAGATCAAAGTGGTTTGGATTGAAAGGTGTGACATAGTTTTGGAGTATATGCACTAAAGTTGAGATCCGACGGATCACATATAATCACATTCGTACCTTAACACCAGTGTGATGGATGTGTTTGAAAAACCATTCATAACCTTCAAGTTCATTATCAGCAACACAACAGAGAGAACACTTATGCCGGATCCTTCAAAAAGCGGTTCCGCCGCCTTCTCAAGTGTAGGTAAATCATTAATATCTTCAAAGTCATCAATTGGCGGTGCATGATGCTGATCATCATCCATTCTAACATTAAATACATCATTGATTAATGTATTTGCACCATCATCCTCAATTATGTTATTGTCATGATCATCGTTTAATTCCATATGATCATCATTAACTTGATCATGATCAGTATTCGAAGGACCTGCATATTGTTCTTCCTGCGCTAGTTGTTCCGCAATTACCACATTCTCCATGTTCGGAACAGCCCTAGGAGGCCCTTGCTTTATAATTACAATTAAAACATCAAACAAAGAACGTTAGTCATGTCGATTAATAAGTAACAAAAATAAAAATGATACAATATACAATTACAAAAACTCTCAATATAAAGACCGTGTTAAGTCATGAACTTGTTTCCTTCGATTTTATATTTTGATTGTGATTTTGATTTTAATTTTGCTCGTTTGCTAAATTTTTCTCATTTTGCTTCCTTTAGGAAATTTTTGATTTTCAAATGAAATTTTTAATTTTTTGTTTGCTTTTAGATTTCTTATTATTTTCTTTTAGGATTTGAAGGGATAAATAGGATTTATATTAAGTAAGGATGTCACAAACATACTCAAAGAGTGTGGTTTATCATTTAAACGGGAAAAATAGTTGAAATTGGGCCAAAATTTGAATGCAGATTATTCTTGTAGCGCAATCATGAAAAGTTAATACAGTGGCGCTACAAGAATATCGCGCTAGCCGAAATCATTATTTTTTAATCTAAATTTTTGCATGGTTTCATTGCTAAGTGACTAATCACATGAATAAAGGCTGTTGATACGTGTTGCTCCAGTAGTAATTATGAAAATAGGTGCTACTGGATCGTGGAGATTATTAGCTGGAATGGTGCATATCATGACAGGAGGAGGTGTTAGACGAATTTGACGTGAAAGGAGTTATTTCACAGATACATTACGAAGCTGGAAAACAGGTGGAGACAGGATAGGTTCCTGAAAGCCAAAAGTTGCAGTTACAGAGAAATTAGGGCTTGCTCATTCTTCCAGCTAGTAGCGAATTAAAGACCTGAAGACACTTGCACAGAGGAATTGAACAACCAGGTACCTAAAAATTGATTTAAACATCCACAACAAAGCGAGAATAGGGTATTCCGCATTAAACCGATAGCGGCTGCTAAATTGGGGTTTTTTTCTCAAAAAAGCTTGTTTTCTTAAAATTCATTAGGGAAAACATGAATATAGGTTCTAAAAAAAGCTCCTGTCAAAAATAGATCAGTTTAAGAGTTCTTTGAGACGTTGTGACAAGTGGAAATTTGAAATTTAGCGATACATTAAGCCACTACTTCTTCAAAATCTGAAAGCAGCCTGTTAGCTCATCAATAGAACTCCAAAAGTACATAGGTTTCAGTTGTTGAAAGCAGATGGGTAAAAGTGGCAAAACAAATAGAATCGAACCCACTGAGCTAAATTGGATTGACAAATTTCCAGATTGTGCAAAGCTTTTTCAAAATGTTGGTTGGTTGGATTTCTTCAGGAAAATCAATGGCTATAACACTGAGGTTTCTTATAAATTTTCCCAAAGCTATAAGGAGGACATGATAGTATTTGATACTTTAAAGTTTAAACTGACTGTGGATTTAGTTGCTGAAGCTACAAGAGTCAAGAATGAAGGTGAAATGTGGTTCAAAAAATTGCCTTTCACTTTTGATATAGAAAGGTACCTTTTACCTGGTATTACTCCAGACTGGCGCAAAGGGGTGTTAATCCAGGAGGTCAGGGATGAATGGGTGCAACCCATTAAAATTATACAAAGCTATATCACTTGTGAAGGCATATATGTTTATGTTTTCAAATACCATTTTAGATTTCTACAACATCTGATTGGTGAATCCAAAATGAACCTTCTTTTCTTCTTATTCAAAAGTCTGCAAAAGATGTCAAGCAGGATTAAGGGGCATCATGACCATACTACACAATCCATCTTCCATCATGGTCTGATTAAGATTATTATCAGTACAGTTCTACAACGAGAAGGGAAGACATGGGAGCATTTCTTGTTTTGGTCTGGTTTTCAGACCAAGCAAAAAGAGCAGCAAGCTAAAACGCGTGTAGACAAAGGTCAATCTCTAGTCAGAAAACTAGGTCAGGAGAGCAAGTCTGAAGACAAAAAAGAGATTAAATTTGAAGAAGAAACAGAACCTTTGAAGGGTAACAATGAATCTCAAAGGGTTGTAGCTGACAGTAAAGGTAAATATTCATTGTTTCCACAACAAGAAGATCAGCCTAAGAAACACATGGCGCCAGCAGAAACTCTCAGTGAAGAGAAAATTGTTGTCACAGAAAAGGGTGCTCTAGAAAAAGAGGACATTCAGGTTCAACGAAGAAGCCCCATCACTATCCTATCTGAGGATGAGGGACATTTACTAGAAGGGGATGAATTCACTCTCAAAACTGAAGCTGGGATGGAATACACATAAAAGTACAGTCAAGAAGATAAAACAAAGAAGCCAAAGAAAAAGAAAACCAAAATCGAAGTTATAGAGCTAGCCACAATTAAGCATCAAGGAAAAACTTTGAAGATGGTAAAAGAACTTGTTTCAGAATGGAGACCAAAAACCAGATCTAAAAACAAGTTAAGGCTGAATATGAAAAAGTTGCTAAACCCTAGAATGAAGATAGAAGAGATAAATGTACTTGATGATGAATCTTCAGATGAAGAACTCAAGATCAAGAAGGAAGCAGTTATAAACAGTCCAGTTTCTGAGCATACAAAAGAAAAAAGGTCATTGAAGTCAGCAGAAGATTGCAGTCTCACTCAAACAAAATTATCTGCTGTGTTTCTGGAATTAAAAGATGAAATAATAAAGGAACAACAAAAGAAGGAAATTGAGGTTTCTTATTCTGAAAATCAGAACTTGATAGATGAAACTACACCCATTGAAACAACAAGTCAGGAAAACCCTATTTTTCATGGTGTATCTTCAGAGCTGTTACAGGAAGATGAGGATATTTTCATAAGACTGAATGTCCCTTGGCTGCCCAGTGAGATGCAAAATACCATAACAGGGAATGTTTTGACTCAAACATGGAGAACCTGCAAAGAACCATCAAACAATATAGGAATCAAATGGAATGCATGCAAGAGACTAATGATGCCCTAGTCTTAGCAAATAGAAGGCTAAGAGAAGACTTACAGGAAGTGAATGAAAATTATCAAGAGCTAATAACAGTGTCTAAAGAAGCCTTGAAGAGAAAGAGAAGCATTGATTTGCATTATGCAGAATTGAAGTAGAATGTCAAAGACTTGCAACAGAATAATGAAAAGCTTACAAGGAAGTTAGCAGACACAGAAGCTGAGCAGAAGAGAGATAGAAAATGTTGATGTATATGTAACTTCGGAATGTATTTCATCAGTATATTATATATATATTTATTGTACCCTTATAAGAGATGTGTTATTCCTCTATAAGGAAGTGTCGTCATGTGGATTGACAAGTGTCGCAAGTGTGTGTACTTGCCGATGGGTTATTAGACCACCTTATGGGGTCGGCCCTAATTAATATATAATATAATGTGGATGTACTCAAGTAGACAAGTCGGCCCCAGTAGGTCACTGGGCAAAAAGGTGAGTATAAATAGAGATAGGAGATCTCTATTTTACTCACTCGGAAAAGTATCTATCTCTCTCTCTGAAAAGTAGCGCACTAGTGAGGAGGAGGAGGATCATCTGCTAGGAGACTATCTCAGTGTTATTTGGTTGTATTTTGGTTGAGCCATTGCTCTCTCTATCTCTGAGGAAGTTGTGGGGTTTTTCACCTTAGGGTTTTCCCCACGGAAACTCTGTGTCTCTTGTCTCTATGCTTTTGATTCTTGTGATGCTTGTGATGCTTGTCATATTATGATTGTCATGCATTGATATACTATAGATGTTATTCTCTCAGCAAAGATCCTATAGTATTGTAATTTAATACTGAAAATTTAACATGGTATCAGAGCTTAACTGAGAAGAAGACATTTTGCAGTGACGGAAGCTTGTATTCCTTGTTTATTGGGTTTCTCTCCACAGATTTTTGAAATTCAGTATAGTAGATTGGATCTACTCATCAAGGCGCATCTATCTGTCCAATCAAAATTCAGTTCCGAGCATTTTCAGATTTGGCCCTAAAAATTAGGGTTTCCACAAAAATAGGAATTTATGGAAACTGAAGGTACAGCTGGAAGCTCCTTGCAAAAATCGAAGGTTAGAGCTTTGGATCGAGATTTTTGGCCAAGTAGATCTCCGGGAAACTCAAACCCTAATTCAGGGCTCTCCCCAGTGAACTCGGGAGGACAAAAAGGCAATTTTGAAGGACAAGACTTTACTGATCTCAAATTCTGAATGTACTAGGCTGATCAGCTATCCAAGGCGCATCTTTCTATCCTTTCGGAATTTTGAAATTCACATTTTGAATTTTTAGGGTTTCTCTGACAAACCCTAATCCGGGACCAGATCCAGTTTTCAGCACTTCAAGTGGTAAGTCCTAAAACTTTTCTATTTCCATTTGAAGTACTCTTAAAGATGTCTCTCCACACCAAGCTTGAGGATAAGCTTGAAGGGGCTGATAAATTCCGAGCCTGGAAGTATAGGATTGGGCTAATCCTGGAAGAGAATGAGTTGGACTCATATGTGAAAGAAGACATCCCTATCCCAGAGGATGAAGAGGCCAAGGCATTGCACAAGAAGAACTTGGTCAAGGCAAAGAGAATCATTGCTGATTCTATCAAAGACCATCTCATACCCCATGTGTCCTCTCTCAAGACACCCAAAGAGATGTTTGAATCCTTGACCAAGCTATTTGAAGGAAAGAACATAAATCGGAAGATGACTCTGCGGAACCAATTGAAAGCAGTAAAGTTTCAAAATGGAGAAACCATTCAATCTTATTTCTCAAGGGTTTCTCAGATCAAGGAACAATTAGAAGCAGTAGATGAAATGGTGGAAAATGGTGAAGTGGTGATGACTACTCTAAATGGCCTACCCAGGTCATGGGATTCCTTTATTCAAGGAATTTGTGCAAGGAAGAAGTTGATCTCTTTCAGTAGACTTCGGGAAGAATGTTCTCAAGAAGAAGCTAGACTTATAGCTCGTGAGGAAAAGATGGGAGGTGAAGATCAAGCTCTTGCAGCTCACACCAAAAGAAGTAAATCCAAGAAGGAATCATCTCATAATAGAAGATTCTCTCACCATCATCATTATCATAAAGATAAGAAAGATCTCAGATGCTTCACTTGCAATGAGAAGGGACATTTTGCTTCAGATTGTCCCAAGAAGAAGAAAGACAACAACAACTTCAGTAAGAAGAAGAAGGGCAGCAAAAGAAGATTTCATGCTCATGCTGCCGAAGATGATGAACCCCCAAAGAAGAAGGCTAGGGCAGAAAGTAGTAGTGATGATGACTCATCAAGTGAAGAAGAGTATGTCCTGATCTCTGCACTCACTGGTACCATCTCCCATGGATGTAATGATTGGTTGATTGATAGTGGGGCTTCCAAACACATGACTGGGTTTAAAGAATCCTTTGTGAACCTATCTGAACATGAGTCACCCCATAAGGTGAAACTTGGGGATGATTATCAATACCCAATCAAAGGAAGTGGTGAAGCCTCTTACAACCTAGATTCTCGAAAATCTCTGAAGATGAAGGAAGTCCTCTATGTACCTGGACTCAAGAAGAACTTACTCTCCATCTCTGCTTTAGATGCAAAAGGTATGAGGGTTGCATTTTTTGATGGCCAAGTACTAATGTGGCCAAAGGGAAAGACCATAGATGATGCAGTAGTGATTGGAGAGCAAGAGGGAGGACTGTATAAATTAAAGGGTCAACCGGAACATGCCATGGTACATGAATCCATGGAGCCAAGTGAACTTTGGCATAGGAGACTTGCTCACATGCACTATAGAGCACTTCCAATTGCAAGCAAGGCTGTAGAAGGTCTTCCTGAAATCAAGACCAAACATGAAGGTGTTTGCAAAGGATGTGCAAAAGGTAAGAACATTAAGAAGGCTTTCCCAAGCAGTGAAAGCAAGGCAAAAGACATCCTGGAAATCATCCACTCAGATGTATGTGGCCCCATGTCATCCAGTTCCCTAAGTGGGTATGTTTACTATGTATCACTTATTGATGACTTCTCCAGGAAGACTTGGGTATACTTCTTGAAGGGCAAAGATGAGGTGCTTGATAAATTCAAGGAATTCAAAACCTTGATGGAGAATCAAATTGACAAGAAAATCAAGACATTCAGATCTGACAATGGTGGAGAATTCACCTCAAATGACTTCAAGAAGCTTTGCAGTGATTCAGGGATTAAGAGGGAGTTGACTGCTCCTTATAATCCTCAACAGAATGGAGTTGCAGAAAGGAAGAACATAACTATCATGGAAGCAGCAAGGGCAATGTTGCATGACCAGGATCTTCCTATGCATCTATGGGCAGAAGCAGCTAGAACAGCTGTATATGTGCAGAACAGAACACCCCACAAGATATTGGACAACAAGACACCAGAAGAAGTCTTTTCTGGTAAGAAACCTGAAGTCAGCCATCTCAGAATATTTGGTTGTCCAGTATACACTCATGTCCCAAAGGAGAAGAGGACTAAACTAGATCCTTCAGGAAAGAAGGGCATCTTTGTGGGTTATAGTGAAAGCTCGAAGGCTTACAGAATATATTTTCCAGGGTTCAAGAAGATTGATGTCAGCAGGGATGTAACATTTGATGAAAATTCAGCATTCATCAAATCAAGAAAAGCACCTATTGAAGTTTATGAAGAACCTAAGGAAAAAAAGATTTCAGGACACTACCATGACTGATGCAGTTCCAGAAACTGCTCGTGAGTTTGAAGATCCACAAGAACCTGTAGATCCACCCCGTGAGGATAACTCTCACAAGAGGAAACCTGTATGGGCTAGAGAGCTCATTCATGATGCAGAAAGATTTGGCATTCCAGAAGAAGAACACAGAGCAAAGAAGAGAACCATATCACACACCAGTTATGTTGCTTTACTCTGTGACATTATGAACAAAGAACCTTCCAGTTATGAGGAGGCTGCAGAAAAGAAAGAATGGAAGGATGCTATGGTTGAGGAATACCAATCAATAATGAAGAATGATGTTTGGGATGTTGTCCCAAGACCTAAAGAGAAGTCTGTTGTAACTTCTAAGTGGATCTACAAAATCAAACATGCTGCAGATGGCAGTGTAGAAAAATACAAAGCAAGATTCGTAGCTCGTGGTTTCTCTCAAAAAGAAGGAATAGACTATGAAGAAACCTTTGCACCTGTAGCCAGGTATACTTCCATCAGAACAGTACTTGCCCTGGCTGCAACAATGAAATGGAAGATACACCAGATGGATGTCAAGACTGCTTTCCTGAACGGTGTAGTAGAAGAGGAAGTATATGTGGAACAGCCACTCGGCTTTGAAATACATGACAGGGAATCTTATGTATGCAGATTGAAGAAATCCTTGTATGGCTTGAAGCAAGCTCCCAGAACCTGGTATGGTAGGATGGACAGTTTCCTATCTAGTTTGGGCTTTACCAAGAGTAAAGCGGATTCCAACCTCTACTACAAGGTTGAGGAAGGGAATCCTGTGATTCTACTACTATATGTGGATGACCTATTTGTGACAGGAGATGACAGACTGATTGCGGATACCAAGAGGAAGCTTGCAGCTGAATTCGATATGAAAGACTTGGGAATGATGCACTATTTCCTAGGTATGGAGGTGTGGCAGAATGCAGGTGGGATCTTCCTTGGTCAAGGGAAGTACACAGTAGATATCCTGAAGAGATTTGGGATGATGGATTGCAAGACCATGGCCACACCTATGGCATCGAATCTGAAGCTTCTTTGTGATGCTTCTTCTGAGCCAGTTGATGTTTCTATGTATCGTCAGATGATTGGGTCCTTGATGTACCTGACGAACACGAGACAAGACATTTTCTTTGCTGTGAACACATTGAGCCAGTTCCTGACGGATCCGAGGAGTGTTCACCTGGTTGCTATAAAGCATGTTCTGAGGTACCTGAAGGGTACAGTGGATTATGGACTCAGGTATGAGGCAAATCAAAAGTTTAACCTACAGGGGTATGTTGATTCAGATTGGGCTGGCAGTGCTGCAGACAGGAAGAGCACATCTGGGTGTTGCTTCAGTATGGGATCAGGTGTGATCTCTTGGTTTAGCAGGAAGCAGTCCTGCGTAACACTGAGTACAGCTGAGGCAGAGTATGTTGCAGCCTGTTCAGCTAGTTGTGAAGCAGTATGGCTACGGAAGCTATTGTCTGAGTTATTTGATCTCCCGTTGGAGGCTACTGGTATCTTCTGTGATAACCAGAGTTGTGTGAAGCTGTCCGAGAACCCAGTGTTTCATGATAGATCGAAACACATAGAGATCAAATATCATTACATCAGGGATATGGTGCAGAGAGGAGCTGTGAAGCTCCTGTATGTTGCGACGGACGAGCAGATTGCAGATGTGCTGACGAAGCCACTAGCCAGGGTGAAGTTCGAGTACTTTAGAGAGAGGCTTGGCGTTCTTCAGATCGAGGACACTTCGAGGAAGAAGTGATGGACACATTTGCTGAAGCCATTCCAAGCATGTTGGAAGGAGGATCCTTCACATGGCTGTGGATGTAAGCGCTGGATGATGAGCATCAGGATGATGTTCTGGTTTCTGCCTGGATATGATCAGTTGGATCATTTTTATGTATGTATGTACGCATCATATTGATGCTGGATATGATCAGTTGGATCATGTGTATGTATTTTTTGTATATGCATCATGTTGGATGTTTGGACCATGTATTTGTATATGTATCAGGTGGATACATTGTATGATCAGGTAGATCATGTATGGTGATATGTATCATGTACTTGTATTTGTATCAGGTGGATACTTTGATGATCAGGAAGATCATGTATGATGATATATATCAGGTAGATACTTGGTATGCATCAGGTAGATGCATTGATGATCAGGTGGATCAGGTATGATGACATGCAGCAGGATGTTGCAGTGATGATCATGATGATCATAGATGACGAGCTTCAGGATGTTGCTCCAGATGACATGCAGCAGGATGTTGCAGTGATGATCAGGATGATCATAGATGACGAGCTTCAGGATGTTGCTCCAGATGACATGCAACAGGACGTTGCAGTGATGATGATCAGGATGATCGTGGATACATCAGGATGATGTATGGTGAGTATCAGGTTGATACTTTGTGGCCGTGGATCAGGTTGTGCAGATAAGCATGTAATTTGTGCCCTGGGAGATTTGCAGATGGTCTTTCGAGGTTTTGCCTATGGCATGTAATTTGTGCCCTGGGACATCTGGCAAATGCTCTTTCGAGGTTTTTCTTGGGAGGACATATAATTTGTGCCCTGGGAGGTTTGCAGATAGTCTTTCGAGGTTTTTCCTATGGCATGTAATTTGTGCCCTGGGATATCTGGCAGATGCTCTTTCGAGGTTTTGTCCTATGGCATGTAATTTGTGCCCTGGGAGATCCGATAGGTTGGGCTGTGTGCCCGTAATCAGTCCTGGGATGCTCTTGCGAGGTTTTGCCATGACCACATGTAATTTGTGCCCTGGGAGATCCGATAGGTTGAGCTGTGTGCTCGTAATCAGTCCTGGGATGCTCTTTCGAGGTTTTGTGGTGACCACATGTAATTTGTGCCCTGGGAGATCCGATAGGTTGAGCCTTGTGCTCGTAATCAGTCCTGGGATTCTCTTTCGAGGTTTTGTGGTGAGGTCACATATAATTTGTGCCCTGGGAGATCCTATAGGTAGAGCTGTGTGCTCGTAACAGCCTGGGATGCTCTTTCAAGGTTTTGTGACGCACGTAAAAGTCCTGAGGATTCCACAGTATGGCCAGTGATGACGAAGACCTGCAGGTGGTGGGCCTACATCCAGTATGAAAAAGGACTGGCTCTGTAGAACTTCCTATGACGAGTAGAGACAGAGATTGGATGAGATAGCAGCAGCAGTGACGATGATGATGACGATGCATCGATGACGATGATCCAGAGAAGAAGACTTGTCTAGCAGATCTGTGTCGAGAAATACCTTCCTAGTTAAGAGGGAGTGTTGATGTATATGTAACTTCGGAATGTATTTCATCAGTATATTATATATATATTTATTGTACCCTTATAAGAGATGTGTTATTCCTCTATAAGGAAGTGTCGTCATGTGGATTGACAAGTGTCGCAAGTGTGTGTACTTGCCGATGGGTTATTAGACCACCTTATGGGGTCGGCCCTAATTAATATATAATATAATGTGGATGTACTCAAGTAGACAAGTCTGCCCCAGTAGGTCACTGGGCAAAAAGGTGAGTGTAAATAGAGATAGGAGATCTCTATTTTACTCACTCGGAAAAGTATCTATCTCTCTCTCTGAAAAGTAGCGCACTAGTGAGGAGGAGGAGGATCATCTGCTAGGAGACTATCTCAGTGTTATTTGGTTGTATTTTGGTTGAGCCATTGCTCTCTCTATCTCTGAGGAAGTTGTGGGGTTTTTCACCTTAGGGTTTTCCCCACGGAAACTCTGTGTCTCTTGTCTCTATGCTTTTGATTCTTGTGATGCTTGTGATGCTTGTCATATTATGATTGTCATGCATTGATATACTGTAGATGTTATTCTCTCAGCAAAGATCCTATAGTATTGTAATTTAATACTGAAAATTTAACAGAAAAAAGGCTCAAATCTCGGATGGAATAGCCTTACTAGTCGAAGCTGCCAAAGAACTTTGAGTTGGCAGTTAGTCAGTTACTTATGGAGCTTTTAATAGATGCTTTAATTAGTTAGTTTTTTAGTTATGTTATAGAGGAAAGACTTTATTTCACTTTAACCCATCGAGGATTTGGTTGAAAGCAGTTAGGGTTTAGACCCTAACGAATTTTGTAAAAAATAGTATTTAGAGTGAGAAGAAAGACAGAAACAGACTTCAATTTTTGGCTGGCTTAAGGAGGTCTGTGACTTGTTTATGAGCTAAGTACTGTAACTCTCATGTGTATTTGCTGAACAGAATTATGAAATATATATGATCCTTTTTACCCTTCAGTCTGTGTTTTAGCTTCATTTTTAACTTGTTTAGTTACATAATTGATAAATTCATTGCTGGTTTATGGTTTGTATGCTGGTAGTGCTTGTCTTTTATGAATGAACTTCAAAATCATATTCTGTTGGATACTGGTAATTATATTATGCATCTTTGTTCTCTTTTGCTTGTGATTCAGTTCCTGTTTGGCTCATGAATGTATTCCCTTCAGTCATCAAACTTTATAACCAGAAAAACTATCAAAAACCCCTAAAACCTAAGTTGCCAGGGTACCCGTACCGGGGGGTTGGGCACCCGTACCAGTACCGGGTACCCGTACCGGGTACCGGGACTGGTACCTCTGGGACTACCGCATAAGTACCAGGTACTTCACCCAAGTACCGGGTACTTGGTCACGGATTTTAGGGTACTTCCGGGCATGAAACTGAAACACAGACTGGAAATTTCACGGTTATTAGTATTACTTATTACTTATTAACTTATTTTATTGCTAATTACTAATTACTAATACACTATACAGTAATGTAATACTGTAAATTTAAAACTTTAGATTATACAACTTAAAAGTTATACACCCATTAGCATGCTTGCCAAACTAAAGATTCAGGTTGCTCATGTCAAAGGCTGGCCCAATATACATGGTGTTAATGAATGGACATGACTCAGAAAAACAACTACTACAACAGCTCTGTCTCATAATTTCTGCTGTTTGCATGGCTGTAATTAGAGAACATGCATGAGAACTGCCTATTAGAGTGCTTTTACCTCATTCATTTAGCTGTCTTTCAGTATAATAACTAATATGTTTACAAGTATCATCACATCACACTTTTTCCAAGGTTATGCTATGTCTAATCAGCACACCAGGCTTAGTATTGTTTCCAGGATAGCAATATTTGACAAACTGCCATCTCACTGTCATATATTCAGTCCTGCTGTAATCTAATCACTTTAACAATTTCCCCCGAGAATAAAGTTCCAAAGTCAACACAGCTTGTCAGTTATGAAATCCACTCATGGAGTAACATTGACAATTTCAGGAATCCTACCCCACATGAAAAGGAGATCGAGTTCTAGGTTGGAATGGCCAATTTCACTTAAGGTTTCAGAATAGCAAGTTTTTTTATGACTTTAGCTTGGTCAAATCAGCATGCTTTCCAACCACAGTTAACCAACCAAGCAAGATAAACTGCAGCTTTTATTCAAGGCCTGTTTGTAGCTTTGGTAGGATTAGCATAAATGCTAATTATAATAAGACAGTCAACTTGCTTTCCAGTTTGTCAAACCTAGCAACATAAAATAGGATTAACTTGGCTTTTTGACAAAATGGTAAAACGAATTAGGGTCCTTAAAAATCCAATTATCAAGGATGCCACATTGCCAACTACAAATCAAGGCGAGTTTAATGTTTAGGAAAATCAACCTAAGGTTTTTAGCATGATGACCTTTTGCAACCTCATACTAATAGTTAAAACACGTCTGCATGAGACATTTCAAAAGGACAAGTAGGCTTTTACAACTTTCATAAAATGGAGCGCACTAACAAAAAGGAAAAAAGCATTTGAATGGAATCAAACATGGATGGGTATAAATCAAAAGGTAAACAACAACTAGTGGCCGAGTTCCTTGATATGGCTACAGACAGATTATCATAAAAGAAAATGTTCCTGCAATAATTTTAAAGTTTTTCAATTTTAAATTTTTTCGTATTAATAATTAATAATTTTAATTTAGCTTAATTTTTCAGTTTTATTAATTATATTTATATTTAATTATAAATATATTAATATAATTATTAATTATAAATTTATAAAATTATATCTATATATATATATATGTCTACAGTACCCCGACGTACCCAAGTACCCTATTTCAAAAAGTGGCGTACCCGTACCTGTACCCGTCCCAGTACCCAAGTACCTTGGCAAATTAGCCTAAAACCTACTTTTACTTTATTGTATTTTTGAGATTGTGTTGGCTTGTTTCTTTGTGGCCTGGAAACAATTTCTGGCACAAACAGACTGCATGATATATAATGAATTATGACTTACCAATGGATGATATTCATGCCCCCCCTCAACATGTCCATGTTCCCTACAATGTTTTTTAGCTGTTGAGATCAGTAACCTTCTCTTATTAAAGCCTCTACATCGATTGCAAGGACAATAACATTTTCCATCACCCCTTCTTTCCACTCCATCCCACAACCTAGCAAGCAATTCTCAATTTTGTTCTAGATGATCTTGATGACCTGTAACATTATTGTTACGTGGCATTTTATTACTCAAACCCTAAGAACAAAGTACGAGCAAACCCAAGTATATGATGAGTCTTCTTTTCCACAAGGGTTAGAACCAAATCCACAATATATGAGTCAACTATAACTCAAGACAAGACCAAGTATATAATGAGTCTTCTTTTCCACAATGGTTAAAACCAAATCCACATGAGTAAACCCTAACTCAAGACAAGACCAAGTATATGATGAGTCCTCTTTTCCACAATGGTTAAAATCAAATCCACATGAGTAAACCCTAAGTACTCAAGACAAGACCAAGTATATGATGAATCTTCTTTTCCACAAGAGTCAAAGCCAAATCCACAAGAGCAAACCCTAAGTGAGGGTAAACCCTAACTCAAAACAAAACCAAGTATATGATGAATCTTCTTTTCCACAAGATTCAAAGCCAAATCCACAAGAGAAAACCCTAACTAGTGAGGGTAAACCCTAACACAAGAGGACAAACTTTCTCCAAGAAAGATTTACCAATGATAAACCAATTAGAAATTAACCAAGAGATACTTCAAGAGAGAAGTCACCAAAGAGAAAGACCAAAATTCGAGACCAAGTGGGAAGATCCCCACAAAGGCACAAGGCCAAAAACCAAACCCTAAACCAAGAAATTAACCAAGAGATACTTCAAGAGAGAAGTCACAAAAAGAGCAAGACCAAATTCCAAGACCAAGTGGGAAGATCCCCACAAAGGCACAAGGCCAAAAACCAAACCCTAAACCAAGAAATTAACCAAGAGATACTTCAAGAGAGAAGTCACCAAAGAGCAAGACCAAATTCCAAGACCAAGTGGGAAGATCCCCACAAAAGCACAAGGCCAAAAACCAAACCCTAATACTCCTTAGGAATTTCGCATTTCTTGTCCAAGAGATTTGTGCGAGAGTGAGTGTGTGAGATTATGAACCCAGGCCTAGATCTCTATTTATATGAGTGTTTGCAAATAATGGCCACAAGCGTCGAATATGCGACGGCACGTTTAGGACACGTGGATTTAAACGACGTCTCTTTTAGTACACGTCGGCTATGCAACGGCTATACATATTTCATATATCTGACCTATTAAACGTGCTCTCTTAACCGTCGCGTAACCGACGTGTACTAAAAGAGACGTCGCTTAACTGACGTTTACTAAATGCGCCGTCACATATCCGACGCTTGTTGCCACATTTAAAAAAAAAATTGTACACTTGTGTTTTTTGGTAAGTTTATAAAGATAAATCCACGCGCTGTCGGATTTTTTCATCGGATTTTGGGTCAAAATGTAGTAGTGAATGAGTAATTTACACTAAGTAAAAGTCTGTCAAAGTTAGTTAATTTTTGAAGAGGAAGCATAGTCTTCAGTTGTGTTGTCCTATTGCCGAGTAGCCATTTCGAGCCGCGCAGTCCTTGGATGCGCTATTGTATAAGTAACAACCGTGAACTAGGTGAACTTCGCGCAGTCTCCCATTCTGTTGAAGCATGCATCACTGAATTGTGGAAACCTGATTCCGCAACCTCCCCAAAAATTCACCTTGGGTGAGACCTCAATCTGCTCGTAGAATGTTGCCGAAAGGGCCGGTGAAAAGGGGTTTTGTTGCTTCCCTGAACTGCACATAACCTGGGTCTATCTTGAAAACTTAAAGAACAATATATCGAGCCAACAAACACAATACCTCATCCAATTCGAACTTGTACAACTGACCGAATATCAACTGGTAGTCTGTTGATTTAACAACCAACTGCATCTTCTGCATAGTTGTATATACTTCTCGTGCCACAATTGTAGACAAAAATGTTACAAAATCCTAAAAATACTCATCAACTATTCTTACCGAAAAGAGATGCATGTATGGAAGGTTATCCTCTAAACTAATCGGTTATTCTCTTGTCTCCAACTACGATAGATGGTCGGGGCCCACATTCAACCTTCCTAGTTTGACATTGATCTCAAAATCATATTCCTGAAATAGTAGTAACCACCGACATATATCCCCCCCCCCAACACTATCTTGTTGACAAGGTACTTCAAAGCATAATGGTCTATAAAAATATTAAAGTGACCTCCTCACAGATAGTTCCTGAACTTTTGCAAGGCATAAACCATGGCAAGCCCTTCCCTCTCTGTTGTAGTATAATTTCTCTTGACTGTGGATAATTTTTTACTGGAAAATGCAATGGGATGACCAATAGAACCCTCAGCTGGTGGAACATTCTTTAAGGAAAATGGCATTACCATACACTGGAAGTAACCCCATTCTATCGCAAATGTGGTTTTATGTTGATCCTCCTTGGCAATCTTTATTTGATGATATCCAGAGAATCCATCTGTAGAGGAGTACACTTCTTGACCCACGACACTTTCGAGCACTTCGTCCGTAAATGAAGTTGGAAAAGGATAATGTAAGCAAGAATCATTCAACTTCCATAAGAATATGCAAATTTGGATCTCACTAGTATTCTTATCTTGGACTACCATGGGACTGATCCACTCCGACTCTTCGATAGGCTCAATGATACCTGCATCAAGCATTCTGTCGAGCTTCACTCTGACTTTTTCCTTATATACCGCGAGTTTAATATTTATGGTCATTGCTTAATTGGCTTGGTGCCTGGCTTCAGCAGGATTTTCATTTCTCCTAGGTCACCAACAATTCCCTTCATCTCTAAAAACTTAGTCAGAAATAAATCTTGAAATTCATGTAACAGATCAGTAATCTTACCCACATTTCATCGTCCCAGTAATCTCCTATATTTGCGAACTTAGGATTTTCAGGAGAGCCAATATTTACCTTTTTAATCTTCAACGGCTTTAGAAATTTGTCAAATGAAATCTCTGGTCCCTTCAGATCATGAATTGCTTCAGTTTATGGAATATGAATATCTCTCGGATCATCATATTTCGGTCGTTTGTTGATGTTCTTGCATTCCATCATTTTTCCATTGTCGTAGTCCACTATGACAGATTAGAAACTAGTCCTGTGATCTCCTAAAAAATATTTGCCTTGATAATAAGCAGAGCTATATCTATTGTAGGATTTTCATCCTCATAATTAAATGTTTGCTTGAAGCTCATGGCCAAATTGTCCCATTTTGCAGTTCCTTGTCGCAACTCAAGCGACGTATACCAATTCCTCGGTATAGTATCAAGTGTATGAATGAACATGTGTACCCACTCTTGCTTGGGTATATTTTTCCAAACTATACTACAGGTAGCTAGATGATTTGCGGGGATAGTGAGCCCAGTGTATTTCTCTCCTATATAGGGAATCCCTTCTCTGAATCGGATTTCTTAATATCGTTGGCACTATGACCAACCGGCTAGAGGCTGCTTATGCACATCCCAATGGCTCGCCGACATTGATTTCAAGGTGAGATACAGGGCCAATAAGCGTTGTTGTTCGGGCACCTTATCTTCAAATTCAACAATAAATTTATCCAAGTTAGGTAAACCTTCATAAGTAGGAAAGTCACATACCTCTTTATTGACCCAACACAGTGACTTGGTAACACGAGCACATCTTTGCATCAACACTTTATGTAACATGTTCTACTAGTTCTCTAGATCTTCTACAGAGTCAAATGAGTAGGAGCTAATGCTCCACCAATTGAGTGCACTATCTGTTGTAGGATTGATATAGTCATTTATCCTAGAGGATACATTATAAATGTTGTTGAATTATTGCACATCATAATCTTCCTTGACTAGTTCGACATACATTGTCCTTCCGGCGAATCCAGATATGCGACAACTCTTATCTCTTCATTCTCAAATGTTGGAAGTCTCTTTTTAAAGTTAATAATGGTCTGATTTTGAATAACCCAGTTAATTCCCAACAATGCAGGGTATGGATTAGTGTTGTCGACAATGTTTATAAATTCGAAGTCTACAAAAGTTCATAGTCCTTCCACTTCGACAGGAACACCAACCATTCTACCAAATGGTATAAATTTATGTTGATTGGCCAGCCGCAATTGAATAGGGGACCATACTAGCTTTGGATTCCCCATATTCTCTCATGTCTATTTGGTCAAAATATTTACATTTGAACCCAAATATAAAATAACAAAAGACATGTCGTAGTCACCAATCTGCGCATTAAGTCGCAGTTCCCAACCAGTCTTTGTTCTCTTTTGAACATGATTTACAACTTTCTCTTGTCTAAGCTCTCCCTTAGTTTCTCCAATAAACTTATGCAATTCCCTTAGTGTATTTTAATCCTTAATTAAAGTCAAGCAACTCTTCAAAAAGTTGTGCAGAGAACTTACATTTCCTAGAGTCTTCTTTGATACAGATTGGTTGAATCCAGTTGGCATATAATATACAGGTCGTTCCTCAAATATTGGTGGCGGGGAGGATATTGGTGTACCCTTCATAAATTCATCCAAAGCTTTGAAGAAAACCCCCTTTTCTTTTTTCACATTGAATGGTGATGGTTTCTGAACGACTGGTCTCACCCTCAGGTCCCACTAATTACTATGATTCCCCTTGTCAACACCTATCGTATCTCCACCTCTTGTTACCACAATGACAGTAGGCTGCTTCGGTCGTGGTTCAACTGAAATATTCTGTACATTCTGGTTAAGGTTTGGGTTTTGATTCCGCTTCAGCTGCCACTTCGCTATAAGCTGCGGATAGTCTTCTATGGTATGGTCTAATTCCCTACAATACGTGCAGTTCGAAGTAGGATTCAAGCATTCTCTAGCATAATTTTTAGGAGTGCCACAATTATAACATATAACTTGTCCTCTTCCTCGGCCAAATCCTCCTCATCCACGGAATCTGAATCCACCTCGCGGTTGATTGAATTGTGTGTTGCTTCTTTCATCCTGATCTTATCCCTTCATAAGGAACATGTTTGCAGTGCGCTCAGTGAGCAATTTGTATGCTCGACAATTCTTCTCATCATGTCCGATGGACCGACATAACTTACACCATAAGTTTTGAGGATTACTTACCATCTTTTGTAACAAATAGCACTCTTCCGGTTGATGTCTTTTAGTCGGACAATTTCTGCACCAGACTCCCATTTCGGGATTTAACAGACTAGTAGGATTTCCAACATTAAGATAATCATGAAAAGCCGTACATTGGTATTTAGAGTGACCTTATTCCTTGCATCTAGTGCACCACACATCTTCCCTCTTTTCTTTTCCTTTCTCGATATCTTGAATTTGAATAGATAAGTTTGCTAAATGCGACTGGATTTGAGCCATACTAGCTCCAGTCTCTCTGATAGGTGATGCTTCCAGTTTCATAGCCAACTCTAATGCTTCTTTCTGGGTTGGAATTTTCTGCTGCATTAACGGAACTCTTATATCTAGTAATAAAGTAGCAATAAAACACTCCTTATGTTGTAGATCATTCATCATAAATCTTTCACGAGCCATCAAGGTTTTAAACCTCTGGTCGAAGTCCCAAATAGACTCATTCGGTGCTTGTTTAATTTCTTTCAGCTTAGTAATACATTGTGATTCAAACTTTGGTTTCTTAAATTCAGTTTTTAATCCTTCCTTAACCTCTGCTAAGGTCTTTTCCTTTTGATTACCAGTAACCTCTGAAAATTTCATAAACGAGTCTAAGGCATGACCCCTAAAGTTCGTAATTAATTGCGCCAACTTGACGTTGTCGTCTTGTACTTGTTTTACAGTCCATGTTGCATTGCATAAAAACCAGCGTTGTTCTATGTCTTTTGACCCATTCCCATTAAAAATAGGTAACTTCATGTCATCCCCATCCATTCTAGGCCTCTGGGGTTTCGGTTGACTTACTACTAATGGACCACTACATGGAGCCTTTCCACTTGGCAAAGTACTATTATGGCCATTGCCACTAATTGCAAAAAAATTGAAGAATTATTATGTCTTACCTCAGTCTTAGGGGATGTACACGGGGTGGTGGGTATGTCGCAGCCTCGAGTCTGGAACGGATCTGCAAAATCTTCTTCCTTAGAAATGAGCTGGTACTCTTATTCCTCGCCGCAAGAATATTTGTCAAGTTGTGGTACTGGTTTGTAGTATCTCCTTTCAGTCCCACTACAACCCTCTTTCTCTGTCGCAGTTCTCCTTCTCTCGTTCGACCAAAATATTCTCCCACTTCGTAGAAACCCACACTCTTCATCTGTCTCACTTTCTCCCCTTATCATTTCAACTCATTCCATGTATTCGTCCAGACCTTCCTCCATTCAATACCCATGCTCACCGCGCACAATCGCTCTACTCATCAGATTCCATTTGCATCACCCTTTTTTCACAAAGTAGTTTCTTGATCGACAAATTTAAATATCTCAAGTATTTACAGTGTGGACCTTCAAAGAAATCTCGTTCTACTGCACTATATGACTTGATAGTGTCAACAAAAAATTCAGTAATGTACCCCTCCAATATGTTGTCCAGCCAGTAATCTATTGTTCATGAGATCTTGTTATTCACACCTTTCAGTTTATGTACCAATGCAAGTCTCCAACTTCTAGGCTCACCTCCTTGTAAATTTGTCTTCTACTCATTCAATCTTGCTAACCATTCATGCAGTATCACAGGAAACTCACCAAAGAAAGCTTCATGAATATTAGTAAAAATATACTTGTCTAACCAACCTTCATCATCCAATCAGGGATGCATGTTCTGCTTCTTCGCAAATACCTTCAGTTGTTGATCTACCCAATCCTGGGTTTCCGGCTTAGTCAGATGCCACAACATTCCCCTTTGACACAAATCTCGGTCCCGACAACGGAACCATTTGTTCGCACGCTTTTACTTCGACCAGGGTTCAAACATCAACATAACACCAACAAACACTACCACAGATACCAGCCCGAAAGGGGTTTTAATTCCTTCCGACAACACCTGCGAAGCAGATGAGGTCTCACCCGAAGTACTTATGGAAACTGCAGGAACCAAATCTTTGTAGCGCAAAAGGGGAAAATCTCAACATACGAATCATTCATTAAACAAACCATTACATTAACAAATTTATAACATCTACAGATTTAGCTCTTTGACACATCATTCACTTCAACATAACCCATGACATTGCCAAATTCATATAATCATACATTATACTTCACATTTACTGGATTTCACTTAAACAGAGTTATGCATTCATTCATTCACACAAATATCAATAAAGGAAAGAAACACATATCATACCACATAAGAACACCATATTTTAACGTGGAAACCCATCCTAGGAAAAACCACGGAAGCGTTTTGTATTTATTATGAGTCCCAGCAAAATAATAAGCACTTCATGTTTATGTCTTACAAATTTCTTCTTGACTTACAAAAGACCTGCGCACACATCCCCTTGATCAATGACTCAAATATTCAAAACAACTTCGACTTACAGAGCATAATGCTTCCTTACAGGCCAAAAAGAGCTCCGAAACCATACTCTCTCTAATAGATTGACCATAATAGAAACAACCCCAAAATTTCCCTCTTATTACATATTTATAGGGCACACTTAGCTTGCCCCGATCCCATTGAACCACTAACTGACTCATTAATGCAGGTGGACAAAATCTAACTAACTGACTCGACTCCATCCATTTGACTTGATCAACATAACCGTTTTTCCTGGTTTCTCGGCCACTTCGTCGGAGTTGACCGCTTCGTCGAACCATTTCCGCTTTGCCTTTGTCCACTCCAAAACTATCTCCGCCAAAAATTGTACCCACAATAAACTAGGCCCGACAATGGGAGTCAACATTTTTATATCATATACTTCCATGATAGTCACCCTCATTATGGTCAAGGGAAACAATTAAAGTAGGATTGGTGAAATTGCAACATTGCTATCCTCCTACCTCTCATGTATTTCATGGTATCATTTTTAGATCTGCATGGTTCATGGTTCTCTTGGTTGAAGGCACCCTTCCTTGGACACAAAGTGGTATAAATACTTGATAATTTAAGAATGTCCATAGCATTTAGAACTCTAAACACCATTTAATTGAATATATATCCTCATACTATAGGGTTTAATACTTGGATTTTCCCAAGAGTTCAAAGCAATCATAGTGCATTTGATGAACAACCGCTCACCGAGAAAAAATATCCTAAATTGTAACACTTAGGTAACTCTCATGCCCAATTAAGGGAATTTGGTTAATCCCCTTTAGATAGAATATCCTTTTCAAATCCTTTGATCCAGTCCATTTAGGTTCAACCTAGGGAACTTTAATGTGAGTTGAAACTTGGACCAAAGACCCTAAAGGTACCAAAGTCCAAGGGATCCCACCCATTAAGAGTTGTACTTTGGATTACATTAGAAATGGAATCAACATTTATGTGAATGGTTCTACAAACTACAATTTCAACAAGAATTCATTGATTCTCGATGTGGAAATCTATGGTGGTCACCTCACCCATACACATGAGTAGCCTAAACTATATACCTCTTGCATCAGCTTGACACACTACTCAAGCATAGTGGTTAACTAAATGAACTTGTGTCATCATGTTTCACACCATCTCCAAAGAAATCAATGTTCGCTAGGTTTCTAGGATGTTGGGATGTAAGAGTGCAAAAAGTTAAAATGTGTCTAGGGGACTTTTGTAGACACCCCAATTTTTTTAGGAATCATCATGGGTGACCTCTAGATATCTTGCATAGGGGACCTTGTCTCTAAAACCATTTTGAGGACATCAAAACATAATTGATACATCTAATTGTATTTCACCAATCACCATTGTAATTTGTAAATGATACAGACATAATTCATTGATCACAATAGCATTTTTCATCAAATTTATAAATGATAACATTCATAATATATTAATTGGTGATACATGAACACCAAATAAGTCATAAAAAATGAATTAAAAGGATTTAATTTCTAAATAGTACTGAGTAAATACTAAACAATCAAAGAGCTAGTCATCAATATCTATGTCACAAAGAGTCAAAGTTTTTCATGATTCATAATAAAAAATGAATATTGAACAATGAAAGTAGCTAAAAAAAATTGCATTGAGAATTCAATCATTGGTCCTCTGCATCCATCTTTTATGCAATGTCACCATGATCCTCAATTGGAATATCAATCTTTGAATCAAAGTTGCTCTCATGAGTAGTCAGTAGCACACCAACCAACCCATGATGTGCTTCATTTGTCCCCTTCAATATTGTTGCGTCTTCCTATACACAAGATATGGGGTATTATGCACTATAACTAACTTCTCCACTCTCCTAGAGGTAAGTCGATTCCTCCAAATACAATGGATGAAGATATATGTGGACCAATTCCTCCATGCTTTGGAGAAACTATCAATTTGAGACAACAAGTGAGTAGCAAGACATTGGAGCTCTGGAGCATCATATACATGCATCATTAATCAACCAATTAGATCATCCTAGTGAAAATATCTATGATCTTCCTTCACATCGAGTTTGTTGAAGGGAATTATTAATCTACAAATTGAATAAATCATTGTCAAAGTGTTGTCCCCTACTCTATATTGTACGTATTTGAAATGGCGACTTGAAAATCATCAATATCATCAATCAAAGAAAATCTACTAGACATTTGCATTGCCATTTTGGATTAAGTGCATATGTTGCCATGTGGAAAGGTGCATTCAATTGATCCCACCTACATTTAATAATGCGTTGACTGTGGCTTGTATATAACTCCAGTGAGGGTCCTCTATAATGAATAATGGTGTTTATTTAACCAAGCATTTTATTGAAAGTCTGATAGATTTTTATAAGACTAAGTGGATATGTATCATTAGAGCAAAGGGCCTCCACTATATGGCTTAAGAATGAAACCAAATAACTACAATCTCCCCACTCAATCACTATCCATTACTCAAATATTCATTTTATTCCCTTTATTTGTCTTGGATTTTGTCCACTTGTTCCAACCTATGGCAACCATAACTTGTAATGGTGATTCTGCCTCCAACATCCACTTTAGTAAGATGCAATAGTTGGGATAACTAGTATATGTGAGCTTGAAGAATTCCTTCCGTAAGATCCTTGTACATAGCTAAGGAGGTGATCCAAGTGGATATGGGTGGCCACCCACATATTCCACTGATTTAGAATGGTTCCACATCTTTGAAATTTTTCTACAATTTTTCATGTCCTCAATTTCCGGTGCATGTTTTAGGCCCTAATTTTTTTTGTTGCCTTGCAATGGGTAAGGGTTGTCAAAGGATTCCCTAATACTTGACCGGAATTTTTCTTCTCATCGATATCTTTCTAATGGGTTATTGTGTGGCCTAAACAGAGCTTATATGTGGAAGTTGCAACCCTGGGAAGTTGACTTATCAACTAAACTCCTTGGGGCCCATATTCCTTTGCCACTTATTCTCTTAGGGTTAGGGTTTTGGATCTTTATGGGTTTTGACTCTTAGGGTTTCATACTTTATGTTAAAAGGAATTTTTGGCCTCTTATAATGGCTACTTATGAATTAGTGTAGCCAACACATCTCTCTTTAGATATAAGCTACTACCATTCTAGGTAGTTTGTGTTGCTTTGTAGTTTATAGTATTTTTCCATCTCATTAATTAATATAACTTGGGTTTTACTATACTATTGTGCTCTGTACAATATATTTCTATGTGTGTTTCCATTTTATATTTATGCCTTTATTTCAATCTCTAGATACTCCATATTAGTGGTATTAGAGAGAGCAATCTAATCTTTGTTGTTTTTTGGTGCATATCCTTCACGAGATTTGGGTATTGAGAGTTGGGTCTCAAACTAATTGAGCTTGGGGAAAGCCATTCTCGTCAGCCCAAGTAGCCTCAACGGGTGGAAGAAAAGAGAGTTGATGAAGCAAGTGATCCTATTAAGTTGTCACTCAAGGAATCCCTCGCGCAACAAAGGAATGAAATGATGGATAATTTTCCCCAGATCCTTAAACGTCTACCAAAAGTGACAAAGACACCTTCAACCAATAGCCATTTTGGATGTGCAAGATCATTCAAGGTACAAGTTAACTTTGAATTCCCTTTATTTGAAGGCTCAAAATATTTTTGATAGTGAAAATATCACCTTTCGCTCCTTAAGTCCCTCCTCTATGTTAAAGAATGGTGGGGTGGTTGATGGTAGAGACATGACAAAGATGCGTCTACAACGTATAGGACACAACCCACTTGAGTGAATTTTTTCGATTCCCTCAAGGAGTAATTATACCTTGTCAAAACCTATGACAACCAATACACAAGGTGGGCAACTTTGTGTTTGGAGAGAGACTAAATGGTGCCAAAGTTCACCAATCTTCCACTCCTTGTGCTTAAAGCTGAGTACTAGAGACTCTAAATGGCACATGGTCTTGAAGTACCAAAATAGCCTATATAGGTACATACAAATAGAGATGGATTTCCTAGACATATTATCACTAGTAGCAACTTATTGATATGCCATAAAATCGAACAAAAAATTAAGTAGAAGAATAAGTGGGAGTTTGTGTCTACTAATAAACCGCAACAAAAGCATGGTAAAAGTGAAACTAACTCACATAATAAAGGACAAAGAAATAATATCCAACCTAAAGACAACTAGTCCAAGTTGTATGAAAATAAGAGTAATGAGAAGTCAAAGAAGGGCACTAGAAAGTGGTGTGAGATCCACAAAATACCCTGGCACAACTCTGATGAATGTTGCTTGAAGAAATCATCATTGGCTCAGTTGAAATTGTTAGAGTCAAAACCTAAATCAATTTCTAACTCAAAACCAAATGATGGAAAGAATATCACCAACACAAATCCTAGTGGTACCATTGTAATTGCAAAAGATCCAACTAGAAGAGACAAATGAGCTAGAGGAAGGTGAGCACCTCTTCCATTCACAGATGTGGGTAAAGGGGAATCCAGTACATTTCATTGTTGATAATGGTAACCAAAAGAACTTGATCTTAGTTGAGGTCATTAGGATACTGCAACTATTGATAATGTTGATGTCACACCCCCAACAATACACCATTAATTAGTTGAGCAAAGGATGAGGCATCCACATGAACCAATGATGCTACATGTCCTACAATATAAAACCCTTCATAGATGAGGTACTACGTGATGTTTTCCCTCTTGAATTTTGTGATGTTCTACTAGGACAAAAATATATGTGGAAGCATCATGTTATTTATAATTCTAGGCCCCATAGTGTCCTTCTTACTTTGGGAGGTTGTCTCTACATGATAAGAGGTAGTTCCAAACACGATAGTTTCTTTGATCTTGGCAAAACAGTGCATGAAGGTGATCTCTCATACTAACAAATTGGTCTTCTTCATGATCTAATCAGAAGGTGAACAAAGTATTATTACAATTTCCACAACCTCTACCCAAAGTCCCTCTATATAGCAGAAGCAGGTGGAAAAGATAGAGAATACAAATATATATGTGATTCACATGTAGGGGTGCCCCCACACTACTAGGTCAAGCATTCAATTGATTTGATTCCTAGATATCCTCTTCCTAATGGCCCAATATACAAACACTCTCTTCTTGAGAATGAAGAAATCAAATGTCATATTCAAGCGCTCATCCAAAAGGGGCACATTCAACCAAGCTCCTTACCTTGTGGGAGCCCAATTGTGTTGGTGTAGAAGAAGTATGCAACATGGAGACTCTGTGTTGATTACACAGCTCTAAACAAAATCATAATCAAGAACTGATATCCAATCCCTGGGATTGATGATCTTCTTGATTAGCTCAAGGTGCCAAGTTTTTTAGTAAGATTGATCTTAAGTTAGATTACCACATGGTACCATTGAACAAGTTGATGTATGGAATACAACCATCAAGTCTAAAGAAGGCATTTTCAAGTGGTTGATCATGCCTTTTGGCTTAACTAATTCTCCAACAATGTTTATGAGGATGATGTATGATATCGTCTGGCCATTCACAAATTATTTTGTGGTTGTATATTTGAATGATATCCTCGTCTTTAGTAAAATTTGGGAAAAGCGGTTATAACACATTCAACAGATCATAAGCACCTTACTATAGCATAAGTTACATGCCAATTTAGAGAAATTCTCATTCAACATGCATAAAATTCAATATTTGGGACACATCGTGGATCAGCATGTTGTGCATGTGGATCCAACCAATATCCAAGCCATTCATGATTGGTCGGTCCCAACAACTCTCATGGAGATCTTAAGTTTCTTGGGATTTACCAACTTCTACCATAGGTTTGTGTTGGGTTCTCTCATATCACTTGGCCCCTCAACCAAGTGACCAAGGGCGGGGCCAAAGACATGTTCATTTGGTTCAAGTAACAACAAAAGGAATTTGAGGATCTGAAACATTGTCTTTATTTGTTACCAATACTCACCCTACTAGAGCTGCAACAACCCTTCAAAGTTGAGATAAATGCTTATGATTATGTTGTTGATGCATTCCTCACTTAGTACAAACATATAGTGACCTATCACAGTGAGACACTCTCTAATGTGATTCGTAGGTACCCTAGCTATGACAAGGAGATTTACTCCATTGTGAAAGCATGTCACCAATGGAAACATCATCCACACCAATAAGAAGCCCCTACAATTCGGGTAGACATAGGGAGGGTTATATAACAACTTTCATCAAAAGTGGTCCACATAATTGAAACAATTCCACTTGAACATTGAGTACAAGAAGGGTAGCACAAATAATTTTACAGATTGTGTCACTTAACCTTCATTTGTAATGTAGACTACCATGCTCAACTCTTGTGAACACATGATCTCTAAGTGGCCCCATTTGTATGACTATGACCCTAACTTTGTTGTTACCTATTAGACATTGAACACATGGAAACCAATCTCAAACTTTCATCTCTAAGCTGAAATTTTATGCCATCTAGGTCACCTCTATGTTCCTTCAAGTGTATCTGAGAAGCTAATTTAGTAGGTGCTTTATAGTCGACTGGTAGGGCACTTCGAGGTGGAGAAGAAAATGGCAGTGTTGCAAAATTACTTCTACTAGCCAAAGCTTCAATGGAACATTTGCAGGTATATTGGATCGTACACTATATGTGCCATTGCCAATCTTGCCATCAAGAAGCAGGGGTTGTACACTATTATGCCTACCCTAGATAGACCCTGGGAGTTTGTCTCCTTGGATTTCAACCAAGCATGGAAACGAATATGTATTTGTAACAATTATAAATAATAATCAATAATAAGAAATAATTAATAATTAATAATTACTATAATTACGATTAGTAAGTTAATGAAAATTCAAAGGGCATGTACCCCTTCACCTTGTGCCTAGTCAATGCATATAAGTAAATCATCACGAGGCTGGTTGTAATAATCTTATCATTCATTCATTCAATAAATATAATTTTATATATTCAAAATTGCTGAAAAAATGTAATACCCCCAATTCGACCCTTAGGATGTAATGTGTACTTGTGATGTATGTTTTCCTAGCGTGGAGCTCAAGGCCAAGGCCCCGCTAGTGAAAGCCGAATTTTATTTAAAAGGCAAGTATTTGATATTTTATACCATGTGCTCTTAAGCCATGGAAATTGTAATAGGATGTAAATAAACATCAGGCAATATAAAAATCCAAGACTGGCTATGGAGGCAACGAATGAGAAGGGGCCACGTGTATCCACTAGGGAGTGGTGAGGGAGCTATGGGAGTAAACCATAGGTTGCCATATGTCTTTATGAGAACCCATTTGACCTTTCTAGATGACATTTATTCCTGTTGTAAGAGAGTGGTTGAAGAATTAAGTCAATGACTTTGATGGAGTATGGGCAGCCCTGAAATTCGTATGGGAAGGTATGGGCTCTTTTGACTTGTCCCACAAGTCACTCTACATCTTGGGGGTTGCTCCATCCTTATCCCCATTCCATTGTGGAAGTATGGGACATCTTTGCCCAACCAAAAACGAGCTCCCAGCAATGAGAAAACCAGAAATCGCGACTTGAAGGAAACCCACGTTTTGGGAAGCCAAAAACGTCCCGATTTGGTATTGGACAGAGAAATCCAATGGGGAATCCATTGGTAGGAACCTTGGGGCGAATTTGGGAGCAATAGCTACCCCAAAAGCCATGGGAAAACCCAGTTTTTTGCAGCTCAGAAAACGAGTGACGGATTTGGGTTATTTGCTGAACGAAGCTGTGAGAAATCCGATTGTGGATGTGTGAATAGAGGATGGGATTGCTGAGTCTAGTTTGAAGGGTATGTGGCTCTGGGTTGGAGCTCAGTGGACTAGCATCCTCCTCCATCTCCTATTGCATGCTTGAGAAACCCAACCGTGTGTTGGCTTAGCATGGCTGTTTGAGTGAAACCCTGACTGTGAGGGAGCCATCTAGTTCCTCCTTAGTGGATACACAGCCCAGCTCGGGGGTGATCTCTCAGCTGAAAGAATACAAGCTGGACAGAGATCTATGGTTGGGTGGAACGTTGCTCTCACGTAGCCAGTTGTTTGGGCCATTATAATTCGAGATAAGTATTCTTGATGTTAATTCTATGCCCTGCAAGCATTTTAAATAATGATTGTTGTTTATATGTTGAATGCATGATAAAACTGTGTGCATATGTATTGTTAATTCCGCTGTGTTTATATTGAATTGAATCTGCATAGAGAAGTTTTAAAATGTTAGTTATTTATGTGGAAAAATATTGGGGCTAAGTTTATCAAAAGCCCGGTAGGTTGTTAATGTTTCCTTCCCTGTTGTTCTATGGAGAAGGGGACGTTACAGAGTGGTATCAGAGCTCTAGGTTCAACCCTACGGCTGTTGGGCCCTTCACAGAAATACAAGTCATTGTGTGT
This sequence comes from Larix kaempferi, assembly GCA_027924585.1. Lineage (NCBI taxonomy): Eukaryota > Viridiplantae > Streptophyta > Pinopsida > Pinales > Pinaceae > Larix > Larix kaempferi. The sequence goes on along the minus strand of BSBM01000096.1, from coordinate 14,508,172 downwards.
GTGCATTTTATATTTGGAACTGAAATGCATATTGTGTGTTCATGCATTTTGTATTTGAAACAAAAATGCATTAGAGAAACCTTAAGATCGCATCACTGTTGGGGATTTTTGCAAATTGCTTGCATTTGATTGCATTGATGGCATTCTATGAAACAGAGAAAGGAGCATGGGCAATCTCTGCCATCTTAAGCTGTTTTGATTTGTTGTTGTTGATTATTGTTAAGCATGGCTGGAAATGAGTTCTATTTGTTAATTTCCTGGATAACAGCATGAACAGTCAGTTGTTAGGAAAGCTTGCAATTACGCCTTATACTCATGAGTTTCCTTGTCCATGATTGTTGGTTGTTTGGAGATTAATGGTGAATACATTGGTTGGATTGTCGAATGATAAATGAATGAAAGATTTTGAATTTTCCTAAGTGTTTTTGAAAATTCGTTTAAGACTGTTTCGGGGAGAATTCCCGAATGTCTTCCGCAACTGCGGAAGCATTCGGTGAATTGCCCCGAAACTGCGGAAGCATTCCGCGAACGGTTCCGCAACTGCGGAAGAGTTCGGGAAAGTCTTCCGAAACTGCGGAAGGATTCCGCGAACGGTTCCGAAATTGCGGAAGGGTTCAGGAAAGTCTTCCGAAACTGCGGAAGGATTCCGCGAACGGTTCCGCAACTGCGGAAGAGTTCGGGAAAGTCTTCCGAAACTACGGAAGGATTCCGCGAACGGTTCCGCAACTGCGGAAGAGTTCGGGAAAGTCTTCCGAAACAGCGGAAGGATTCCGCGAACGGTTCCGCAACTGCGGAAGAGTTCGGGAAAGTCTTCCGAAACAGCGGAAGGATTCCGCGAACGGTTCCGCAACTGCGGAAGAGTTCGGGAAAGTCTTCCGAAACTGCGGAAGGATTCCGCGAACGGTTCCGCAACTGCGGAAGAGTTCGGGAAAGTCTTCCGAAACTGCGGAAGGATTCCGCGAACGGTTCCGAAATTGCGGAAGGGTTCGAGAAAGTCTTCCGAAACGGCGGAAGCCTTCGCCGAATGGCTCCGCAATTGCGGGAGCATTCGCCGAATGGCTCCGCGACGGAAGCCTTCGCCGAATGGCTCCGCAGTTGCGGGAGCATTCGCCGAATGGCTCCGCAGTTGCGGGAGAATTCAGCGAATCGCTCCGCCATTGCGGAAGCGTTCGGAGAACCGGCCCGCGCGCCCGAATTTAAAAAAAAAAGAAAAAAAAGAAAAAAAAAGAGTAAAGTGGCTAAAACTTGATTTTTTGATAGCAGGAGCATCTGGACTCAGAATGCGATGATTCCTGTGGGGCTCGGAGGCCATTGACGAAGGCCATGAAAAGACCAGTGAAGACCCGTAGCCCATTACTCTCCGATTTGACAGAAAATGGATAATAGTGACTTTTGAAGGACGGAGTCCCGAGGATTGACGGAAGGTCAGTTTAAGCTGAAATTGATCAGGCGCGGCCATGAAGCAGGCACAATGTTAAGTTCTGAATCTTGGAACCCAACTCCAAAGGATGTGGAGTCGGGGTGAGCAAGAAGGCCAAAAGCACTGTTCCGGGCCACTTTTTCGGGATTTTAAAAAGCTTGTGGGCAGTAAAAGTGACCCTAGATGTGGGAATCAGAAATTTTACTGAACTAGACATTTCATATTCTCATTAAGACGGACAGCTTCCGTTAGACGAAGATTTTCCAGAAATGCACCGTTTGGGAGATAGCCGTTTTTGGCCCAAAATTTGGAATTTTGGAAAAATGTGAAAAATGAGAAGTAGCAAAACCCAGAAATTCATAGAAGATGAATGGTGCATCGGAATTGAAATCCATGAATTGCTGAGTGTTCCTTGTTATATGGACTAACTCCTCCCGATAGAAAAGTTTTTGTGATTCCTCGTGGATTTTCTTCCATAGGTGGTTGAAGTTGGCAAAAGGACTGAGCAGCTTTGGTAAGAGGCCAACTGATCAGGTAACATCAGGCGATGTTAATGGTAGCCATGCAGGCAATGATTATTGGTGCCAAATTGCATGAAGGTTGAAAGAGGATTTGGTAAGATCCCTTCAACTATGTTTGAGCTATGTTGAGATAGTTTGCATGTGATATTGAATACTGATTCGGACTGTTAACCTACCAAGCTTGGTGAGGTGTGGGTAAGTGAAGGAAATGATCCTTACACCCTATGACTACTTAGAAATCTCAATGCATTCATATGAATTTATATCATGTCATGTGTATGTTGGTTATGTGCTTAATAACCAAACCAAGTAAAGACTGGTGGTCCGGATTATGATAGTGCAAGTTATATGAGATAGTCATGTCTGGATCATAATATGCTTGAATGCATAGTACTCATGAAACAATGCAAGGTAGCATTGAGTAGATGTGCATTAAGAGATTTTATAAATCTTGTGATGCATTGTATGAATGCATAGGGATGATGCATATGTTATTGAAAAATAAATAATGAATGAAATGACGAATTAATGATAATTCTAGGATCATTTCATGAGTTGTTGTGAATGCAAAATAGTAAGTGCATGAAGAGCCCAATCATGACCAATGAACTGCTAGAATACCTTGTGGAAGGACAAAGTTGTATGAATGATATGACTGAAATAATGAGTATTTACGATTTAGTTAAGCTGCATGGATAGTGTGACTATGTCTTGAAAATTCTATTATGATAATGACGCATATATAGAAGTGTATATATATATTTCATTGCATTTCAAATGTAACAGCTGAAGGTGTTTGAATTATTGAGTGTTATAATTCTGAGATCACTTCAGTGACTATAATGGCAATGAATGATTATGTGCGTAGATACTCACAACGTGTTTGGCTGATTGGAGTTTCAGTTTCCGGTAGGAAGGTCTTACATATGGCAATGAGGATAAGTCCATAGTAGAGACCAGGATCTACCACACGTAGAAGCCAAAGGTTATGAGAAGGTTCTCATGGTTGAGAGCTCTAAGTTCTGTTAGTAAGAACAGTTGTAAATATCAGATTTGTAAATGTTTCGGATTTGAAATTTTACTAATAATTGCTAATGACTGTTTGGCTTATATGAAAATGTGTCAGGAGGACATGCTGTAAGTGGATGCTCATGTATGGAAGCAGGCATAAGACCATAACGGGTAGAGTGGTGTCACTTACAAGAGCCAAACAATATGAGGATAGCCTCATGGATAAGAAAACCAATTTCTGTAGTAGACAGAGTTGCAAATGCATACTGAATTTAATTATTAGTGCCATGGATTGGTTATGGAGCAATCGGATTTGAAATTGTATTGCTAAATGTTGTTGACTGTTTGGCTGTTTAATAAGTGTGCCAGGGAGACACATTGCAGTAAGACCATGACAAAGGTCCTGCAGAAGTCAAACTTCATGGGAAGGGATTCCATGATTTGAAAATGGGTTCCAGGTGGAATGCCATAAGACATTATTAATGTTTCATCTACACTGCATGATTGGTAAACAATATGAGTGAGATGGTAAAGGTTATGTCAGTAAGACATATGAAGGATATGTAACATCAAAAGGAATTGGGATGGCAAACCGAGGGACTGTCAACTCAGAGAAGGAGCCTCCATTCCTCATTAAAGAAGGGAAATAACATCGGCAAAATGGATAAGTTTTCCATAAACCCTGAATGATATATATATATCTAATTATTAGAGTTAATATGCAGAGCATGTTTTGATTTTATTTCCATCATGAAAGACTGCTTGAAGTATGATTAGGACCTTCATAGTTCACATCAGTAAGGAGTGCACGCCTTTCTGGTGCTGAGTTATGTTAGGGATGCCAATATTGACTACGCCTTAAGGGAATGGACGCATTCCTGGTGTTTCAAGGTTGGATAGTGAATGTTATGAAATATGTTTACAATTCTAGGGCAGCGATACTAATGAGCTCGCTATCCATTTTGTGTTGACAGATTATACATATAAAACTCAGTGCTGCACATTAAAGAGAAAAGTGAAGAAAATAGTACTCAAGAAGACTGTATGAGCAGTGGTAACCCTTGCGTAGGGTGAGTGGGTATCATGAGGCCATGATATCCTGCAGTTAAGAAAGTCACCTAAAGAATTCCTTAATGGAACCGCCGGCTTACATAAGAGAAGAAGTGCCACCCTTGTGTGGGTGAAGAATTGTTATGCGCATTGAGGGATTGTGATACCGTGAAAGGCTGATGCAAGCCTAAGGCAGAGTAGTGGAGCCTTGACCTGTAATGGTCGGTGGCGCAGTTACCTTCCATTGGTCGATGACCCAGACGTATGTGCTGGCTCGGCAATGGAGAGGGCCAACCAGGTATGGGACTGGTTGGGCACCACCAAATGCTTGGTAAACCCAGTCGGCGTGAAGGTGTACTGGTAGGGCATTAATTATTTGATGATTTGGAACAGCCTGCGTGGTGGCCAAACATCTTAGTCCGCAGGAGGATCCCAAGGCTTATAAAGTAAAAGCAGGACCCTGTGGACCAGAGAGGAAATGCACAGTACAGATAAGTATTCATTTTCATTCATTTCTTATTTGAAATAATGAAGGTTTCAAGCATAAAGCTTGTAACAGTGAGCTGATGCATTATTGTTTCTTTGTTGGAAACCCTGGTCAATACAGGAAGCAAGGACCCTGAAAGAACTAAAAGTTGCTTGGTAAATTCAGAAAGTGGCTGGTTGAGCGAGATTGTTGATGATTTGGAACAGCCTGCGTGCTGGCCAAACATGCGAGATTGTTGATGATTTGGAGCAGCCTGCGTGCTGGCCAAACATGCGAGATTGATGATGATTTGGAGAAGCCTGCGTGCTGGCCAAACATGTGAAATGGTTGATGATTTGGAGCAGCCTGCGTGCTGGCCAAACCTGCAAGATGGTTGATGATTTGGAGCAGCCTGCGTGCTAGCCAAACCTACAAGGTTATTTGATGTTGTGGAGCATCCTGCGTGCTGGACAAACATACAAGACTATTAGATGCTGAGGGGCAGCCTGCGCGCTGGCCAAACACCCAAATCCATAGGAGATTCCAAGGCTTGTAAAGCAAAGAAGAACCCTATGGAATAAAGTGAAGACATCTAGTGCAGATAAGTATTTGGTTATCTTGTAATTTCTTGCTTATGAATATACATGTGTATATGATTTGGTTATGATTTCCTATGAAAATAAACTAAACATGCGAATTAATTCAATGTTTGAGTGTAGGTATTGTTGGAAGCAATGACTATGGAAGCATCTTAAGGATGCCTGTGGACATGTAACCACCCTAAAGAGCTCAGCATGAGCAGTAATGAAAGATGGGGCTAGTGGAACTATGTGAGTCCTAGCAGCTAGGAGTTTGACCAACCAAGTGGAGGAACTCCATGGTTGAAAGATCTGGAATAGACCATAGACACTACGTGTCATAGCCGAGAAGGGCAGGTCAAGCATTCACATGAAGTGAAAGAGGACAGGAGCATGAAAACCACAGTGGTGGTGTGGGTTCCAGAATGGAACAAGACTAAGAGGAGAAACTCTTACTGCTCCCTCTCTTTCCTTTTTATTGATGCATTTATAAAATTAGAAAATTGCTGAATGCATGCATGACTGAAATTAAAAGTGTGTTTATTTGATTAAAGTGAATTGTGAATGGATGAACCACAAGGTCTTGCAGGACACTCTTCGTTTGCAGAAAGAGGTAAAAAGCATTGTGAAAGCAATCAGCAAAGGAGAGAAAAGTGGATCAATGAAGAAGCATTCATCCAATCGTCCGGCTAAGAAACGCTCCAGGTGGAAAGACTCAAAGGAAATTGAGCATGCAAATATGAAGCAACCAGTGAAGTGTTGGAAGTGTGGAGGGGATCATTGCCTCCGTAACTGCCCAACAAGAGAACCTCAAGAAGGTAGCAGCCATAAAGTTTTCAGAATTATGGATGAGCTAGAAGATCCGAATCAGCGGGAGCATCTCGTGAAGTTCAAAGGACTTGGTCCTGAAATTTCAAAGTAAAGAATAGAATGCAGGGCAGATCTGCAAAATTTTGAAGTGTATATGTATGCCTAAGTCTTGGAACACCGAGGACGATGTTGTTCTAAGGGGGAGGGGAATGTAATACCCCCAATTCGACCCTTAGGATGTAATGTGTACTTGTGATGTATGTTTTCCTAGCGTGGAGCTCAAGGCCAAGGCCCCGCTAGTGAAAGCCGAATTTTATTTAAAAGGCAAGTATTTGATATTTTATACCATGTGCTCTTAAGCCATGGAAATTGTAATAGGATGTAAATAAACATCAGGCAATATAAAAATCCAAGACTGGCTATGGAGGCAACGAATGAGAAGGGGCCACGTGTATCCACTAGGGAGTGGTGAGGGGGCTATGGGAGTAAACCATAGGTTGCCATATGTCTTTATGAGAACCCATTTGACCTTTCTAGATGACATTTATTCCTGTTGTAAGAGAGTGGTTGAAGAATTAAGTCAATGACTTTGATGGAGTATGGGCAGCCCTGAAATTCGTATGGGAAGGTATGGGCTCTTTTGACTTGTCCCACAAGTCACTCTACATCTTGGGGGTTGCTCCATCCTTATCCCCATTCCATTGTGGAAGTATGGGACATCTTTGCCCAACCAAAAACGAGCTCCCAGCAATGAGAAAACCAGAAATCGCGACTTGAAGGAAACCCACGTTTTGGGAAGCCAAAAACGTCCCGATTTGGTATTGGACAGAGAAATCCAATGGGGAATCCATTGGTAGGAACCTTGGGGCGAATTTGGGAGCAATAGCTACCCCAAAAGCCATGGGAAAACCCAGTTTTTTGCAGCTCAGAAAACGAGTGACGGATTTGGGTTATTTGCTGAACGAAGCTGTGAGAAATCCGATTGTGGATGTGTGAATAGAGGATGGGATTGCTGAGTCTAGTTTGAAGGGTATGTGGCTTTGGGTTGGAGCTCAGTGGACTAGCATCCTCCTCCATCTCCTATTGCATGCTTGAGAAACCCAACCGTGTGTTGGCTTAGCATGGCTGTTTGAGTGAAACCCTGACTGTGAGGGAGCCATCTAGTTCCTCCTTAGTGGATACACAGCCCAGCTCGGGGGTGATCTCTCAGCTGAAAGAATACAGGCTGGACAGAGATCTATGGTTGGGTGGAACGTTGCTCTCACGTAGCCAGTTGTTTGGGCCATTATAATTCGAGATAAGTATTCTTGATGTTAATTCTATGCCCTGCAAGCATTTTAAATAATGATTGTTGTTTATATGTTGAATGCATGATAAAACTGTGTGCATATGTATTGTTAATTCCGCTGTGTTTATATTGAATTGAATCTGCATAGAGAAGTTTTAAAATGTTAGTTATTTATGTGCAAAAATATTGGGGCTAAGTTTATCAAAAGCCCGGTAGGTTGTTAATGTTTCCTTCCCTGTTGTTCTATGGAGAAGGGGACGTTACAAAAAATCTGTTATTTACAACTTTTGCTACTACATTTGTAACAAATCCATAAATCTGCAAGAAGTTCACAAATCCATAAATCTGCAAGAAGTTCAACACTTGCTAGAAATCCACCATCATTCCATTCATCTAGAAATACAATCCATGCATTATTCTTCCCATACAATGTGTTTCGTATGATTGTATTTGTGACGTCACTTAGTCATCGTTTTTTCTATCGTGAATGGAGCTGAATTCTTTATACAACACTATGATTTTTATATGATTTTGTACATATTGTTTGTACTTGCGTCCCTTCCAGGACTCATCCATACCATTAGATCTATCCATACACTACTGTAGTCACCATTCGTACCACTTGCACAGTTGTATGGCTGCCCTATTGTCTGTCTGTTGTACCCTGCCAACCGTCAATCTTGTCAGTTTCGTACGCCACAACAATCATTTATTCTCCATACCTGTAGTTTACATATAGCCTCTTGACATAATCTGTAACTTATATGTGATTTAATTCAATATCCATCCTTTGCTGTCTGTATGGTCACACCTCTCCATACAGTTGCACCCTTCAATAGCCGTTTGTATAATAGAGAAAATCTTGGTGTGTGCTTTCTTTCTAGAGCTGTGACCTCCTCTCAATGGAGCTTCGTGAGATACATCCTCTCATTGCATTGATGTGTGCATTCCTACATTGGAGCCAAGAATAAGTGCATGAACGAGTTGAAGACTGATTAAGTGAAGGTTTCATGTGATGTATGTTGAAGAACTACATGTGAAGACTGATTAAGTGAAGGTTTCATGTGATGTATGTTGAAGAACTACATGTGCACTCATTTATTGCTTCGACACTCGCCTACTGATCGTGAGTTGGGCGTTGGGCCTAGATCTACGTTGTTGCGTAGATACTATCATGATTTTCTCCAAGTACATGTGGGAACTCTTTGCATTGTCGTGGATTAGAATGGCTGGTGAACTCTATGATCGTGGAGTTATTTCAATTCTGTTAGATCCATCGTACCCTAGTGTGGTCATTGGAGATTGGAAGCTGTGTTAATGACCACCTCGATGCTGCGTTGAACTAATATCAAAGCAATTTTTGAGGCTATGTTGAATTGCGTTGAACTAGTAATGTGGTAATCTACATTCAGCTGTGGTGATGCTCTCCAAGTATGTGGGCTCTCTCAAATTTGTAAGTGTACCTTTGTAAGGATTCACTTAAGCCTTTGGAAGCCAATCTCTATAGTGATATTTTTTTCGTTGTTGATGCATTATCTACATTTCAACTTCATAGAGTTTGAAGTGTCTATATCATATAACTTCACCATTGTAATTGAGCAGATTGTATTGTAAAAAGGTTATTGCAGAGATTGCTTTTAGCTAGTGTAGCTTGCAAATTTGCAAAGTTTGTATTGAAAAGGGTGGCAGAGACTTTAAGACCTGCACCTATCTCCGGCTTGCTTCTAAACACTATTAAAATGCGGGCATTGTGAAGAGAAGTTGCATATTTGAAACTAGCAATTTTGCGGCTGTTGCTATAACTACTCCAAAAGAAGAAGATTGCAGAAGCATATCATCATTCAAGAACTCAGCTATAGCAGATTCATCAATTCAAAATTCATAAGTGTAACTTGCAACTATTGTTTGTTTATAAGTTCTAGTGCATTCTTTGGTACTTGCATATGTTTTTTTGTAAAGTATCAAAGTGAAGGAAACATTGAATTGCATTGTATTTGGGTGCATTCTTGGCTAAGACCGACACCCTTCAACTTTTGAGTTTGAGTCTGTAGGAATCTTGTTTGTAAAGGGAGAAGTTGCAAGAATCCCCCAGATTGATTAAGTCATTTGTACTTGGTCCTTCCTGCACAAGGAAGCCTCACATAGTCCTCACAATGTCTCAAACTGGAGACACATTAGAGTTGTTGAACACTCTAGTACTTATAGTTGTAGACGACTCAATCATAATCATAAAAGAAACTCTCCAAATTGTCATTAATCATCTCTAGGGTTTGAAATCCAAAGAGGAAGATGTACAACAAAAGCATCAACATTCCGAACTAGTGTTTGTTCAGAACAACCCTCTCTTTGAAGATGATTCTTATCAATTTCCATCACATAATGAAATCATGTCAGACGATGTACAACCTATTCAATGTTCGAGATGCCACAATGTGATCTAGTTGGCCATATGAAATATTAGTGTTTTGATCTTCATCCTTGTCATCATTGTGGGAAGTGTAACCATTCTTTAGATAGGTGTGTGAAGCCGAAGAAACCTGCAAGAGTGAAACTTGCAGCAGAATATTGTACCGCTTCTTCTCTTATACTTGATAGGGGGACATGATGTCAAGCTTGAATTTTTGAAGCCTTTTCATTCTGACAACAAGCAGTCATGGCCTTTTTCAACTAAGCCAGATCAAGTGATCCTGAGCCATAACCAGTTTGGGAGATCGGATTCAGAGATGTACCATGAATATAGAAGAGAACCATGCCTCAAGAGTGCTCATGTGTTATGTGTCTAGTTTTGACACCATGAGACTCTCCACTCCTCACGTTGTTCTTGATAGGGAGGGAATGAAGACCGTTAGAAACAAGTGAGCCAAAACAAGTGATCCTGAACCACCATTTTTGACTGATCTCAAGAGTTTGTGGTCATCCTAAAACCAAACATTTACCAGAAGACTTCGTCTTCTACTAGACATCACATGGTGGTCCCCAAACCACCACTCTAGAGAACCTCTGAGCCTTCGTGCCAAGTTCCAGACATAACCTCTGAGCCTTCATTCCAAGTTCGAGAGTTTGTGGTCATCCTTCAACGACCCACTTAGTAGAATATTTCAGCTTCTACTAGCCCCTTTGGTTGGTGGTTATCCAAAACCACCTCTTCAGAGAGCACTTGTATTTAGTAGGAGATGCCAAGCTTCTACTAACTTGCTTGGAAATTCAGATTGTCAAGATGGAAATGTTCAACAGGTGGTAGCTATCCACTTCCAATTATTCAAATATCTTTTCTTGGACTTACATACACCCCTTCAGATTAAGGGGGGAATTGTTGGGAACATAATCCTTGGTGTTAGTACTTTCTCCCTATTCATGTAATGAGAAGACCAAAAGTTATTTTTGAATACGAAGAGTCACTCAAGAGTCTAAGAGTCCACGTGGGAAGTTGAACCCAAGGGACATTCTCACTTTATAAATTTACATCTAATTAATGAGAATAATGTGCTTAAAGTTTTTTTTTTTTTCTGTCTTTATGGTTATCCATCTTGTCTATTTGGCTTGTGTTCAACCAATTTGATTATCTTCCCATTAGGGCACCTAACAAATAAGGTAGCTAGATATTCTGAAGAACGTTGGTTAGAGGAGACAAAAATGAGAAATGAGGACAAAAACAAAGTGATAGTGGCATACAACTCAAATTCGGACTATGATGAAACACTGAGATATTGGTGACCAACTACTTGTTCCAATGATTTAGAATGGTTCCACATCTTGGTAGTTTTTCTATAGTTTTCCAAGTCCTAAACTTACGGTGTATTGTTTAGGCCCTAAATCATGTTTGTTGGCCCTACAATAATTTAGAATTTCCAAAGGCTTCCCCAGGCCTTAAAATTGTCCTTCTCATTGATATCTTTCCAATGGGCTATCATGAATCTCAAAGGGAATTTTTGGCCTCTTGTAATGGCTCCTTGCAAATGATCATAACTAACACATATCTCTTTAGAGATAAGCTATTGTTCTTCTAGCTAGTTTGTATTGCTTTGTAGTTTAGAGTGTTTTTCCATTTCATTCATTAATAAAATTTAGATTTTACTATACTACTATGCTCTCTACAATATGTTTGTGTGTGTGTTTCCATTTTGTAATTCTTCCTTTATTCTTGAGATAATCTAGATTAGGAAGTGTGGTCATTGCACATTGATTGTAGATAAAATTTGTGCATCTCTCACAGTTGTCACCATGTCAAATACCCACTAAATTTTTCCAAGGCAGGGGATCCAAAAAATATGCACTTTTAACTAGTATCCCTATGAATCTACACATTATTCTTGCATATATCATATCTCCACCACATTGGTAAGCCCAACCTACTCTATAACATCCTAAACAAGAACAAAGTAGAACTACATCTTTCTATTTTCTAGAACAATCAATAGCTCTAAGAAAGAAAGACCCCGCTACAAATGTAAAACTGATGTTGATCAATAGATGTTTTAAGTATTAATGTCTATTCATTCATCCATAACAATAGAGCAACTTACCCTCATTCATGTTTGTCTCATCTTCCCTTCTGCACATTACTATTGGACACTTACCTTTCTAAAACCATTATCCTCAAATTACATCCCCCTGGCATACAAATGAGGGTCCCACTAGTATAATAACTTGGACCATCCCCTTATAGCAAGGAGATCAAGTAACATGGAAATGAATGTTATTGGAAAATATTAATTCTCCAATGGCATCATATGTGTCATGATGTTGCAACATATTATGTATCCCTACCAATGTGGTGCTTATTCCAAAACAATGAAAACCTTTTTTATGGATATAGAATTCCAATCGACATTGGTCAAGGCATAAGGGTGGTTGGGTCAACATTCCTTTTGGAACTTGCTCCCACATTGGATTTAAATTGGGAGGTGACATTTTTGCTAAAGAAGGTGCCATATGCAGCCCTAAAAGTTATGATTTTTGCAACCTGGTCAATTTTGTACATACATTAACCCCTTTGTCACCTATGCCCAAAAGGTGCTCCTAACCCAATTATAGCTTCCAGATCGTGGATGGATACAAATTTTTCATAAGCTTCTACTTTTCTTTTCCCATTTTCAAATGGAGGGGGACCTAGGTTGTTGGGTTTCATATATCAAATCAATACTTTTAGGATAAAATGTCCCCTTTACATACTCAACCAATGTTCCACTAAGTTTATAGGACATGGGGACACTAGAATGTCAAAACACATAAGGGAGACATGTTAGGGAACCCCTCAAACTTTGGGAATTGTCATAGGAGATGTTAGGATCCTCGACATCATTTATGTTTCATGAAATACCAAAAAATCAAATATATAAAGAGCATAAATGTAAATGCTATTTCAGGTGGTCCTAGAGGGTTATTTTAAGTGAAATTAGGGTTTTGAGGATAGATCCTTTAAGGTTGTGTCTTTTTTCCCATTTAAGAAAAAATCATTCCAAAAGAAGTTCTCCCATCCAAAGAAGAAGGAGTTCAACAAAGGCTTTGACAAGTCAAAAGATAGATGCTTCAATTGCAACAAGAAAGGCCATTTCTCAAGAGAGTGCAAAGCAAAGTGGAAAGGAAAGTTTCATGCTTCTACCGCCATAGAAGATGCAATCACTCAAAAGAATGCATCCAAAGAAAATGAGGCAAGAAGGGACTATTTGTTAATTTTTCAATAATTTCATTCAATATTATCTAGGATCACTAAGAGAATAACAAGCACAGCATAACAATCATAAGAGACAATGGACACAAAGCATTTCACCGGGGAAAACCAAGAAGGTGAAAAACCCTGCAACTTCCTCAGAGATAGAATAAGCTCCAATACAAAGATCACAAAGATCAATCCCCAAAATATAGATGTCTCCAGTAGCTACTCCTCCTCCACTTGTGCGCACTCCTCTCTCTCAACTATGCGAGTTGGATGAGTGAATGAATGAGTAAAATGAGAGAGACACACTCTCTATTTATACAACAACTTAACCTGCCTAACTAGCCTGACTTCCTAAGTGTTATAGCTTAAAATGACACTTCTCCATCCGTGACGACACTTGCATCGCTTGGTCGCATGACGACAATTCTTGAGATCAAGTTTAGTCACACAACATGACACTTGTGGATTGAAGGGTCATTAGGGACACTGAATATGGTTTAAATTACCTCACTCTTGGCCCATTTGATGGTTATAACCCTTAGGAACACTTTTCCAGACCAAACCACCTCCTGAAAATCATCAGAAAACCCTATTTTTGGCCATTTTCCCACAAAAACGCTACTCTATAAGCATAAGAGGGGCATTTGCCTTCAAAAATATGCAACTCTGCTTCATAAAAGTAGACAACATACGCTGGTTTGCAGTAGAAAAGTAGGGCATTTTCCTGAATTAGTCAAAATCTCGATTTTTGGTCAAATTGAGTTGGTTTGGGAACCTCTAATTGGTTATAACTGCTTTTCCTCTCCTTCATTGACTATATAAGGAAGGTAGAAGGGCCATGAGAAGGGACTAAGCCCATAACAATGTTATGCTGGAGGAATGGAGACCCTCATCCCCCTCTCTTGTGCCTCAGTTTCTGATAAACCCTAGCACAACTGATTAGAGGTTGGGATCCTTGGAGAACAGAAGCAGGAGACCTTGAATCTAGGTTCCGTGAAGTGCCAAGCTTGAAGGAAGGTATATTTTATGTACTTGATTCTTTCATTAATAAAGATCAGACATTCTTTCCTTTCCAAATATGACCTATTTATGTCTGTCTCGGATTTGATTACAGTTTGCTTATAGTTTGATGTTTTCTTCTGTCATGAAGATCAATCTTATATATGTAGTCAAATGTATTTGAGAAAGGTATAAAGTTGTTTTGCAGGTGTGCGCATTGCGACACTGAATAGCATTGAAGAGCGAGGAAGAGAAAGGCTTGGATCAACCTTCTGAATAAGGTACACATCCTCTTTAACCTTTATCTCTTTGCTTACTAGTTGTACTTGCAGAGCATTTATAGGTCTATCTTTCATCACTGTAAGTTGGTAGTTTCTCCCCTGAACTATAGGTGTATTTTCCTTACAACAGAATGGCGACTCCGTTGGGGAAAGCCTATCTGCTTAGGGGTATCCAAGGTCATTTATTCAGTTTTGTTTGAAGGTATTTGTTCAATTTCTTGATTAGAATCAGTTAGTAGGCTCTGTTTGACCCTCCTTGGCTATTACAGACCCTTCCTAGCCTTTACAGACCCTTACTGGCTCAGGTGTGGGGGGTTTTAACCCTATTTTTTCAACTTTTTCCACATGTACGCTACTGTGGTGAAGTACAGTAGTGCATTCCCCTATGTGGGCGCTCGTCTGCCTCATATATAGTAACACACACATCGTGGGACTGAGGTTTTTGAGTTTTGATCTGTTTTGGGGGGCTGTGGTTGCATTTTTCGGGTCCCTGATGACCCTAGGTATGAGTTAAACCACTGTAAGTGGTCTCCTATCCTTGTGCTGATCCTATGTTCATGATTTGGACCCTCTTTGATCAATTTGGGCTTGTTTGGAAAGTTTTGGGGCTTGTTGACCCAAGTTGGGGGGTTGTGGACCAGTTTGGTGTTTTGTACCCTGATTTGAGTCTGACTGAATCTGCTTGCTCCATTTCCACTGGATTTGAAACCTACTGAGTCTACTTGACTTTGTTTGTATCTATTTGGGTGAAATTTCTCTTTATATTGGTTTCTTATCCTCCCTTATGCTTTTAGTTTTCTTTTTGTAGTGAAAGCTTAAGTGTCTTTGCTGCTGTTCAGGACCTTGACTACACTGTTTATGCACAGACCTGACTTTACCAAACCATTTTCTTTGTAGGTCTAAAAGTAGGTTTTTTATGCTTTTCCCAATGGTTGGCATGCTTACATCAATAAGAATCTGAAAGTCGTATTGGTTGCTTTTACTGTTTCAATAAGGAAACCTGAAATTTTTTTGCTTTTGCTTTGATAGTAGGTTACTTTCAATTTCATTTTGTTTCTCACCTTTGAAAAGCATAAAAAAAATTTGATTTATTTTCTGAATAGAGTACCTTGCAAGTGGCTTAAAGGATTTAAGAGTGCTTTGCATAAAAAAGAAGAAGTTTTCTTTTGCATACTTATTTGTTTGAGTAGCTGCATTCTTAGGTTTTGAGTTTAATTTTGTACATTTAGACTTTGTTTTTACCTTTTTTGCATTCGAAAAGACTAAAAATTACATTTGCATATGCATTCTAGATCGTATCTTTAGGACTTGCATTGAAAAGAAAAGATTTGTTTAGTGGTAAACATTTCATTTCAGTATTATATCTCTGTTATAACCACTCTCACACACCCACTACCATTTTGAGTAAGCAAGTAACCTTTAAAATGAACCCTAATCAAATGTACTAGTAACATTTTCATTTCTAGGTTACACTATTTACCAACTAGTTTTGGCTAGGATCTTGGGTTTAAAACACCTTAAACCACCCAAGATCACACATTATGCAAAAATCGTAGTTCAATTATCACAAGTAAACTCTCCTCATTCAAAACTTGCTTGGGATCTATGCAGTAGGTCTTGTGAGATCAGATTGTTGGGAATAAACCTCCTACTTTTTGTTTCGAGCATATACCAGGATCAGATTGCGTTTGGGGACTCTTTTGAGTTTTGGGCTCAGTTACCCTGCCCACACCTTCTGATTCGACCAGAGACTGTTCCCCCAGGAGTTTTCGGTGTGGTGGTATCCTTAGTATCTGCCCATAGGATCATACACAGGTGACAACGGAGGGTTATATCTGCTGTACCTAGGACAGATGTGGGAGGAAATCCCTTGCAGGTCTTTGGGAGGGCGGTTGGATGATTTCAGCGCTTGCACCCTTAGTCATTGTATTGTGGACCCTGGGTAACTATCTTTCTTCCTTCGTTGATCTGTTCTGGGCCCTCATCATCCCAGACTCTTCTCTGGAAGGCATCTGTTTGCTTGGTTTGATTACTTAGGACCTTTTTTAGTGGTGTGCTCTTTGTGCTACTTGTCTTAGTTTTGCTTAGAGAACTTCTTGCTCATTTGAGCAGGAAACTATGTCTAGCATTCCGGTGAGCGCCAACAAAGGTACCCGTGTTCCAGGGGATCCTTGTATTGTTCCATTCATTGGAAACATTGGTACTCCCTTAATGGCTACTCTGAATCTTCCTGGATTCAGTATAGGGCTGCTGGTTTGGTTGTTCTCCACTTTGAATGCCTTGCATGCTCTTGATGCTTCTTTTGAAAGCACCTCAAATCAAGAGCATCAGAACCCTGTGCCTTCTTCGCCAGTAACATCTTCTCCTCCTCCTTCTACCTCATGTGGTGAAAGTAACAATACTAGTAACCAGCAGTCTAAAAGGAACATACGGAGGAAGAATGGGAAGAATATGGCAAAACAAGGAGGAAACAACCCAGCCACTGCAAGTCATGCTGGGGGCAAGCACCCTGCCTCTGCAAATCATGCAGGGGGCACCTACCCAGCCTCTCGAGGTCATGCTGGAAGAAAACTTTTAGCCACTGAAAATCACACTGAAATTTTGTTTTCAACCACTATCAGTCATGTTGAGGACACGTCATTGATCACTGCTAGTCATATTAATGACAAGTCACCAGTTCTTGTGATTCATACTGGAGACATCATATTAGCCACTGCAAGTCATGCTGAGGGAGTTGAGATTGTCGACGAACCCAATAAACAGAAGTATAATTTCCCTTGCAAGTTTTGTGAGGGATACCACCTTACTTACTTGTGCCCTGTACTTCCAGAAGTGCAAAAAGTGTGTTCCTTAGTTCAAAAGTCTTCTGCTTCTGAGAAACCAACCACTGCAAGTCATGCTGGGGGAAAGCTGTCAGCCAATGCTAGTCATGCTAAGAGTACCGACGTTGTAAAGGAGTCTAAAACTATAGGACGGAAACCAAAGTTCCCTTGTAAACTTTGTAAGGGAGATCACCTTACTCACCGATGCCCTGCCATTCCAGAGGTACGAAGAGTGTGGTCCATGTCTGAAGGAATCTCCGCTCCTGAGTTTTTTATAGATTCCCTACATTCAAATCAACCTTTGGTTGATAAAGTGGATTAACCAATGCAATCTTTGGTCAACCCCACTCTTCCTTCGGAGAGTGAAGTGATCGAATTGATGCAATCTTCGATCGATCCCATCAGTCCTGCAAATATTGATGCACCTACTGCGGAAATATTCTGCATTACCAGTTTGGATGTTCCTGAAAAAGGGGGCACTTCATCTGTGCCATGTGAACCCCTACCAAGTCCTAGGATCATTTCCTTTGATTGGAATAGTCTATCCGAACCTTGTCTTCCTTCTTCGACACCTTTCCAAATAAAGGTTGATATCGGGAACCATACGGTTGCTCGATGCATTGTAGATGAAGGAGCTTCTGTTAGTATCTTATCCGCTTATGCTTGGAAAGATTTGGGTTTACCTAATGTTATTCTAGCTGTTAATTGGCCGTTGACCTTCAATAGAAGACCTAGTGAACCGATCGGATTCCTCCGTCAAGTACCTGTTACTTTGGGTGGAAAAATAGTCTTAGTTGATTTTATGGTTTTAAAGGACCCTGTGGACTTTTATATGATCCTCGGGCATGATTACGTTTATGCTATGCATGCTGTGGTGTCTACGCTCTTTCGTGTGATTCATTTTCCTCATAACGAAAGCATCGTCACTATCGACCAGCTTGCATTCGTTGATCCTCCTTATTACCCAACTGTAGACCAATCTGATCCCTCGTCATTAGGCACCACTATGTCACATGGGACTTATGTGGCATATTGTTCCTTGAGTTCAACTGCTACTGAGAAGAAGTCTCTGGGTTCATGCTTACCTTCTCGGGACTTAGTCCCAGCTTTTGACCAAGTGACACCTCCATCTGAATGTTTAGATATGTGTTCTATCTGGGACGATATACTTCCTTTCGATGAAGTTTTCCTAGAGTCCATAGTACAGTCTGCCATTCATTTGGATGTTGATCCAGTCGCAGTTATGTCCAGCCTCGGTTTGACCTTAAAATATGATCTTCCCATTGTTGAGTCTTTGGACTCTCCTACAGATTCGCAAATTGGTGTTCCTGCTGAGTTTGATTATGCTTCTAGAATTTTCAACTCCTGTGATAATGAATTTGTTTCTGCAGATTCCATCATGTCCTTCAACTTTGATCTTCATCCTGAAGTCGATATTGTTGATTGTAAGTCCTCGAGCCTGGGTGCCATAGAGTCTTCATTTGAAAACTCTTCCTTGTTTATGCCTGCTGTTGATGATAGTGAAGTTGAAAGTATTTATACCACAGTGACTTGTATCGGGTCTTTCTTTACATATGTTTTAGATATGATCTTGGTACTAATGTTTCTTGGAGACAGGATTCTTTGTTGGATTTATACTTGTTTACTGGTCCTTTTCGACACCTTGTGCGACCATGTCAGGTATATTCGGAACCTTGCATATAGGTTTAGGCTTCCTCATTGTTATGTTTCATTTGAACCTTTTGCCATCCGAAGTCGCCATAAGGTCGAACCTGTTGGATATTGGTGTGTTAGCCATCTCTTTATGCATTGTGCACCAGGCCGACAACAGAGCCTACCTAACATGGGTCACCCTAGTCAGCACCCTTATGCCATTTTGGTGCCCATGCTGAGTTTTTCTCATAGGCTCGGGAGCCTTTTTAGATTTACCATGACTTTGAGAAGAAGCCTCATATATTTCTTCCTCATATTTTTCTGGCCATCCCTGATAAGGCTCCCACCTTTGTGTTCAAGTTGCATATGCATCTGTTATGATCCTGCTTGCGCTAATGATCTTGATGCCAACTCCCACGCTTTTAGCTCGTTGTATAAGCCTCCATCTCTGATCTCATTTCCGCTAAGCCCTATATCATTTTGCCTTCGTAATTTGACACCTTTTACCTAGAGGAGACACACCCTAAGTGTCCTTATCTTGCTCATGTTCCTTGCATTAGGAATAGCTTTGTTCCATGTGCTTGTAGCTAGTTTCACTTGTCCCTGACACCCATCTCCTCCCATTTCAAGCATTCTTCCACCTTTACTTCGAGCTCGTTAAAAACAGTAAGTAGGTTTTGAGCATTCTTCCACCTTTACTTCAAGCTCGTTAAAAACAATAAGTAGGTTTTGAGCATTTCTTCCATCTTCACTTCGAGCCCATTAAAAATAGTAAGGAAGTTATGAGCATTTTTCTGTATCTCCTTTGAGCTTTTTAAAAACAGTAAGGAGGTCATGAGTTTAATTTTTAGGGCGCGTTAAACCTTTACGGAAAAGATCCCTATGGAGTTCTTTTAAGCCCTTTTCAGACTCCTTAAATAGGAAAAGTTTGCTGAGCACAGTTGTCTTTTCGGTCTTGTTAAAATAACTGAACTGACATCCACTTAGGTATAGAATTACCCATTTTTCGAGCCTTAGTGGATGATTTACGGAAAATGTATACTCTAGGTATACTCTGGTATGCGCTAGAAGAGTTCTTCTTCCATTATTTTACACTTTTTCGGGGAAGGAGACTAACTTTACGAAAAAGGACCTTTGGAGTCGTCTTTAGGGTTTTCAGACTCTCGAAATGTGAAAACACCAAGCGAGCATTCACCTACTCGGGCTCGATGTGAAATCCACGAGATGGTTGATAGAGGACTGTTTAAGTTTTTCAACTCTATAAGCAAGAAAACACTGTCGAGCACAGACCAATCCGGGCTCGATATAAAATCCACAGATAGGTGTATGGGGTTTTCTTCTAGGTTTTTCAGACTCCTTAAATATGAAAACATCATTGAGCATGCTTTAGTTCTTTATCAAGGTCGTTAAAAAATGAAAAAGAAAAGGGAAGGGAAGAATGTTAAAATATCTTTCAATATGATGGCAGCAAGTCAACTATCTCCTTGAACAAAGCACCTGTTTTGAGTCTATCAAACAAGTTGGGTTCTAGTGTTGGACTTAGGATAAACCCGATCTCAGAGTTCTTACTCCTTCGTTTGGTTAGTCTTCCAATCATATGGAGAATCTGTTAATGTCTCCTACATTACAAATTTGTATTGTGGTCTCTTTGTGTTAAAAGCTGCCTAAGTCACTCTTGTGTCGTGCTCACTGTTCAAGGATATAACCTATGTCGTCCATTCTGCAGTTGCCTTGACCTCATGCGTCAACCATTCATTGGTGTCAATATGTTTCATCATGTGTTGAGTCCTTCTCCAAATCAACTCATACCTATTGATTGTCCCTCGTGTTGGACGATGGAGGATGCCTTAAGGCCTCCCTTCCGACGGACTTCTTCCCATCGACTTCAACTCATTGTGATCTGGGAATAAAGTTTAGAGTTTCGGTTAGTACCTTGGGGATTGCAGTCATTAGTGGTAGTTTCCCTCGCTATTGGATAGATGGGAATACATCAATGTCCCCTATCCGATGGATTATTCAAGTGTTTGATGGCAAGACCATTTATTCGCACTTGCTTGAATGCACTAGGTACCTTGGGTTCCATTTTCATTATTGGTGGACACCCTTGCGTTTGTTAACGGTATACATTAATGACCGGTAATCAAATGATACCTCCCATGTTCGACATCAACTCATTTATTCACATGGATAGGTTTGTACCTTGGGTTGTTTCTGGATGAAGACCTTGGGATCTTTAATAGCATCACCTCATTTATGTTATCGCCCAAGTTGCACAAGACTGAGCCACACTCTTTTTGGCTCTTGATGAAACATAGATCCAGCTTGTTCTCTATGGCTATGTTCTCCAGTTTTTGACATAGATCCACCTTGTATTTATGTGGCTATGTTTACACTTATGTTCCTCATGGATCCATGCTTGTATTCTAGTGGCCATGATATATTCATCAGTATTTGGATCATTATTGTATCCGCTTGGAGGTCATGTTCCATTATTTGAACATAGACAGTTACCCCAAGGATGAGTTTGTCTGACATTGCCTTTGCTTTTAGGTACCTCATTTGAGCCTATGATTCTTTGTTTCTCCAGTTCCTCCGCTTCCATGATTCAACTCTTTATTATTTATAATGTATTTTGGCCATCGTTTCCCTCACTCCCTCTTACCTCATACATTAGGGGGCATCTGTTATAGCTTAAAATGACACTTCTCCGCCTGTGACGACACTTGCATTGCTTGGTCGCATGACGACACTTCTTGAGATCAAGTTTAGTCACACAACAGGACACTTGTGGATTTAAGGGTAATTAGGGACACTGAATATGGTTGAAATTACCTCACTCTTGGCCCATTTTACGGTTATAACCCTTAGGAACACTTTTCCAGACCAAACCACCTCCTGAAAATCATCAGAAAACCCTGTTTTTGGCCATTTTCCCACAAAAACGATACTCTATAAGCATAAGAGGGGCATTTTCCTTCAAAAATATGAAACTCTACTTCATAAAAATAGAGCACATACGCTGGTTTGCAGTAGAAAAGTAGGGCATTTTCCTGAATTAGTCAAAATCTCGATTTTTGGTCAAATTGAGTTGGTTTGGGAACCCCCTAATCGGTTATAACTTCTTTTCCTCTCCTTCATTGACTATATAAGGAAGGTAGAAGGGCCATGAGAAGGGACCAAGCCCATAACAATGTTATGCTGGAGGAATGGAGACCCTCATCCCCCTCTCTTGTGCCTCAGTTTCTGATAAACCCTAGCACAGTTGATTAGAGGTTGGGATCCTTGGAGAACAGAAGTAGGAAACCTTGAATCTAGGTTCCGTGAAGTGCCAAGCTTGAAGGAAGGTATATTTTATGTACTTGCTTCATTCATTAATAAAGATCAGACATTCTTTCCTTTCCAATATGACCTATTTATGTGTGTCTTAGATTTGATTACAGTTTGCTTATAGTTTGATGTTTTCTTCTGTCATGAAGATCAGTCTTATATATGTAGTCAAATGTATTTGAGAAAGGTCTAAAGTTGTTTTGCAGGTGTGGGAATTGCGACACTGAATAGCATTGAAGAGCGAGAAAGAGAAAGGCTTGCATCAACCTTCTAAATAAGGTACACATCCTCTTTAACCTTTATCTCTTTGCTTACTAGTTGTACTTGCAGAGCATTTATAGGTCTATCTTTCATCACTGTAAGTTGGTAGTTTCTCCCCTGAACTATAGGTGTATTTTCTTCACAATACTAAGGAATCCTAATAAACCATCCACATGACTCATACATGGCCAACCCCACCAAGGTGGTCTAATAACCCATCAAATATAAATTACGACACTTACAATGTAACTTGCGACACTTGCAAATACAAATGACGACACTTCCATTCAGAGGAATAATACATCTCCATTGGGGATATAATAAAATACAAATGTAGTATACAAGTGAATATCTTCCGAAGTTACAAATACATCAACACTCCCTCGTAACGAGGAAGGTATTCTCTTGACACATGTCATCAATACATATAATCACAAGTCTTCAATTTTGGAGCTGGATCATCGTCACTGGATCACGGAGCATCATCGTCACTGCTGCTGTAGTTGTCATCTCGATAACTGGGGCTATCTCTCAATTCTTCTCGTCATAGGAAGTTCTACAGATCCAACCCTTTTTCATGCTGGATGTAGGCCTAGCCTCTTGTAGGTCTTCATCATCTATGCGAGGTGGCCATCCTGTGGAATCCTCAGGGATGATTACGTGCGTCAACAAAACCTCGAAAAAGCATCCCAGGACTGATTACAATCTTATTGCTCAACCTATCATATCTCCCAGGACTTTTACATGTGACCTCCACAAAACCTTAAAAGAGTGTCTTGCGACCTGCAAGATCTCTAAAGAGTATCCCAGGATTGATTACGAGCTTACTGCTCAACCTATCAGATCTCCAGAACTGATTACATGTGGTCTCCAAAAAACCTTGAAAGAGTGTCTTGCGACCTGCAAGATCTCTAAAGAGCATCCCATAACTTTTACGTGCCTAGCACAACCTGTCCGGATCTCCAGGACTGATTACATGTGATCTAGCAAAACCTTAAAAGAGTGTCTTGCGACTTGCAAGATCTCTAAAGAGAATCCCAGGACTTTTACGTGTCTAGCACAACCTATCTGGATCTACAGGACTTATTACATGCTTCTGCACAACCTGTCCACGACCACGGAGTATCATCCTGATACTCATGATCAACCTGATCATCCTCGCACAGAGCATCATCTTGATGCTCATGATCATACTCATAATAATCATACAATGCATCATCTTGATGCACATCATCATCACATGATCATCTTGATCATCATCATAGCATCATCTTGATGCATATCATCTTCACATGATCATCCTAATCATCATCATAGCATCATCTTGATGCATATCATCATCACATGATCATCCTAATCATCATCATACAAAACATAATCCGGAGCATCGTCCTAATTCTCATCACACAACACTTACATCCAAAGCCATGGGAACGATGCTCCTACCACCATGATTGGAATGGCTCCTGCAAATGTGTCCCATCACTTCCTCCTCGAAGCATATTCTATATGAAGAACACCAAGCCTCTCTCTGAAGTAATCAAACTTCACTCTGGCTAGTGGCTTGGTCAACACATCTGTAATCTGCTCATCCGTCGCAACATACTGGAGCTTCACTGCTCCTCTCTGCACCATATCCCTGATATAGTGATACTTGATCTCGATTTGCTTCGAATTGTCATGGAACACTGGGTTCTCTGACAAATTCACACAACTCTGGTTGTCACAGAAGATACAAGTAGCATCCAACTGGAGATCAAACAAATCAGACAGTAACTTCCTTAGCCATAATGCCTCACAACTGGCTGAACAAGCTGCGACATACTCTGCTTCAGCTGTACTCAGTGCTACGTAGGATTGCTTCCTGTTAAACCAAGAGATCACACCTGATCCCATACTGAAGCAGCACCCCGAAGTGCTCTTCCTATCTGCAGGACTTCCTTCCCAATCTGAATCAACATAACCCTCCAGGTTAAACTTTTGATTCGCATCATACTTGAGCCCATAATCAACCGTACCTTTCAGGTACCTCAGAATATGCTTTACAACAATCAGGTGAACATGTATAGGATCCGTTAGGAATTGGCTCAAGGTGTTCACCGCAAAGCAAATATCTGGTCTCGTGTTCGTCAGGTACATCAAGGACCCAATCATCTGACGATACATCGTGGCATCAACTGACTCTGATGAAGCATCACTCAACAGCTTCAGGTTCGATGCCATAGGTGTGGCCATGGCCTTGCAGTCCATCATCCCGAACCGCTTCAATATCTCTACTGCATACTTCCCTTGTCCAAGGAATATTCCATCTGCACTCTGCCACACCTCCATACCTAGAAAGTAATGCATCATACCCAAGTCCTTCATCTCGAACTCGGCAACAAGATTCCTCTTCATGTCGGAAATCAACCTATCCTCTCCTATCACAAACAGGTCATCCACATACAATAGGAGTATCACTGGATTGCCTTCCTCAACCTTGTAGGTTAGAATCCGCTTTACTCTTGGTAAAGCCCAAACTGGACAGGAAGCTGTCTGTCCTGCCATACCATGTCCTGGGTGCTTGCTTCAAGCCATACAAGGCTTTCTTTAATTTACACACATATGACTTCCTGTAATGTGTCTCAAAACCGAGTGGCTACTCCACATACACTTCCTCTTCGACTACACCATTCAAGAAAGCTGTCTTGACATCCATCCGGTGTATCTTCCACTTCATTATTGCAGCTAGAGAAAGTACTGTTCTGATGGAAGTGTATCTGGCTAAAGGTGCAAAAGTCTCTTCAGAATATATCCCTTCTTTCTGGGAGAAGCCACGAGCCACAAACCTTGCCTTGTATTTCTCTATACTACCATCTGCAGAATGCTTGATCTTGTAGATCCACTTGGAAGTCACAACAGACTTCCCTTCTGGTCTTGGGACTACATCCCAAACAACATTCTTCATAATCGACTAGTATTCCTTGACCATGGCATCCTTCCATTCTTTCTTTTCTGCTTCTTCTTCATAACTGGAAGGTTCATTGTTCATTATGTCACAGAGTAAGGAAACATAGTTGGTGTGTGACCTTGTCCTTTTTCTTTCTCTGTGTTCCTCCTCTGGAATACCATACCTTTCTACATCTTGGATGAGCTCTCTAGCCCATGCTGGTTTCCTCTTGTGAGAGTTCTTCTCATGGGGTGGATCTACAGGTTCTTATGGATCTTCTATTTCACGGTCCTCTTCTGGAATTGCTTCGTTCATAGTGGTTTCTTGTATTCTAGGTACTCTTGGTTATTTATTGTCTTCAACAGGTGGCTTTCTGGATTAGTTGTATGCTGAGTCTTCGAAACAAATATCTCTTGTAGGAACTGGTACAAGGTCTTTCCTACAAGACAAGTTCAATTGCATGATTAGAAACATCTCATAGATTTCAGAACAAATTCTTACACATAAAGACATATGCCATACAGTCATGCAATTATCTTAGCCAATGCTTCAATACAACATTCATCCATATCTCGTAATCTTCTGGATGCCTTCCATTTCTACCAGAACATTGTTAAGAGTGTGCACTACTCCCAACATGTTAGCAAAAAGGTTTCATACTAGATAAGTAGCAATGGAATGTTGTACAGTGCCATAGGCCACTTACCCATCACATGCATATTAGTAGTATACGGTTCATTAATGAAAATATCCTAATATGCAAAATACACAGCCTAAATATAGGAACATAAGTATATACACCATTGAACAATATTATTTAAATAATCTGATATATAAGAAATGACAATTCAAATACTTATCTTTGTTTGTTTGTTAGGTGGACTCCCTCTCAATCTTTGCATCCTTGCATGAACTACTGGAGTGTGCTCCCTCTCGATCTTTGCTTTGCTCTTACTACTTGGAAATACTTTCTTCGTGTTCTTTTCCTTTTGCACAGCCTTTGCAAATGCCTTCATACTTTGCCTGGATATCTAGGAGACCTTTAACAACCTTGCTTGCAAAAGATAGTGCTCTATAGTGCACATGTGCAAGCCTTCTATGCCAAAGTCCACTTGGCTCTACTGAATCATGGACCAAGGCTTGTTCTGGTTAGCCCTTCAATTTGTATAATCCTCCCTCTTGCTCTCCAATCACTACTGCATCATCTATGGTCTTACCTTTTGGCCACACAAGTACTTGGCCATCCACAAATGCAACTCTCATCCCCTTTGCATCCAAAGATGATATGGAGAGAAGATTCTTCTTGAGTACAGGTACATATAGAACATCTTTCATTTTTAAGGACTTTCCATAGTCTAACTTGTAGAAGGCTTCACCACTTCCTTTTATAGGGTATTGATAGTCATCCCCATGTTTCACCTTGTGAGGTGACTCATGTTCAGATAGGTAAATCCCGTCATATGTTTGGAAGCCCTACTATCAATAAGCCAATCATTACACCCATGTGTAATAGTACATGTGAGAGCATATATTAGAACATACTCTTCGTCACTTGAAGAGTCTTCACTTTCTACCTTAGTCTTCTTCCTGGGAGGTTCATCATCCTTAGCAGCATGAGCATGATATCTCTTGTTGTTGTTGTTGTTCTTCTTGTTGTTGAAGCCCTTTATGTTCTTGGGACATTCTGAGGCAAAGTGTCCCTTCTCATTACATGTGAAGCATCTCAGATCTTTCTTCTCTCTTTGATGGTGGTGAGAATATTTCTTGTGATGAGGTTGCTCCCTCTTGAACTTACTTTTCTTGGTGTGTGCTGTGAGAGCGTGATCTTCATTTCCCATCTTTTCTTCTCGGACCACAAGCCTAGCTTCTTCTTGTGAACATTCCTCCCACAGTCTACTGAAAAAGATCAATTTCTTTCTTGCACAGATACCTTGGATGAAGGAGTCCCATGACCTAGGTAGGCCATTCAATGTGGTCATCACAATTTCTCCATTTTCCAATACTTCATCCACATATTCAAGTTGTTCTTTGATTTGAGCGACCTTAGTAAAGTAGGACTGGATGGTCTCTCCATTCTGGATCTTTACCCCTTTCAATTGGTTCCGCAGTGTCATCTTCCGATTTATATTCTTTCCTTCAAACAACTTGGTCAAGGAGTCAAAAATATCCTTAGGTGTCTTTAGGGAAGACACATGGGGTGTGAGATGGTCTTTGATAGAATCAATAATGATTCTCTTGGCCTTGACCAAGTTCTTCTTGTGTAAGGCCTTAGCCTTATCTCCCTCTGGAACTGGAACCTCTTCACTTATAGAGGTGTCCAATTCATTCTCTTCTAGGATTAACCCAATCCTATACTTCCATGCTCGGAAGTTATCAGCTCCTTCAAGCTTATCCTCAAGCTTGGTGTGGTGAGACATCTTAATGAGAAACTCAAATGGAAATAAAAGATTTATGTCTTACCACTTGATTTGCTAAAACTGGATATGGAGCTTGATTAGGGTTTGTCAGAGAAACCCTAAAAATTCTAACTTTGAATTTCAAACTTCTGAATGGATGGAAAGATGTGTCTTGCTGAGTTGATCAAGCCAGTATACTTCAATTTTGAAATCTCCAAAATTTGACCCCTCAAAACTAACTTTGAAACTTTCAGATCTGTAGTTTTTGGTTTTCTAGTCAAAATCTTGAACTAGGGTTTTATAGTGCCCGGGGTTCTGCCCAACCAAAAAGTTCGATCTTGGGCTCTAAACTTTGTTTTTTCTGAGGAGCATCCAACCGTGGTGTCAGATTCCAAAAATTCCAACTTTCTTTGAAACCCTAATTTCCCGTAGTAGTGACAGGTCAAAAACTGAAAATGCTCAGAATTGAATTCTGTCTCGATAGAAAGATGCGCCCTTGCTAGGAGAGTCAGTCTAGCCTCCTGCCTTTGATGAACTATGGAGAGAAACCCAAAAATTAAGAATCCCTAGCTTCCGCAGCTACACAATGTCTTCTTCTTAGTACCGCTCTGATACCATGACAATTTTTCAATAATTTCATTCAATATTATCTAGGATCACTAAGAGAATAACAAGCACAACATAACAATCACAAGAGACAATGGACACAAAGCATTTCACCGGGGAAAACCAAGAAGGTGAAAAACCCCGTAACTTCCTCAGAGATAGAATAATCCCCAATACAAAGATCACAAAGATCAATCCCCAAAAGATAGATGTCTCCAACAGCTACTCCTCTTCCACTTGTGCACACTCCTCTCTCTCAACTATGCGAGTTGGATGAGTGAGTGAATGAGTAAAATGAGAGAGACGCACTCTCTATTTATACAACAACTTAACCTGCCTTTAACCCTAACTAGTCCGACTTCCTAAGGAAGCCTAATAACCCATCCAAATGAATCATATAGGGCTGACTCCACCAAGGTGGTCTAATAACCCATCAAATATAAGTTACGACACTTACAATGTAACTTGTGACACTTGCAAATACAAATGAAGACACTTCCATTTAGAGGAATAATACATCTCCGTTGGGGATATAATAAAATACAAATGTAATATACAAGTGAATATCTTTTGAAGTTACAAATACATCAACGGTATTACCTTGTCTCATCCCTTTTGGGATATGTCATCACAAATGCAGACACATGGTTGATTGACAGTGGCACATCCAAACATATGACTAGTTACAAGAGTGCCATCATTGATCTAAAGGAGAAATAATTCACATGCATGGTAGAGTTGGGGGACAACTCAACATATTCGATCCAAGGATTTGGATCCACCTCATTCCAGCTGAGCACCGATGATATTTTACATGTGGAGGACATTCTATATGTTCCAGGCTTGAAGAAGATCCTCCTTTTAGTTTTAGTTCTTGAAGATAAAGGCTTCTGAGTTATCTTCATGGATAACAAAGCACTTTTATGGCCGAAGAACAAAATCCTAGAATCCGCTGCAGTGATTGGAGTTCAAGAGAGAGGACCCTACAAGGTACCCAGGAAGTACACTCAAGCTATGATTCACCACACTATCATTCCATGCGAGCTATGGCACCGAAGGCTTGGACACCTACACTACAAAGCGCTACTAGGACTTGAAAAGATGGTAAAAGGTATGCCTGTATTTGATTTTGAGCATGATAGTGTATGTCGGGGTTGTGCACTTGGGAATAATGTTAAGAAATTTTTTTCCAACAGTACTACTAGATCTAAACAGATTTTAGATTTAATACATTCTGATGTATGTGGTGCCATGTCATCCCCCTCCCTAAGTGGATTCTTATATTATGTACTACTTATAGATCCTTTTTCTAGGAAGTCATGGATTTATTTCATGAAGGCTAAAAGTGAAACTCTTAGCAAATTTAAAGAGTTTAAATCCCTAGTTGAAAATCAGAAAGAAAAGCACATATGTGCATTAATGTATGATAATGGAGGTGAATTTGATTCACATGCATTTAATGAGCTATGTAGTGATGTAGGGATATGTAGACAGTTAACAGTACCATACAACCCTCAACAAAATGGGGTTTCCGAAAGGAAGAATAGAACCATATGTCAGGCTGCAAAAGCCATGATTCATGATCAAGATATGTTTACCTCATAATGGGAAGAAGTCACCTGTACAATTGTGTACATCAAGAATAGAAGCCCGCATGCCATTCTAGATGAAAAAACACCAGAAGAAGTGTTTACCGACGAGAATCCAGACATCTCACACTTGAGGATATTTGGGAGCCCAATATACATTCATGTACCGAAAGAAAAGAGAACAAAGATGGAGCCTTCTAGAAAGAAAGGAACCTTTTTGGGTTATAGCGAGTCATCCAAAGAATATCGAATATATGTACCTGGTGAGAGACACATTGAATTCAGCCAAGATGTTACCTTACATGAGGAAGCTGCTTTCAAAAAATCGAAAGAGATTCAATGTGATTCAGAGATGGAGGATCCCGAATATGATTCTCCCCCTTTAGAGTTTGAGAGGGAGAAACCAGAATATGCCTTAGATTTGCTAGCTCTTGAAGAACCAATAGATCTGATTGAGAGGTAACCTGATGAACCTCCCTCTAAAAGAAGATATGCTTGGTGCCAAGAGATCTTACAGAACACAGAGAAACATGGAGCACCAACAAGCTCATCCAGAGAGCGCAAGCAACCTAACATATATTCAAGGTATGTTGCAATGATGAGTCACATCAGTGATTCAGAACCATCCTCATATGAAGAAGCTGCAAAGCAACAAGTTTGGAAAGATGCAATGACATAAGAGTACAACTCTATAATGAAGAATGATGTTTGGTAGGTTGTTCCCAAACCTGATGGGAAGTCCATTTTGACTTTTAGATGGCTTTACAAGATAAAGCATGCTGTGGATGGTAGCATTGAGAAGTATAAATCCAGATTCATTGCCAGAAGTTTCTCTCGGAAAGAAGGCATCAATTATGATGAGACCTTTGCCCCTGTGGAAAGGTACACCAAAATCCGAGCAATGATTGCACTTGCATCTGTTATATGATGGAAACTTCACGAGATGGATGTGAAGACAACTTTCCTCAATGGTGAGGTTGAGGAAGAGGTTTATATTCAACAACCTGGAGTATTTTTGGTGCATGGGAAGGAGTATCATGTTTTCAAGCTAAAGAAATCTCTATATGGGCTTAAGCAAGCCCCTAGGGCTTGGTACTCCACAATTGATAGGTACCTTCAGAAACTTGGTTTCTGTAATAGTGAAGCTGATCCAAATCTATAATTCAAAGTAGTGAAGAACCAATCATTGATATTGGTTATGTATGTTGATGATTTGTTTCTCACTGGAGAGGAACATATGATTTCTTGGTGCAAGAGGGATCTCACCTAAGAGTTCAAGATGAAAGACTTAGGTCTGATGCACAACTTTCTTGGACTTTAGATCAGGCAAAGAAAAGATGAATTTTTTCTATCTCAAGGGAAGTAAACTGTGGATATATTGCACAGGTTTGTCGTGATAGATTTCAAATCTATGACTACATCGATGGTTTCCAATTTGAGTAAACTTCATGAGTCAGGAACTGGATCATATCCAATAGATCCCACTTTGTATAGAAAACTTATAGGCTTGATAACGTACTTGATACATTCGAGGCCTGATATATGTTATGCCATCAACATTCTGAGTCAATTTATGTCTAATTTGAGACACAAACACTGGACAACTGATAAGCATGTGCTTAGGTACCTTCAAGGTACAATTTCACATGGACTCAGATATGCCTCCAGTGGAGGATTCATGTTACTTGGTTATATAGACTTATATTTGGGAGGAATAACCGTGGACCATAAGATTACATCTGACTACTATTATAGCATTGGATCAGCTATGATATCTTGGTCTAGAGGGAAGTAGGGCTCTGAATCCCAGAGCACTACCAAAGCATAATACATAGCTGCTAGTGTTTCCTGTCGAGAAGCAGTGTGGATCATAAAGCTACTTGTAGGGTTGTTCTGTGAAAATATTGAGCCTACAGTTATTAGGTGTGACAATCAAAGTTGCATCAAGCTTTAATAAAACCTAATGTTTCATGACAAGTCGAAGCACATTGAAATGAACTATCACTTCATCCAAGACATGGTCCAAAAAGGTACAGTGAAACTTCAGTACATTGCTACTGATGGGAAGATTGCAGATGTGTTAACAAAGCCTCTTCAAGTGATGAAGTTTAGGTACTTCCGAGACAAGCTTGGTATGCTATAGAATTCCTCCCTCACTGAGAGGGAGTGTTAAATATACAACATCAACATACATTCTCCAAACCAATCTTGTACAACCAATTGATCCTTCCGTATAGAGGTGAGTACTTTGATTTCCTTCCGTGTAAAGGTTATTCCTCCCGTATAGAGGTACTTGATCAAAGTAATGATGTTGTAAAGTATTGTTGGACAAGACTCCAAACTTGTGTGTCAAGTCATGATTATCATGTGAACCTTCATTATAAAGGTATCCATGGGAGGGACCTCCCGTATAGAGGTGGAACTTCCGTATAAAGGTCATGCTTTACTTGTTAAAAGAATTTAGTGTTGTATGATGTATTATTAACCATGACTACCAGTTGCTATTAAGTCTCCTTTAGAGATTGATCACCTCTAAAGTGAATTACTTTAGCATATGATCATTTGGTCCAGAATAATAAAATATGATCACAACGTCTGATAATTCTTCTTAGTATAATGTAATTTGATGGATAATTAAAGTTAGCACATATTGACCATGCAGTAAGAGATAAAGAAATAAAAGATAAAGCATAGAGATCAAGAAAATTCGAAATTGCTCATGCAGACATTTCAGCTAATTAAAGAGAACTCGAATTGTTAAATCTTCAGTTAAGTATCAATGTATGCCTCAATCAATGCTTCAGTTAAAGCATCAATTAAAGATATGCCTCAGTTAACTAAAGAACTCGCAGTGGTCACTTCAAGTAAATCAATCAACATGATTTCATTAACTAAGTGTTAAATAAGAAGGACTAGTTAACTAAAGTGTTTTCACTTTAGTTAAACTAAAAGATGACACTTCAGAAAGAATCAGTTAAAGAGAGTTAACTTAGTGACAACAAAGAAGATCTAGTTAACTAAGTGTTATTGCATGATGACACTTATGTTAAACTAAAATATGACACATGAGTTACGACACTTGCATGTCGACACTTAATTTAGCCACCTAACTAAGCGGGCAAGCTTTCAGTTAAGAGGCAAGTTCATCCTCAGTGTCAGTTCAGTGAGATAAAGCATTGCATGGGAAGTGGGGCGCACTTCTTCATGCAAGATTGATACATCCAGTTTGAGGGCGAGTTCATCCTGAATTTAGAAGATAAAAATAGAAGAGAAGAATGTATAAATATGTTATACGGGGTTGATGAATTCAATGTGAAGCGGATTTTCTTCTCCATTGAAGGCAATGCACTTCTCTTTGTGCAAGTTATTGTTCTTGCTTGTTATTGATGTGTTGGGAACATTGGAAAACACATCCGATTGATCTCTCTTCTTTATTGCTTCCGTATCTTCACCAAGAGTGTTTGTTCTCTTATCTTCCAAAAGCAATCTGCTATGTTGTAAAAGAAAGCATTCTCTGCTATCCATTATATTATATTGAGAAGAGGCGTTGGGGTTTTTGTTCTCATTGTTTTGAGGATTTTCCC
Source organism: Larix kaempferi (assembly GCA_027924585.1). Lineage (NCBI taxonomy): Eukaryota > Viridiplantae > Streptophyta > Pinopsida > Pinales > Pinaceae > Larix > Larix kaempferi. The sequence goes on along the minus strand of BSBM01000096.1, from coordinate 14,474,922 downwards.
CAGGGTATATCTTGTGTTATGGTTGTATGAATTTCATGTGATTGAGTTGTCTCATTGTTTCAAGTTTTTGCATCTAAAATAATTAAGTTCAAAGCTCAACTAGATATTAACATCCTCCACCTCCTCCTCCATCAAATTTGACATATTATCCACCTCCTCCTCTACTCCTGCTCAATCGACCAACCTATCCTAATTATTGGCCCAAATATCCACCATTTCCTGCTTCAGTTGCCTCTCTTGCAGAAACGATGCTCAAAGGGCGAATGATTCAGTTTGATGGACCTATCTATGCTTATCTCCGAGCTGGTTTTTTTATTGGTAGAGGTATTGCTGCCTTTGGCTTTACTGGTTGAGGTGTTTATGCCTCTAGCTTGGTTGGAAGAGGTGTTGATGCCTCTGGCTCTACTGGTGGAGGTGTCGATGCCTCTAGCTCTTCTGGGAGAGATAGTGATGCCTAAAGTTCCGGAGGTGCACTAGATATATGTTATAGTAGTTATTGGATCGACGATATATATTTGGTATGTATCATCTTTTTGATGTTATTGTTCATATATATATACTACATTTTTCATGTTGATGTTGATGTTTATTTTAATACAATCCCTTTGTATAATATTTCAATTCTACAATTTAATGTATGTGTACGTAAAGTAAGATGTCATGTTAACTTAATATTGTTCATACTCTTCTAATTTGTATGTTTAATAGTTTTTTAAATGAATGAACAATTTGTGTTGAGCTAGCAATTACTTTTCAAAAAAAAATTGTGTAAGTAAAGTAAGGTGTCAAAATTGTAAATCAATCTATAAAAAAATCAATGTTTTGAGAAAATAAATATAATATCTTTTTCTCATAATTAATACTAGGATCTTTCTCTATAGCATTTACTTCTTAAGAAAAATTCAATGTTTTAAGACTAGCAATTGCCCCAAGAGGGGCAAAAGGAACGCCGAGAGGAAAAGAGCATGAGGAAAGAAAAGTAGTTTGGGAAGATTATGGGCAATAGATTATACCAGCATCATTGAAACATAAAACAAAATCACAATTTAAGTATGAATCTTTGACTAACTAATAGAAGCACCTCAAAACATGATGTAAACACTTTCAAAGTAATCCCGAAAGCTAACAAGGTGATGCAACTCAGAATCAAATACAAATAAGAGATATACTCCAACAAAAAGTGACATAGGTGTCTGAACTGCATGGTGGGAGGGAAAATAAATGTGGAAAAATACAAACAATCTTGGAAGGGATGAATGATTTCCATGAGTAAAGAATGATGGACAGCTTGCAATTTCAATAAAGGGAAAATCTTCCTTTGAAGGAGGTTGTTCCATGTATGCAGTGATGAAGGTTAGAGTTGGAGGAGCTTTGGAAAAAACCTCGGAAACAAGCCTAAAAACACCACATCCAACATTCAAGGAGGCAAACGACCAGCTAGAAAGTAGAAGTGGAATTTTTTTGTAGCATATGGCATGTTTCTTGTGCACTAATGTTCCTGTTAGCAACTATTTCAGAGACGAATATATTGATGGGAAGCAAGGTATTTTATTCTAAAAGGGTGAAATGTGCGAGGTGAGAAAGAATATAATGGTATCTTTCAAATGTTGTCTATGCTTTTGATACATACTTTTAAATTTATTTGAGGACAACATGTCAAGCAATAACGAACCAGAAGTCAACATTAGCCCTCCATATGAAAGCATGTCAAAGCTATTGATGTTTAAGAGTTCATCATTTCTAGCAGGTATCGATTTTATTTTTACCATTTTCATAAATGAGCATAGAAGATGTGGCTTTGCATGTTGAAGTGGAAGTTGTAACTAAATTTCAAGTATGCCCTTTCTTTGCGGAGTCAAGATCAAAACGCATTACATTTTGTGTTGCGTTGAACACAGTTGACAAGTTCTTCATTGTAAAGTAAATGATTAGATGCAAGTATCAATGTTGATGCAAGGGTGAAAGGATTAGTTAGGATAGGCCAAGGGAATTCAGGCGCTTGGAATTTTATGGCACGGAAGTTCCATGCAATAACATATTCGTCAAAAAAATATTGTGTTGCATCAATCGTCGAGGCATCCCCCTAGTTCTACCCTAGTTTTTAGCCTCCAAAATACAACCTTTCAACATTTAAATAGACTGAAATTTCTTCTTATAGTATGGCTTTGTTTGCTAGTTAGAATTCTTACATATTCAGGAAAGTTTGCTAGTCATACGAGATCAGTCCAGGATTTCAGTTTTGGGAAAGTTTGTGCATTAATTTAATAAATTATTTATGCTTTATCATCTTAAACTCTAAATCTGGGTTTAGTATCATTTAATCAACTCACATAAAATTGAATAACATACAAGTTGATGATCCATATTAAAAGCTAGAAGCTTCATTTAATCAATACACTTATATCTTGTTGTTTTTCTTATTTCTAGGCTAATTTACATTTGTTTTATTCATCTGACAGGCTGGATTCAGTATTTCTGGACCAAATATGTACATTAATAACAATAAGCAATATCAATATCAAATCTGGAAAACAAGGGGTAAAAATGGAATTTAAACACTTGTACTAAAAACCCTTAATCAATTTTGCAACTTCAATAGGCATATCGAAATTTATATTTTGTCATTCAACAGAGGCTAGAACAGGCAAGCAAACAAGCATGATCACCCAGCAACCAATTAGGACTAATTAATTTAAAAAATAATTCCCAAAATACATAAAATAAATTAAGCAAATATTTACGATAGGGCATGGTGGAATTGAACCACCAATCTTCTACATTATATAATGCAGATGCTCTACCATTGAGCTAGCACCCTGCAACTTCGAATACAAGAAGAATATTTGTATTTTTTAGAGTTTTTTTTAAAGTAATGAGCACAAGAAGCACATTTCACTCATTCATATGTAATTCTCATGGAAATTGTAGTTATATTACTCATTCATCTCAAAATCAATAGAAGTTGTGGGAAAAAACAATGTGAAGTTAAAGAGCAAACGGGGCTTGGCGTAGGCGTCAAAGCTTCAAGTAGTACATGTTTGTGAGTGCTTTGAGTTAGAAGAGATCCCAAGTATGGAAACATTGGGATCTTTGGAGGTGTTGAGGGCAGGCAGATGTGTGAAGTTGAAGAGCATATGGGGGTTGACACAACTCACAAAGCTTCAACTCTTAAATTTTAGGAGGTTCTCTGAATTGCAAAATTAAGTCAGGAAACATTGGTATTTTTGGAGGAGTTGTGGGAAAAACAATGGGAGGCCTGGTTTCCCTAGTCCTACATCTGTGACCCAAAATATTATACCACAATGGTATTGAATGTAGGGGGGAGTTGGCCAAATGGTATTTGATGACATTTTCGTAATCTTGATCCCAACTTCATTTGGTTTCCACAGTTCTATATCTCTTATCCTAAATATTACACCACAATTGGATTGAATACTCTGTTTTTGCACAATTACGCATAAGTACATGTGTAAATAACATAATGGTTAAGGTGATATTTTTGTCAAAGTAACACACCTTCCTTATTAACTCATTTTTTGAGTCAAATGAATCAGACGGGTTCATATTAGCTACATTTATAGATGTCTTTTAGCTTCCTTATTAAATCTTCTACCTGGGCATACAATCCATACGATGCATATCTCTTAGTAAGTTATTTCTTAGTATATTTCTTTATTATAAGTGAATGTTTCTTGACCTTTCCCAAGTGTAGTTAGATGTGGCAAAAGCAAAAACAAACACCATGCAAAAACGCAACTATAAGCTCTGCACAACGGATTGTATTTGTTCCCTGCACAACCCTGGGCTTGCATGAATAAGGAATTTAATTATTTATTCCCAACACAAAATATTTAATAGATATATATGTGTGTGTGGGGCAGATAAAGTGGTCCTAGTTCCATAAAAAATGTAAGAGTAATATTTCTTCCACCCTCCAATAATCTAAGGCCATCATCCATTTGAAAAAATGGTTACATGGGATTTAGTCACATGGACTTCAATGATTGTGACTTGTGCTCAACAGGGTGATGACCAGGATGCAGTGGAGTTGTTTTTGCATCTCAATCCTACTACAAATGCATATACACTATTTTGCACCTCAATCCAGCTACACCAAGTTTGTTTCCTCACTCATCTTTCATAAATTTTGATGGACTACATGATCCCTCATACCTGCAGCATCTTTATAGTGGAAAGAATCACAAATATCCAACACCCTCTAATTCTAGAGACAAGCACAAGCTATCGATATGATAGTAAAGGTGTAATAATGATTGGGCTTGGTACCCGAATGTACCAAGCATATGACAACGTAGCATTTAAGTTACTTGACACCCTGATATGTAGAATTCAATGTAAGTCGTTTTTCCATGGCAACACTAATGTGCATAATTCATTGCAATTCCTTTGTGTATGCTCAGATGATTAGGGATATTGTATTTCTTTCTAAAATTAACTCGTGTTAGTTGCCTGTGGAGCCATTGATAAGGAAGATCACGGTTTGTTATACCCCAATAAGGATGCAATGGAGGGATATGTTTATAGATATTTCGATTCAAAATTTTCAAATGGAACTTCTGTCAAACAAATTGTAGAAAATCCCTGTGAAAAGTTAAAACCCCATTAAGGATGCAATGGAGTGAAGTGTTTAAATATATTTCCATACATGCTATTCAAATAGAGATTCTGTCAATTGGTATGCAGAAAATCCTTGTGGAAAGTTAAAAGCCTAAGTTTATTTGTGTTTACCTTTCATAAGCTTTAAAACTACTCTTACCCAGGTATTGAACTACCACATTCTCCAGGTCATATTACAGCATAATTTTCTCTTTTGAAATGCACAGTTGTCTCTCTTTAAGTAGGTTAAAGAAAATAAATGAAGAAAGTGATTCCATTTTCTTGACTTTCAACTTGAGTAGATAAGGTATTTGTAATCGTTTACCTCTTTTTAAATGGTTACTTGTCCTTTTGTTTAACTTTTAAGAGATAAACTGAAGATATTACATTTAATCTTTGACTTTAAATTTGAGTGTGTAATGTTTACTCTACAATCTTTTACCTTTTTTCAAATGTATTGTTGTATTTTATTTTAAATATGTTAAATGAATGAAATGAAAATTTTGATTCAACTTTTTGACTTCAAACTAGAGTAGCTAAGGTATACTCTGTAATATCGAGCTAATTAAACTTGAGTACATGCATCTTTCCTCCATATATGTGGACACGCATCTGGCATTGAGGACCAAGGATAATGGATGTCATTAATGTAACATCAAATACAGATTACATTTTTTTTAATGTAACATAAAATACATATTATGGGAGTCATACTGGTGAAGCTTTCAACCAAACCCCACCCTCAATCTCTCAAAAATGGCTCAGGCATATAAAAATTCACTTTTGAGTAAATCAGATCCTAGATTAAGCCCTCAACTCCATAATCAGAAGACGGTCAAAGGCAATGAACCCATACTCTTGACCTAGAGAATGTTAATCCTTCTAAGATAATGTGGTAGAGTCCCACATATTCCCCAAAAAGTCCTTCTGCTCAATGACTCAGGATGTTAGTTTTTCAAAAGAAAAATTGTTTGTTTTTTATTGAAAAGAAAGGTCACGAGGATGCCCTAACCAATGTAGTATTTCTGGAAGTGTGTCTTCCATCAAGGATGGAGCATCCATACTATCCTCTTCTTTAGTTCCAGGAAAGGATCGCGTCCCCCTAGGGTGGTTTCAGTTCGATGGGAAGAAGGGTAGGCTGGTTTGGAAAAATATCGTCGAGTTCAAGGATGTAATCCCCATGGACACCTGGATTGGTTAAAACACCATATTCATGATCCAAATTTTTGTGAGGATGAGTATAAATCCACTGCAGCCCAAGGATCACAAACAACTCTAAAACATTATAACAATAGCTAAAAGCAACAATGGCAATAAGAGATTCAACTAAATGAAACCACACAAAATAATAGTTAACCACAAACCCCTGTATAATTTATGTAATGGATACACTCTAAGACTCCCTACCATCAAACCACAAGTAAAACATCTAAACAAAATATAAACTGGTATTGAAGAGACTATATGATTGAAACAATACTTCCTGGGATAACAACCAACGGTGTGTGGGGCTTATGTAGATCTTCTACAAATGAAGAAGCATAAGGAGCAATGCAGTGGGGGTCATCCTATTTTATTTCTCTTTTCTACTGAATAAATCATTACCAACAGTAGCAATTCAACCCTCCTCTAATGGTCATTCCAAATTAGGGTTATCATTTTGATTAATTTATATGCTTAATAACCTTCCATTGTCTCATGTTTCAATATATTTATTTAAACTCTAAAGGAGACTTAACTGGCCCGCACGGGTGTGGTTCATTGGCGATTCACTTGATATGAAGTCACATGTTGTAAATAGAGGTCACAAGTTCAAATCACACCCGGGCTTACCAGTGTCCCATGCTTGCGGGCGGTTGTGGGGCACCTAGGGGTAGAGTGGTAGCGGGATTGGATCCCTGGACCCTGTGTCACGTGAGTACCAACCCAGTCTCCAGTTGTCGATTCCCCTAGTTTAAAAAAAAAAACTAAGATCATATTTCCCAACTTGGGCCTATCACATAAGCCCTAAATTGTTAACCGAAATCTTGTTTATCAAAGGTGTTCTTAAAGCCAAAATAACTAAAGTTTTGCTAAAAGTTTGAACTCCATGTTAAATGATTTATGAAGGGATTAATCTTTGTTTTCCTAAACAATAATTTTCTTTGAATATCATTGTTATGTTTTCACTGGTTCAAGTACTGTCATAATAGCCTATTCAGCTCTCCTAAGCTGCATTTGGTGATAGTTGAACGCATTATCTCGTTAGATATAACACTGTTCCTTTTGATATCGAAATGGAATAAATATAAGTTTGAAAATCATAAGAGCAATTTGACTTCATCTCTTTTAAGTGGCATTCAATCTAAGGCTTCTCTTGTGGGGGTAATCTTCACTCTTAATCATAAACCCTAAATGCTATTCACCCATCTTTAAACGAGCTCAATTTTAGTAAGCTCCTAGTAATTAAAATCCAAGTATCTTAAATTTTTACAAGTGATATTTCATTAAAAATATAATCACGGGGGGTTCACTAGTGAGGCAATATCATATCACGTCCATTCATATTGGGGGGTTGAATACTCTTAAAAACCTCAAAAATATATTGCCCCGTATTAAGGGGTCAAGGGGGTTTTTTAATTTGACATAGTAATATAAATATTGGGGGTTATTTTATTTGGGAGTGCCGAGGAATAACCTCCAAATCATGGGATGGATCCATACGTCCAAATCACGGGCTCAATTCATACCTACCTAAAACGTAAGGACCTTCCATGTTTATTTGATATTGCTTATGATCTTAAGGTTTGCATAAATTTGATAATAATGTACCAATGATAATATCGATGGAAGTCTCTTTGGATTATTGGCCTTGAGCAATCCTCATTTAATAGCATATTTAGGCTTGGTTTGAATTGATGTTATATTGTTTTTCATCTTCAAGTTAAGAGATATAGTTAAATGGGAGTTCCATAATTGAATAATTGTAATGTATTTTTTGTAGGCATTCAGGTAAAAGATTAACATCTTCATTTTTTAGGTTGGGGTTTAGGTGTGAATTGAGATTCGATTAAACCTTGCTCCACCACAACCAAGAAAAGTGAGATCAATCTTTCTTGGCTCATTGGAACCAAGAAAAGTTAGATCAATGTTTCTTGACTAATTATTTCTTTCAACTTTTTGTATTCTTCTTTAATATTTTCACATTGCCACTTAGGAATATTGGTTAGATTGATTTATATTCGGCATGTTCATAATTGTAATTTCAATTCTTATATGGAAGGCATATGTCTTAATATTGTATTGGAATTAACATGAACATAGGTGAAAATATAAATCCTTATTTACATACCCTATGTGTTATCGTTACCATGAAATGGTATCATATAAGTTTCACCATCTGTGTATCTTTATAACTATTGCATGCTTGAAACCTAACAATGGATATTTTTCCCCAAACTTTAAAGATAAAAAACTAGATATAACCCAAGAAAAGGTAACTAAATGTTGTTAATTCCCGTGATTGCAAAAATAAATGCAGAGGAAGTGGAGGAAATTCATTGGATCTTGTGAATGACCCAAATCCAAGCTATGCACATGATCATATGGTGTTATTGAGAAGTAAAAGGAATTTTTCTATGTTCATTTGGGTTCAATCATCAATGATGTTTGTTTTGATAGGAAGGTAGGGGTGTCCTTCCACAAAAGGCTTTCAATTTTGCATTTTTATGGAGTTTAATTTATTAAGCTTATAGAAAGCATGAGTTCTCTATGGCTATATTTGTATTTACATGATATAAAATTGGTAGAATGGCCGGTTTTGGTGTGAAAAATTTGCAATTCTCATATTTTCTAAGCATTGCACTAACAACTGGACTACCAGTCTTTTACATTCTTGGTTATGTTGATCTCTTGACTAGGTTGTGTTTTATGCATTTTTCCTTCCCAAGTACTATTTATTTGGGTGTTCCACTATCTAATGCTACAAATTGATTAGTCTCCCTAGCAATCCTAGTGGGATCATTATTAACATTATACTATTATTTGATTTAGTATATTGTTTGATTATACTAAGATGTGTTAGGGATCTTGTTTGTTAAAAATTGATAATATGATATAAAGGGGGTGTTAAAAATGGGTTGATAAAAATGGATACCTACAATATATGGTGAAAGTAGGGGTTTTCTTAATTGGAAAGGCATATTAGGAGGGGGGTTCAACAATACAATTTTAGGATGCATTTTCCAATATTTAGTGAAATTAGGGGTATTCTTTAATATCATGCGAACGATCGTGCTATGTAACAAGTTCACTGAGTGAACCCCCCGTGAATATAATCCTCATATGATGATTTTACTCTTCAATTTAATTGTGAAATATTCGCTTCTAATGGCTCTAATATTCTATGAAGATCATCTCTTTACGTGTTCACTATGATTGGAGGAACGTTTATGAACACAAAAATTTTATTTCTATTTTCTACTCAATAAATCATTACTAATGGTGCCAATTCAACCCTTCTGTGAAGGTCATTCTAAATTAGGGTTACCATTTTGATGGATTTATATGCTTAATAACCTTCCATTCTCTCTTGTTTCAATATATTTAAACTCTAAAGGAGACATAACTAAGATCATATTGGCCAAATTAGCCCTATCACATAAGCCCTAAATAGTTGACCGAAATCTGGTTAATTGAAGGTGTTCTTAAAGCCAAAATAATTGAACTTTTGCTAAAAGTTTGAACTTCATGATATATGATTTATGAAGGGATTAATATTTGTTTTCACAAACACTAATTTTCTTTGAATATCATTGTTACGTTTTCACTTCATGAAAAACTGTCATAGTAGCCTATTCAGCTCTCCTAAGATGCATTCATTCCTTTTGATATCCCAATGGAATAAATATAAGTTTGAAAATCATAAGAGCAATTTGGATTCATCTATTTTAAGTGGCATTAAATCTAAGGTTTGGTTTTCTTTTGATGGTTTTAAGTGACTAACAAATCTAGACTTTGCATCCTAATTGGCATGGTATCTTGTGACAATCATTGTTAAGAAAACTAAAGGAACTTCCATTGGTAAATTTGGATCCTAATGTGAATAAATTTGATCCTTTCTAATTGACTGTCACACATCCTAAATTGGCATCTAAGATGTCAATCCAATAACCCTATTTTGGTTTGAAGGTACTTCTTTGTCATCAACTGGATGTGGAATTACTAATACCTTTGCAAAATCATATAAGTATTGTGATATGCTTCTTTGGACACTTACCTAAGTAAGTGAGCTTTTTCCATAGTCATCTTAACTTATCATTTCATGGTTTGTTTTTCGAAAAAAATTTACTAACACCATTCTAAACAATCATAATACAATAATTGTAGGATTCTTTGTGCCATTAGCACCTTAGTTATCCATTTCTTCTGTTTGAGGGAATTCTAAGTTTGGATTTTATACCATTTTGGTAATCATTATTCATACTAATGTAAGTGGTATCTTAAGGAACAATCCTATATCGGTTACTTGAGATCACTTAATCGGTTACTTGTGATCACTTTGAAGGCCTTTTTAAATATTTGAAGTGGCTTATCTCAAGGTCTGATTTAATTATTTCTACTCTCAAATATCCTACTTGGAGACATGCTCTATTCTCTTCCTTCATCTCTGCAATATTCTTACTCCAATCAAGTAAGTGCAACTATAATGCAACTCTATCATAATTGATTATGGCGATTTTAGGAACACATATAGATCCTTCAATAACTTGTATATAAGGAGTCTTATGCCACAAAGGAATGTGAAGGTGTTCGTTAATTAAAACAAGGTGGTAGCAATGATCCTTAAGAACATGTGGATGAAGAAAATAAAAAATTCAGTGTTTCACAAAAGCAAGAGATTAGAAATTGCCAAAGTTCTCAAAATTGTAATTTGCAAGTGTTCAATTACGCCTAAAATATGTAGATTTTAGTTTCATAATTCCATTCAATGTATCCTATCTGTGTTTCATGCCATAGGTGGAATCTAGACCAAGGTAAGTAAAAACCCATGCCAGACTCACTATTGGACACTATCCCATTAATAGGCAGTCCTCTAGACCAATGAAGAGAACAATAGATGTCAGGATCTAGGACAGATATGCTTATTAGGTAAATTTTAATAGGGCTTCTAAGGGAAATACATATATGGCAAGGGTAGGGGAAATTACTTCAAATCCTACCAATAACATTGAGTTAGCATTCTAGCGGGGGTTAGGAAAGGCATCCAGTATTGAATCCAAGCTTATAGGGTTGACTTGGCATGGGAAATTAGACCTACGAAAATGATTGAAAAAGATAATAATTAGAAGGAACTCAAGACTAACCATCAGAATGATGAAACAAACCTGAAAATATCTTAACATGTCCATTAAAAATATGGAGGTAATAGATTTGAAGAATCCTTTAGGGAAGTGTATAAATTACTATGTATTAAGAGAAATTTACAAGGGGTACACCTGGAGTTAGACTGAATTCCAAATTCATCATAGTTAACTTTTAATCAATACGGACCTCAACTTTATAAAACATGAGGATGACTATAGCAATAAAACTGTACTTCATGGGCATTGATAGTCATCATCACTAGCAGAGAAGTGGGAAGATTAGCCATCATGATATGAAGAGACTGTCAAGTTTCAATAATTCAAGAACACAAGGCTGCCACCATCATTCTTATATTTTATTAAATGAAAAAGTTTACACGATTTAGATATTTAAGGTGAAATCCCTCCTTAAGTCTTTGTTTGATATATTCTAGTTATTTATTTTTTAGCATCGTTGTAGTGGGGCAGATGATCACTTTATGGTGTTACTTTTGGATCTTTAACCTACTAAACCGAGTGTGATGCAACTAGGCATTCCGGTTCAACACTACGCAAGAAGTTCATGCAAAAGCAACACTTACCTTCCATCTAGCAGGATAACCTTCCCTTGGCTACTGGTCTTACCTGAGATCGCTATTGTCTTCAGTTTTTCCATTTAATTGTTTACTGATTGTGTTTCAGAACCCAAACACACTAGTTCTTTGTGATTGTCATTAGGGGTTGTTGTTGTTTCCACATTGGGCTTAAGACATCTTTTAGGGTATTTGGGATACCCGAAACAACCCCAACTTTATAATAAAAAAAGTGATGTTCTATTGCAATTTATGGGGTATGGATGATACATGGACACATCAACAAGAAAATGAGGATAATGATACGAGTATTTAAATAAATCGGTACCTACAAAAAATGGCGAGGATTTGAAATACAACTTAGTGAAACATTGGCGAAAAAGGAAAATATTGGCAAACTGTAACAAGCATTAAAAAATACAAATAAATTCATATAAACCAACAACAACAGTAAAAGAGAGATATCATCTCCAAGATTGAAAACAATTCTTACCAGTTTGATTGAAAAGATAGAGACAACCAAAAGTTAATTGCCTTCGATCACAATCAACATATTTACTGACAAGCAAAAATTCTCCGACTTCAAATCTCGATGCATAATGCTTGACTGCAAGCCTTAACGACCCCAACAATAATTTGTGTCTCATGAAAATTCCTGGGGTTGCAGACAATGAAACTATTAACCTCGGGGATCAATGTCACTATCAAGTATGCTCTATTCGGTCATGTCATAGATCTTGGTGAAAAAAATAGTCACCAAATCGCCCCCGCTATTCTGAGATCTATCCATACTAAACCCCCCCCCCAAAAAAAAAAAAAAAAAAAAACCAACCCAAAAATAAATTTAAAACCCTAAATATAAAAATCCCAAATCAATACATGAACTCAGCCCACCACAAGACCTCAAAAATATACATTATTCAGAATCTCTTACTAATTCTGAGAGAGATCTAAATCATGCAACAGGAAAACAAAGCGAGAAAAGGCAGTGGGGATTGATCTTGTTGTTGGCTTGGTTTTGCAACCAAGCTTAGTGCAATGGGCACCTATCAACAAGTGATAGCAGTTTCAATAGAAATAAATAACAAACTACTTTAAACTATATTAATCATGGATCTATGTGAAATAGATAAGCAAACAATGGAAATATTATGAAAAGCAAAACAATTGACAATATGTAAAAAATGATTTTGTATTAAGAATAGGGGCAAGCAAGTGCTTGCAAGTGGTGAAGATTGTTGAGTAGCTCCAAGGGTGAGCAGCTCCAAGCTCCAAAGGTCTCTTCTCCAAGATAGCTACAATGGTCAAAAGCTCATGAGAGATTTTGACAACATGAGGATAGGATGATGGATGGATGGAAAGTGAGGAGCCCCTACCACCTTTTTATAGTTTTTGGTGGTGGGTAATACCATTATGGTTTTGAGGAAACCAATGGTATTGACCAACATGGTTTAGGTACCTTTTCCCTCCTTTTTCCTTTTTTGAATATTTTTAATATTTTTATTCCCTTTTTAATATTTTTGGGAATTCTGGACCCTTTTTGAGGGTTTTTTATGCTTTTTGAGGAAAAATATTCATTTTGAGTGGAAAAAGGGGTGTATTAAGGTCTTTTGGTGACCTTTTGGTGGCTTTAGAGGCTCAAATGGTGAAAAAGTGGACAAATGGGTCATGCGAATAAGGAAATGAGCTAGTGAGCACTTTTTGGGTGTTAACACTTGTGACCTGGATGATCCCTTCATTTCCTTTTTCTTTACTGTGGGGGCGTTGTTGTTCTCCTCTTCTTCTGTCTGAGATGACTTCGTTGCTCCAACTGTAAATAATGATAGTATTTTATTTTTTTTATCCTCGAATGCGAGCTAATAAGGTATACTTTCGGTCATGAGTTGATGGCATAAATACCCTTGAATTGTATTATCCTTGTGTACACCTCTAATCAATGAATTGTATTCGATAAAAGACGAAGCTAAGCATTTGATAAAAACCGAAGCTGAGAAGGGATGAGGGATTTTCCATTACCAAATTTGGCTTCTTTGAGGGAGAATACTAGCACATCTACATAATCCCCGCACCCTCTATTAGAGCAAGCAAAACACCACCAAATAAAGCGGACTTGGTAACCGCCCTGGCCCCTAGGGCATTTGGACAAACCCTCTGGCAGTGGCTCCGACAATTATAGAATTCCAGGGTCCCGGTTTGCCTAATTTACATCATTGAGCAGAGAAAAGACCACCCTCAAACTCTGAATCTTCTGGGGAGATTCTGATCTCGAGACCAAGCCAGTACTAAAGGTTTTACAGACTATTCATCTCGTCTGCACCTGGGTTTACTCCACACGGGTTTACCATGTAGTGCAGGGTTTCCCAAAACTTCAATGACAGGCACCGTAACTTCGGGAGCATGTTAGAAAATCACGGCCTGATAGCTTCGAATGCACACTATCCGTTCCACCAAAAATCACTCTTAAATGGTAAGTTCCCTACACTAAATTACCCGTAAATTTGACAAATTCCCTGTAAATTTGACGGAAATGGTGAATCTGATGTAAAAACAGAAAATGCACGTGGCGTAATTTTATTGGTTCTATAGGGGAAGAATCCTGCTCCAGGAGCAAGGATTATCCTCGCAGAAAGAATGCCTTACGACGTAAAAATAAATCTAGGGACTCATATCTTTTTCTCATAATTAATACTATGCGATCTATCTCTATAAAAAAACTTATTTTATTTTTTATGAATATTTGTTAAAATTACAAATATTATCTCTATGCATACTTATATAACTTCATATAATTTAATTATAAATAATTTGATAATTAAATACTAAGATGCATTTGATTGTACACAATTACTTAGATTATTAGTATCACTTCATCATTTATTTTCAATATGTTTAAGTTTAATCTCATTTTTTTATTTAACTACATTACTATATTTATAGTAATGCTATTGTTGGAAATTAATTCTCTTCTATTATCTACCATAAATTGAGAGAGAGATTAGAAGAATAGTTAGGGAAGTATAAGAGATTGGCCTCAACCTAAATATTTCTCACACATTTATTGAGAATAAATAATCAATTTGTAAATTTGAAAAAAATGTCGTTAATAATAAATGTATATGGCTACGTACCAAACTAAAAGTTGTTTTTTCAAATCAAGGTATCATTTAAAAGTTGAAAAAACAAGTCGAATATTAACCATGAATTGAAAATTATTTAAATGCTCACGCTTGCCCTTTTCACAATCTAGACATTATTTCCTCTAATATGTTCATGTCCACCTTGTTATTTCCTTTAAAAGGAACTCTTAGGCTTCAAATACCACACTAATACAATGTATCAATGTCTAGCTAAGTATAATATATTCATGAAATCCACCTTGTTATTCAAATGAGAGTAGTTGAAATTACAACAAACAATAAATATGATTAACATCAATGATAATTTGCAATCTAATTAGTTGATTTTGCTCCACTTGTAATTATAATACAATAAATTAAATGATAAAAACCACACTAGAATGAATTAAATGGAAAGTAAGAAAGATCATCTCTAACTATGGACAATCACATACAATCATTCCATACAGTCACAAGTATCTTGATAGACAAACACATTTCGCATCAGATTGATTGTTACCAACTCAAATTGTTAACAAACGCAACGATAATCAACTTTCCATTTCCATTATCATAATGCTAAAAATTAACAATATAATTCAAGAATTAAAGATAACATTAATAAAATGATATATCAAAACTGTAAATCATGAAATAAAACATTTACATATCACTCTTTGTTTCCATCACCCTCATTATCTTCCTCACTTGGCATGATAGCACTGTTGTTCTCAAAAATATGTTTAGATATAGGTTCATGTCTTAATATGAACCACCAATCCATATCCAACACATCTAGGTAAAAAAACGCTGGGTTGCAATGTTTTGGGAAAACATAAGGCTCCTTAGTTTCATCCCACATCCTTCTAGAGTTGATACATATAATCCCACTGTCACGATCTTCCTTTACATTATTCATGTCGAATGTGTCCCACCACTTGCACCTAAAAATTACACACTGGAAAGATGATAAGTCCACTAGAATGATATCTTGTATCTTTCCGACATAACCCAAATCCCCCCCTTTTAGGTTTTGATTGCAGTGACTTCCACTCCATAGTCTTGTGTAAGACATCCATCATCGACATCCTTGGTGCAAAAATGATGCCCATATGCCCACATAGATGGGAACAAATGCACCTGTAAAAAAGTGAACAAATGACAGTGTCATATGTCTAATAACTCGACCATTAATATATAAAATATAGATATAATTCAAAGGTGCATTATAAAGTTATAAATGTATAATAGGAAGAGATTATTACCGAGTTGCTGCACCCAAAACCTATGTTTAGTGCATCCTCCTCAACATGCGGGTAATGACCAAATGCACCATATTTATATCTTACTTGGTCAACAATCCAACTGTTGGGACAGATCATTGGCATATTTTCTTTTAAATGATATGGATAAGGCATGCTTCTACCATTCAATTGTCTAAATTCTTTCCTGTCAATTTCTCGTTTTCTCCTCTTCTCTTCATACAATGCGACCCACGGTTGTGTTGCCTCTGCGTTGTAAAGAATGAATTTATTGTTGGAATCAATTTCTGAATTCCTTGTTGTATTCATGAAATCAAATCGACATATAGTACATATGAGATCGAATATAGATTATGAAGTTTATTTGCAATATAAGTGATGAAAGATATCTGACTTACTCTTTATCATGTGTATTTTTCCATTCGTTTGGAGTATCTCCCCGTCCCTTTTGTCCTCATCATGTTCATCATCCCAAATCACTATGCCTGGTGTGTGGTCAATTTGCTTGATGTACTCACTGGCATAATATAATGATTCATATACTATGTACCCCTCTACCATAGACCCCTCGGGTTTTTCTCTTTGTCAAACAAATCGATTCAATTTTTTCATGTAACTCTCCAAGAAGAACATCCAATGACATGGGACCACCTTGATTAATTCAACTTCATCCACTAGGTGAATTAGAATATGAATCTACAAGTCCATGAAACTCGTCGAAAATTCTTTCTTGAACATACAAACAATCTTAGCTATCTCTTGACGTCACCGTGGAATGCTAGCGATATCAATATCCTTTGATGTGATCCACCATACAAATGCAAATAGTTTAGATATGGCACATTGTAGGTCCTCGGGAAAGTCATGGTTCACATGCCCATGCATGAGCAACAGATAATGACACTTCAAAGTGAACACAAAAATTTAATTGCATTTTAACTTGTGTGGTAAAATATATAAATAAAAAATAAAACATTTTTTTGACATTATACATACCCTTAGAAGGTTGGGATGGTCATGTGATTTCAAATCAAACAAATTTTCATCTGTAGTGACTAATACAAAATAAGAGATAAGTGACCAGGTGACCAAAAATTTGGTCACCACATTTTTTCAAGGGATAAACGATCAAACTTGAGCAATTTTAAGTGAGCCAACAAAAAACGACCAAGATAAATGACCAATTTGGTCACGAGATAAAATATATGACTAGATAACAAGTAACTAAACTAAAAATGACCACATAACATTAACATTAAAAATATGAATTGGTCGTTTATTTTGTCATTTTTAGTTGTGTCACTCCGACAATGGAAAATTACAATTTTAACAATGAATTTGTACAATTTAATAAATTTTAACACTGCATATGGATTCAAAGACCCATTTTTTTAACATTGCAGATGGATTTAGAGACCCCCTACACTTCATATGGATTCAAATACCTCTTTCTAGGGGGTCTCTGAATCCATTAGCACTGTTAAGATTTAGTATATTGTAACATTGTATATGGATTCAGAGACACGAGTGATCATGTAAATTGTGTCACTCGATGGAAATGGTGAAAAAATGTAATTTTGACAATGAATTACAATTTTTGACCATTGTCATCAAGCGACACAATTAACATGATCACTTGTGTCTCTGAATCCATCTATAATGTTACAATTTACTAAATTTTAACACTGCAGATGGATTCAGAGACCCCTTAAGGGGTACTAAATCCATCTTAACACTACAGATGAATTTAGAGACCCCTTAAGAGATCATCTAAATCCATCTTAACACTGCAGATGAATTTAGAGACCCCTTTAGAGACCCCTTAAGGGGTCTCTGAATCCATCTGCAGTGTTAAAATTTAGTAAATTGTAGACCCCCTCATGTGTCACAGCTCCACAATTGACACCAAATTAGTGTTACTCATGATCATGACGATGTCCTAGCGAGATCTGTTTTCCCATGGCCTACTGGCCTTAACAAGCTCCAAAAGAGGCTTGTTAACATGTATGTTTTGGTGCCAACTCAACCAATTGTGGGCCCTCATAGACCTAGCTTTCTTAATAAACCCAAAATCAATAAGAACATTAAAATAAATGAAAAAACCCCTAACCTATACCCATAAATACAAACCCCTCTACCTCTTTTTTCCCCTTCATTCTACATGTTTTAGAGGAAAAAAGAGAGGTTTAGATGTTTGTTGAGCGCACAAGCAAATTGACAAGTGATATGCTTTCATTTTTTGGTCTTTGGAACATCCATAACAGCCATTATCAAACTTCGAAAACTCTTGTGTTGGAGATTGTAGTGGAGATTGAAGTAGACAAAGAAGTTTGTTGGAGAATATCTTCATATATCATGTAACATGTTATTTTGAAGTTATTTTCGTTTTCCTTTACAAGATGGTGTTCAAGAGGGATGGATTTGCAATCTTTGGAGTTGGTGTTTCTAGGGTAACTAAAATGGGCATTTAATCATTTTTTTCCTCCAATAAATATCATAATAGATTGAAACAAAACCTTCCAACTTTTATCCTCTACCTTTAGTTTCAATTATCTAAGGAAATGAGTCAAGGTTTCCAATCAACTTGTTGTGTGGTTGTTGAGAATGAGGATGAACAACTCCTAGACTACTCCGCAAAGTCGTATGAAGGGCTAAAATGGTTATGGACTATGAGAAGGAAAAATCCTAGACTACTCTACAAAGTCATATGAAGGGGTAAATCTTTTTGGTTTTTCGGGAACCTTAGCACCTAAAGGCATGGAGTTGTTGGGTCCTAGGAGAGGGAAGAGAAGGGAAGAGATTAATCTGGAGAGTAAGAATTTCCAAGGCATGGAATCCTTCATTAACGACACTCCTCCGCATCCAAACTTGAATTTCTCAATTACATCAGCACCAGGGCTACCCCCTAATGCATTACCATGAGGAAGGTCGCCAAAATTTCAAGAAAACCATCACCACCAATGGAGTGCATAGAGAATTGTGGTGGGAACATGAGGAGCAAGCAAGAGTAGTATAAATGGAGGAGGTATGTGTACATATCCTGATTTCCCCACATATTATTCAATCCATGAATCTGATCACCGACCCTAGGTTGAGCTTGGTTCAGCTGTGGTAGGAGGTCCCCTAGATTTGTGTCAAAAATGAATTTCGGAAGACCCAAAATCTATTCAAGTAAACACAATAAAATTGCAGAGGTAGCTCTGGAACATTCTCTCCACATTGATCCTAAGGACAATATCGCCTCTCTGCTGACCTATTAGTCCCCCAAGATTTCCAGGTCTGAGGATTATCCTTACATTCTTAGAGAGCTTGGGGACAAATCATAGTACAAAAAGGCAATTTAATTCTTTAAGTGGGAAGTTTCTTATGAAAGGCGAAGAAATGAGCAAGGGAAACTGCTAAGCATTCTTATCAACATATTGCGTTGGCTTGGAGGGTGGGGATTGCAAGGAAAGTATTTAATAAAGCCCAAGTAGAGGGATATGACAACACTGTTTTTTCCTTCTTTGCTCTTATCTGTGCTTATAGCCACAACAGTTTGTGCAAGGAATTCGTTGGTGTCTTTGAGTCAATGAAGAGGTTTGGTTGTAAGCCAAACCTTATTTCTTATAATGTTGTTATTGATTGTTTTTCGAAGGGGAGTGTGGATTTCAAGCAAGCTTTGAAAGATTTTGATTAAATGATAAGAGAAGGAGTGCAACCTGAATAGATCACATTCAATTCTATGCTCTCTGTCTATGTTCGAGGGGGGTTATGGGAAGAGATTCATGTATGTTTGAAGAGTTGCGGTATCGAGGAATTGTTCTTGACATTTTCACTTACAGTACTCTATTGGATTCACTTTGTAAAGGAGGACATATGGACTTGGTTTCTTTTATTATGTTTGGAATGCCATGAAACAATATTTGGCCTAATGTTGTTACTTATATTACTATAATTGATGGGTATGCTAAAGACAAACAACTCAACACAACACTGGGATTATAACACGAGAAGAATTGTGCTGGCATTGATCTTGCCATAGTTTCTTACAACACTATGTTGTCCATCTATGCCAAGATTGGTAGGTTTGAAGATGTTTTCATAGTTTGTGATGAGATGGAAAAGGCTAGTTTCAAGGATACTGTAACATATAATTATGCTCTCTTTGGTGGCTATAGAAAACATGGGAGATACAACAAAGTCAAATCTCTCTTTGAAGAGATGAAGGTAGAGTCCTTCGCTCCTAATGTGCTAACTTTCTCTACTTTAATAGATATAGTTCAAGGATCTTGACAAGGGAGTTAAAGTCAGCGCCAAGCAAAGCTCTTTTAAGAAACAAAAATGTTAAAGAGAATAATCATGATCATGGGATGAAATCAATCATAGGTATATGGTCTCATGCACAACTGGAGTGCAAAGATAAAAGGGTTTCCCAGAATAGTAAGCTTGTTTTTTAATGATCCAAACCTAGTAGAAGAGATTAAGGGCTTAGGTTTTTTTGAAAAAGTATAGATCTTAGAGCTCTGAGTGGATTTGGGAAATCGTCAATTACTACAATTCCAAAAACAATGATACGTCCAAATATTTCTAGACCCACAGTCGAAGAAGAGCAAGAGAAGGGGGAAGCTGGGAAAATATTTTGTGTGGATGACTGGTTTCTCGCCTCCATTAGTAGTAAGTCATCCCACTCCATTTTTCATTTGATTTCTGGTTTTTAGAACAATCGATCCAAGTCATTTATCAACATTCAACTAGAGAGACTGATATTTGATTCATTTAAAGTTTAATGTTATCCATCATCCTTCCTCATTCACAATCATATCATCAATGGGAAAGAAGAGAAACTCAATCAATATAGTAAGGTCTCCAACAATGACTTCTAGATACAATTGTAATTTAAGTAGTCCTAAAGATAATAATTTGACCTTATCACAACTGACACAAGGATACAAAGTTACATTTATGTGATCTCCTCTTGATCAGAATCCATTTGATCAAATTTATGAAGACAATGCATCTCATAATATCATTGATGATGTTGAACAATAAAATAATATGAGTCCTACCTACAGATTATATATCTCGATTTCTATCTGCTGGATCTGATAGTGGATAAAATTTGAAATAGGCTATAGTAGAACATATTCTAGTGTTGGGTCTACTTCACCTCATAACCAACTATTAAATTGACAAAGAACATAAACAGCTTGAGAGGAAGACCCAATCTGTTCATATGATTGATTTCCACTCATTTAAAACTTTCCCAAAGCATTAAATCAATGTAAAAGAAGAATAATAGGAGCATATTTCTGTGCACTATTAAATGTTTGTCCTTCGAAAAGATCACAATGATTATATTCAACAATATGAATACCCAACCCCTTTGCGAATTGTCTGACAATAGTGCATTTACAATATCATTTCTTCATACTTAGATGATCAACATGCCTGTAACAAATCTTGTCACCTTCGAGAATCACCTCTAACTGTTCAGACCCAAAATGCACTTTGGCAGACCCAAAATATGTTTAGCTAAACACAATACACTTGCAGAGGTAGATCCGGACCAGGCTCTCCACATTGACCCCAAGGACAATATTTCCTCTTTGCTGACCTATTGGTCCCCCAAGATTTCTGGGTCTGAGGATTATGCTTACATTCTCAAAGAGATAGGGAACAGAGCAGAGTGCAAAAAGGAAATTGAATGCTTTGAGTGGGAAGTTTCTCGTGAAAGGAGAAGAAATGAGCAAGGGAAACTGCTAAGCATTTTGATCAACATTTTGGGTCGGCATGGGAGGGTGGGGATTTCAAGAAAGGAATTTAATAGAGCCAAAGAAAAGGGCTATGGAAACATTTTTTTTTCATTCTCTGCTCTCATAAGTGCTCATGGCCCTAATAGTCCGTGCAAGGAAGCCATTGGTGTCTTTGAGTCAATGAAGAGGTTTGGTTGTAAGCCAAACCTTGTTTCATATAATGATTTTATTGATTATTTTTACAAGGGGAGTGTGGATTTCAATCAAGCCTTGGAAGCTTTTGATGAAATGATAAGGGAAGGAGTGCAACCTGACTGAATTACATTCAATTCTCTGCTCTTTGTATATGTTCGAGGGGGGTTATGGGAAGAGGATCATGTATGTTTGAAGAGTTGTTGTATTGAGTAATTGTTCTATAAAGGCTATCCATATCATAGTTATCCATGTACCACCCCCAAGCTGGGCTATGAGGTTACGAGGGTGAAGGAAACACCTACATGATTCTATCTCTGAGCCCAAAACCCATTTTCTCTCATGCTTAGCCATTCTGCTCACAATTAAGCACTAAATGCATCTCATTTAGCCACCCTATCCATAGAAATCTCTTCCACTACCCACACAACACAAGGAAGGCTTACCCTTTCTCTGTTCGATAATCCCTCAGAGTACCCAACCCTTACAGTGCTCTTAAGTGTGTGCAGAAAAAGTACAACTTGATGTATGCTTTTAGAGAACCTCTTGTAACATCAATTCATGGATTCTCAAGCCTTCAGGAGTAGCAATTATACAATGGGTAAAGGTTCTTTCCCAACCTCTGTGTTCACCTACAACCATCTTCCTCACTCTAATGTCTGCATTTCCCTCTTTACAATGTTAATTCTGGTTAATTTTTGTCTGGTAATTGGCTATGGAGAAAACGACATCTCCCTACCTCATGTATGAATTATCCATGAAAAATGAGTAATAGATTCCAATGGATATGAGAGGATTGGTGAAAAGACAATCGACATTACTTCTGAACATAGAGTGAAGGACTCTTACAATTGTCATAAAATTATATTCATCCCATGCTTCCATAACTCTATGAGAAGAGTTTTTCCACCAACCTCACACATGCATTCAATGATTGGATTTAATAAATCGA
Source organism: Larix kaempferi (assembly GCA_027924585.1). NCBI lineage: Eukaryota > Viridiplantae > Streptophyta > Pinopsida > Pinales > Pinaceae > Larix > Larix kaempferi. The sequence continues at coordinate 14,452,132 of BSBM01000096.1, read as the reverse complement.
AATGAGGTAATGGTTCATTAAGGAATATGGCAGCAAATGGATAATTTTTAAGGCTGCCACTTGGCAAAAGAGGATTTAATGCCCCATAGGCCTCTTTGCCTTTTCCCCTCTAGTGGATTCTTAGCTCCTCTAGTGCTCCTTACACAACCACATTCGACCAAATATTATTTTCCCTCACAATATTTACGTAGTGTTTGAATCATCAGGACAAGCCAACCAAATGAACCATATATGGATATTTACATTATACATGCCTAGCCATTTGCTAGTCGGGCATTGGCCTTGAGCTCTGCACTAAGAATTTTTAGTGGCATATCTACATCATTTTACATAGTCTGATTTAGTACATTCCAGGGCCAAATTGGGATATTACAACTTTTGTAATCTTAGAGAATAACATTTTACACATTTATAAGTGGCAATCTCTATTGAATAGTGGTTACACTGTGCAACATTAGTTGGATACTTTCCATAAGTAGATAATTATTGAAATAAAAGGGGGTAACATAACTCGTGCAACTCTTCAACAATTTACAGGGGATGCTTCTAATCCAATGAACTCAATGCAAATTTATTGCAAATATCCCTACACGTGGACAAATGCTTCAATATATGTCCCGTCTTTTCAAAATACATGATGTATTGTAATTTTATTAGAATTTCTTGATGCAAAGAAAAGGCTATTGCCTTTGCAAGCTTTTGTGCTAACCAAGTACAACAAAATGGTGAAAATATGTATTCAATTTTCCATATATGTGTGCATGCAAAGATAGATTGATATGTGCCGGGGTGGGAGGAAATTGGAAAGTTGAAACACTTATGCTGCGAGGACACAATACATGCTCAAGGGAAAACATAATGATTTAAACATCGAAAATTTAACTTCTTTGTACTAGAGAGGTTAGGGCATATTGAAACTATTTTTTTATAGATATTCAATAGCTAGGGAAATACCTTATTTCTTGAATGTTAGTCGCAATTCTAGTTGGACACAATGATGCAATAACGAACAATTTGTGTTAAAAACAACATGCGATGGAGGAGGAAAAAACCCATTTATAGTACAAGACAAGATTGCACACAAAGAATTTCAAAATATGATGATCCCTTGATTTGAAATAAGGTGCTCATCGTTTCCTTCCTATCTTAGGAGGAAATTATTCCCAATTTTTGGATTAGATGGGGAAATTGCCTCTCAATAATAGATTATGATATCCACGTGGCTTGTGAAGATGCTTCTTCTCCTACCAAACAAATGTTGTAGTTTACTTTTTTCTAGTAGTCTATGTTTGGGTGTCAATGAGTGTAACCTTGGAAATTCGGTTGAAAAACTAAATTTATATATTATGGGCTTACAATTTCCACCTTCTCTTCCAAATGTTTGAGATTGTTGATGTCGATTACATGATGTATGCTAATTCCAGGTTGTCATTTCAATGAAAATGATATTTGGTACAATAGCTTGCAAAATTGTGTAAGCGCTGTACAAAATAGAGAAAACATTGTGTTGTTCATGTTTTAACAATTGGCTATTCATGTGTAGATAGGCTTTTATAGCCACCTAGAATGATGCTGGACCAGATATCTTTTGGAGTTCTAGTTTTTTCCAAAGTACTAAGAAGACTTTGGCATGTATTTGTTCCAAGTGTTCTACAAAAACAATGATTTTGTCATGCATTATTTGTTAATTTGTCATAGGAGTGAAGAGGGTTCTTCAAAAAAATTTCAACACAAGAGATTGAACTCCATACCAAATTTGGAATAATGGCCATTGAAACATATGGAGCCTTGTTGTAGTTATGTTGGATGATGTGGAGATACTTGTTGCAATGCTTACTAGATTGATGATATCCTGCAAAACATGTACAAGTGTGCTATTTAGAGCTTTGGTTTAACCATGGGGTCGAGGATGAAAGAAGTATAAAACTTATCTGTTTGTTGAGCACTTTTGATAAGCACTAACCAAAGTGGGGAAGAAAGTGGGAGTGCCAATCCATGATGGTTAATGATAATCCATTATGTTTCTAGACTTGTTGGAAGAATAATGTTGCAACTCTAGTTGCATCAATGGTTTTAAGGGATGGAACTTGCTATTTTGGAGAAAGAACATAATGCTACAAAGATACATTCATGCTAGCATTCTATCATAGGTTATATGCTTTTGAAACCATATGAATGGATTCCCATTTTTGTGAATGCACTTATATAGGTTGGTACTGATGAAGCCTTTAATTCAGAAGCCTCATGTTGACTACACAAGGAACACCACTGATATAATTTATAACATTGTCCCCATGTCTATTTAGTAGAAGTATCTTTGAATATGTTGAAGAGGCTTGTGAAATCCAATTGTTCCCCCGATGAGGATAGATGAGCCTCCTTGAGCAATTGATTAAAGGTAGTGCTCCTTGGTAAACATGACTATTGCAACTTGTATAACATCCAGTCTCAAAGATTATAATGTAGGTGATGTTCCTAATAGATAATTTATAATTGTTACAAATACAAGATAATATCTTCAAAGTACACATTATCTTCAAATGTAAAATAAACCATTCAAATATCTGTACTCCCTTAACAATTTGAAACTAGACAGGTTAATGTGTAAAGTATGTATGAACCTAGGTACAAAAGTGTTGGCACATGTATATGTAAGTATTAGAAAACACATAAACAATAACACGGGACAGAACAAGAGCATCAATGTATATAAAAACAATGGATTTGCACAAAAAGGATAAAATTTTCAAATTTGTGGAAACTAAAGAGCTTGAAATCCTTAGTAAATGTAAAAATTAAAATAAACCATTCAAATATCTGTACTCCCTTGATAATTACAAGTGCCAAGATTTTTTTAAACCTATGTGTAGAAGTGTTGGAAATGTCCAAGCACAAAAAAACACAGAATCAATGAAATATGCCAAAATGAGAACATGCGTGCAGGACAACAATGGATTTCCTTGAAGAGGTTGCCTAATGTTTTAAATGGACATGAAGCCTAATCTTTCCTGGCTAGATTCATCATCCTTTTCTAATAGCTTAAGGTTAGATTCTTCAACTTGATTGAAGCCATCAATCCCTTTCAAAGCTTGTACACATGGACACACTGTGGATGCTGGAATGCAATCTTTATTCTCCAGATCTAGTTAAAGAGATAAAGAACTTATACTTACTAGTATATGCAAACACTATGTTCACATGTCAACATATGAATTTTGTCTCTATTCAACATTGACATAGGATGAAAAAGGGGATAGCATATAAATTGGAGGTTGAAGGTTGCAATTGTGAACTTGCAGATAGGCTTTTGAATTCTATCGAGTTAAGTCAGAGAGAAGACATACTTAGTTGTCTATGCAGATGTGCCTAATAATTTGAATTTTTCCTTGTAATGCATGGCACAACAAACTTGTCTTATTTCCTTATAAAGATCACAACTAATATATATTGTTACAATACTTTGTTATCAAAGCCATCATATCCATCCATAGAGAATTTTATGATGAACAAAGCGTTTATCTTTACTAGTAACATTATATTTAATTACTGAAAAGCTAGAATGCAAAATTAGGTCGAATGCTGACTGTTGCTTTTGATGGATCTATATAGTCCTAATTTTAGCAAGTAAACATTGGGATTTATTTCAAGTTTATTCCTTGAAGAATTATTCCCTTCAATTCCTTCCACAAAGGGATGGCCCTTTCCCATGTTGAAGGGTTATCCTTTCCTTTGCATTAGTGAAAGGTAGTTTATTGAATTTATTCCTTTCCTTTAGCATAGAAAATGAAGATTATCCCAAAATGCAATATAAGTCAATCATTGCCTTTTCCATTCAAATGAAAGGGATTGAAATATTTTAATTGTTTTCTTATATCTATGGAATAATGCTTCATTTTGTGTTGTGAGAACCGACAAATTCTCATTTTCTTCATTTTATGTTTCTGTGTCTGCTGCATGTGGTCTTTCCGTGTCTTTCATGAGTTGATTTATTGTTTGTTCAACTACTTCGTTATGGACAGTCTTGATTATTGTATTTTGTTGTTTCTTCAAGTGCTTGAAAGAAATCTTCCATAATTGGCTTCTATGATGCATACCCGATAGTTACAAGAACATGCATCCTTCATAATAGGTGTGCCCTCCTTGGTTGAGTGCTCATATTCTACCTTAAAGTCCTACATTTTCTTCATGTATGAACCATACATAGCATTATGCTGTAAGCACTGATTTAAAGGGTGCCATCCTACTACATCAAATAAACTCTTCTGTGCGCTCCAAAGCGCCCAACTTGGACTTGAGCCATAGTTTCTTTCCACATTATAAAAAATGTCACATCCATATCATGAAAACCCTATGATTGGGTCATCATGGAGATCATAACATGAACCAATAATCTAGGCTATCCATAGCCCCATTAAGCTGCAAACCTGCCTTTTATGATAAAATTCACAAGTGAAATACCTTCCAAACACCCCTGCAAAATATGGGGAAACAATGACCATTTTCCATTTTTCTTGATCCTTTATTGGCCACATGCCTCAAGTTTATGACCTATGTTTTGATTTTGATTTTATTTGAATTGTCTTTGTGTCTTCCAGTCGAGCTTTATAATATATCAATGTGGGTCAAAAATCCTTATATCCAATTACAAATCCCTCATGTTCAAATTAACTTTGGCCCATTACAAATCCCTCATGTTCAAATTAACTCTGGCCCATTAGAAATCCCTCAAGCTCAAGTTTATTTCAGTCTTGTGTTGCGTTTGATTCCTCTAGACAATGACTACTATTCTCCCTCGTTGTTATGGAATATTGATTCAAAATGAGTGAATATTTTAAATTATTTTATTACAAGTTGTCATGCGAGAGTGATTAAGGAAGTCTTGAGAGAGTGATTCAGGAAGAAATAATTGTGAGAATTTGTTTTCACTATACATATCATCTGGTTTGTATCCATGTTTGAAAATGACCAAACCCAAAAATGATATATCTTATATTTGACTGCAAAAACCCCTATACTTAAATGACCAAACCACTGCAAAAAGTTACAAGACTGGACATGAGCGGCTTATTTTCAACAAGACAGTCTGATTTGGTTTTACTGTAAAAAAATTGTGATTCTTAGCTCTTTTTTTGCACATTGTACGGATACCTCTCACACTTCACAGTATTTTCCTAATCATTGGGATATTTTTCAGTGAAGAATGGACAGGTCATTCATGAGTTTTTCATCTTTTTCATCGCGTTTTCAAGAGTCTTCATAATTAGTATTATCTATAGTATATACCATGTTAACTGGAAGAAAGAACGCTAGATAGTTAATGGTGATTAATCATATATTTCCGGATGAATGTTCCTCAACATGGCGCAATGACTGGTAGCCATTTTCTTCATGTTCCCAACCTCAAGTCTTTTTTGTCAAGTATCCTTTGTAGCCATATTGAAACTATTGGGGTCTTTTGTTTTCATTGTATACATTTTCTAGTTTATATCAATGTATGAAACTGAGAAATAATAAAGTTACGAGATTGGACACGAACAACTTATTTCCAACAGGACACGAACATGCTTAAGCTATTTACTTTCCAACTATATGTGTGATTGTTGCTACTTAAAGAATTTAATTTCTGCAATTAAATAAGAGTTTTGTTTAAATGAGAGTTTTGTTTAGTTTAAAACATAAGGACATCAATCACCTAGGGTTTGGAATTTTAACATATGATCTTGTGTTTCCTTGGGTTGAATGCATTTTATTTTTGAAAATAAGTTGGAAAAGATGGGGAATAAGAAGGGGGAAAACCTAGAAAAATCTCTAAATGTAAACTTTTTAAATCAGTGAAGCAAGTGGTTTTGTCTTGTTGATTCAACAACTTAGAGTGCAAGTGGTAGATATCTTTTGCACCTGTTGGTTTGTAGATTTGAAAACATTGAAACTCTAGCCTCTATCTAGTAACAAGAGGCAACAAATGGTTGTGAAGAGTCATGTATCATATTGTGTCTAGGGGCATGTTATAAATATGAGATATAATGATCCAAACTATGGATTTGATATTTGACAAGTTGAATTTTATTCGGAAACAAATCTCTTCTAAACCACAAGGGGCTCTCATGATCGAACATATAAACTCAGTTTGTTTGGCTAACATTTTATGGTACTTGTTCCTATGTAAGAAATACTATTCTCTCTGTATGTTCTTGCAATTGTGGGGATATGGGAAGATCTATTTGTCCTTTTTTTTAAAACTTTTACTTTATTATGCAATCATCATCAAACCACTTATTCACCGGGTAACAACCTATGGGTGGGTAATATTTTAGGCATTTGGTAGCATTTGACAAGGATGTGTTCAACACATAATGCACAAAATATGTTCACTTAACTGGTGGAAAATAATGAGTTGGAAATTGTATGGCAATTAACAGAGATGTATTTAACAAAGAACTCATAGAATTGATTGTTTATCAATATTTTCAAGGAATAGTATGTAAATATCTACAATTCCACTTTTTGCACAGTTGTACTATTATTCTTAATGTGATTGAAGACAAAGGAAAAGTACAAATCAAATGTCTGCTTATGATTTCATGACAATATTATCTGGACAAGAATTATTATGCTAAGAGTATTATTCTTAACTTTAGAGTGAAATTAATGTCAATAAATATTTCTGTGGATAACATAGCAGAGAACACATTATGGTGTATTTAGTCCAAAAATACCCATATTTTTATTTGAATAAATAGATAAGAATAATGTCTTGGCATGTTATAGCTGCAAAATTTTGATATCACAAATCAAAGTTTGCTTGTTCACTTGGTCATTTTACCTATGAATTGGAGTACTTCATAAAGCACTGACGCAAATTCCTTATGGAAATTTATTAAGGTCATAATCATCACATGTATCAAAATGTAGAACATAAAACTAGAGAATTGTTTTGAAGGGCCAATATTTGAGCAATACTTCCAAGTTACATTTACTAACATTATTATCTATAATGCAGGGTCCAGAACTTTTATGTATTTGGTTCATATGGGTAGTTTGTGTCCTGTAATGGACACTTTAGTGAGCAATGTATTGGTATGTTGGAGGAAGTGTTGCGTCCCCATTGACCTCCATGGCCATGGGAGACCCTGATACATTTTTTTCTTCTCCAAATCCGATTGAATACACATGCACAGTTGAAATAGCTCGGGTCCGCAACCCACAACCGGAAATCCAAAACGGCGGATCCACAATCCGCAATCCGCATTTGCGGATGCAGAAGTGAAAAAAATCATAAATGGAAACTTTACCTTTCCGCAATCCGCAATCTGCAATCCGCAATGGCGAACCCACAATCCGCAATCCACAACGGTGAACCCACAATCCACAATCCACAACGGCGAACTCGCAATCCGCAATCAACAATTGCAGATGCGTAAGTGCAAAAATTCATAACCAAAAACTTTACCTTTCCGCAATCCGCAATCTGTAATGGCGGACCTGCAATCCGCAATCCGCAATGGCGAACCCGCAAAATCCACAATTTGCAATTGTGGATGCAGAAGTGCAAAAATTCATAATAAAAAACTTTAGCTTTACGCAATCCGCAATCCACAACGGCAGACCCGCAATCCAGAATCCGCAACGGCAAACCCGCAATCCGCCATTGCGGATGCAGACATTCGGAACCATACCCTTACTATGGCCACTTTCCACACAAACTTCTGAGGTGCATAACTCCTCCATCCTTAGTCCAAATGAGACAAGGTTAGTACCGTTGGAAATCTCTTGGAGAGATCTATCCAATGGTGAAATCCATGCCCTATTTGATTATTTATTCCATGTCAAATTTCCCAGTGAATTTCTATCCATAACTCTACTTAAACTTCAACCTTCTTCCTATCATGACCTTCCCCTTCCACCTGACCCACCAAGGGGTTATGAAACACCTCTAGGGCATTCCCTTCCTTCTCAAGGATCAGATCTAAGCAAACAACTCATTTCTAGGTTAATCATACATGTCATAACATGTAAAATGCGTTAAATTAGATCTAACCAATACATCTATCATATGCAAGACTTACAATGCATTAAACTCATGCAATACAATGATATACATGTAACAATGAATTCAACCCTTTACTCAGGACTACACATGACTTCATGTCAATCAAATTCACATAAACATGCATTATACAATTCCATAATTGAACATAAGCAACCATTTCATAATAATGAAACACCATCATTTAACATAACAAGAGTACTTATCTTTGAATTCCGAAGCAATTGGCTAAGTGAGAGCAACATTCCACCCAACCTTAGATCTTTGTCCAACCTGTACTCTTTCAGATGTGAGATCACTCCTGAGCTAGGCTGTGTATCCACTAAGGAGGGCTATCAGGTTCTATCATAGTCAAGGTTCCATCCCAATGCTAAGCCAATCTATAGTTGGGTTTATCAAGCATTCCAGGGAACCTACCCATGCTAAGCCAACCTACATTGGGTTTATCAAGCATTCGGGGACACACTGGTCATTCTAAGCCAACTTACAATTGGGTTTATCAATCATACCAATAGTAGGGTCATTCCAAGTGTTACAACGTAATTTTCCACCTTGTGAGCATCAACAATCTTTGGCCTGCAGGATCCATTTTACTGACTCAGATCCACTTTATATCCTTCAGACACTATTTTTCCCTATTTTTTCCCTTGTACGCTTGCTGCATCATTACAGTGGGTGTACTCGCGAGTTGCATCACTATAGCTCGCGGGTAGCATGTAAAATGGTAAAAATCACTAGTTTATTACTTTTTACTCCCAAAAAGCGGTCATTGGGTGACCTTTGACCCTCCATCTTCCCAATAAATGCATCGATGTGTTCTTTCACTTACCTTTGAGAGGACTATATTTTGAGCACATATGGCTTATGGATGGGAGGGGAAAAAGAAGAGCAAGAGAACTCTAGTGGATTTTTTCCCTATCTTGAGTCTACACTCATTGATCCTTGTAGTTATGAACCCTTTATGTTCACCTTCCAAACTCCTATCATAGTTTGAGTTTGCCATTCCATGGAGGATTGAAGTGGTGGAGGCACAAGTTGATTGACCCAGATCTTGGTTCAGATTGGTTGCCGGCAAGAGTTCGTATCACATTGTACTTCTTCTTGTTTATTAATAGAAATACTCATATTCTTGTCCATTAATGTTGTAAATGTTGTTTATACTACATTGGGTTGCATTTACTTTTAATATCATGGGCCATTGCTATTGATGATGTTAATGTCATTTATATATTATATGTACTTGGTGTATATTGCCTGTCAATACTAATTTGCAGATTCAAGTGCACGGATTGAAAGCTCCAACGGGGATCTACATCAAACGTTTGGATCAAGGTTGGTTACATTCTTCATGATCTTAGCATTGTCATTTATATAGCATAACAATGAGAATTGAGTTAATTTTTGGTAGTCAGCTGTCTGTTGTGGTCTACCCCAAGCCATAGTGAGTTTTCTCCAAAACAGAAATGGGGATTCTGTTGGGGAAAACATCCATTTTTTGGGGATTTTTGAGCATTAGTCCTTAATTAGAGTTGTTGTTTGTCGAAGCTCTGTGTCACTGATTGGCCGTTGAGATACACTATAGAAAACTAGTTTTTTCTGAGCCATTGGACTCTTTATTTTCCCATTTTCCTTTCCTTACCCGTGGGTGAGCTTAGCTCTGCTCGCGTACACCTGCCTCTGTTTACTCTACTGCTCGTGGGTACTCGCAGGTTTTCCTTCGACAGTAGCATACAACTCCGACTTTGGTTGATTTATGACTTTTGGTTGTTGCTGGGTTGGCTTTGGATGATCCCGAGTCTTTGTTGGCCTGTTTCTTAACTGTTCCATGCCTTGGTTGTGACCAGAACTCTTCTTTTCTCTTGGTTGAGCCTTGTTGGTTTTTTACCCATCTTTGGATTTAGCCTTGTTGGTTTTTTCCTTTTGAGATCATTCCTTTGGCTGAGTCTTACTGTTTGGTATCTGCTAAGTTGTCTTAGTGATCTCCTTGGCATATCAGTGACTAGATAGTAGGATTTTGCTTGCATTTTTCATTTCCTTATATTGAAAAATACAAAAAAATATACATATAGTTTTGCATTTTCCTTTTGTTTATAAGAGAAAATACAAAAAAACTTGCTTTTATGTACTGCATCTTGCATTGAGTGCTTGCTACCTTCATTTAGGTTCTGCTTGTGCATCGAAAATATAAAAGGATTGCATTTTTATTTCGAAACCGTTGGATTGACTTTGCATGTTAGTGACATTGTTTTTATTGGATAGATGAGTCTAGGATTTGATGATTTTTGCATACTATTGAGTCATACACATCACTAGTTTCACGACCATATCCCTTGAGTAATCACAACCATTAAAATTAACGCTTAATCTTAAAATTGATTAGACCGATTTTATTTATAGGGTACACCAACTAGCATAGGTTTAGAGCCTTGGAATAGATCATTGCGAGTTAACAATCCAAGACTACTAGACGAAACATTAGGTGTCTGACCAGGGAGTGGAGGAATCCATGGTATACATCGGTGTTCTCAGGAAGCTCTACTCAAACCAGAGTTAAGCACGAGGTCACGGGAGGTTGGTTGAAGAGATATCCCACTGATATTGGCTGAACGTGGGAGATATTTCGAGGATTTGTTCGTATTTGGGGACTCTTGGGGGATTTGACCCTCATTGAGTTTCAGGATCAACTACCCTACCCATACGACAGATCCCACCTACAACTGTCCCCCTGAGCATTGGTTATATTGTAGTGACCATAGTTTCCTTACCTAGGTATCACATAAGGTACTTGCAGTGGTTATGCTGTTTGTGTCCTGAGTCAGATAGGGGTCGGACAACACAATTTTCGTTGTATAGGGACTTGACCCCGTGCACGCAGTGAAGTCTGGGGGCCGTTATAACTGATTCTGTTACCTCCGGCTATAGTTTGGGAGTCTCAAGCCTCTCCTAGGTGAGACATACCGACTCTAGTGTCGGGAGCTGATTTATCCACTCTGTTTGTCTGTTCTTGGCTGTAGTTTCTCTAGGTGTGTGCTTTTGATTTACTGTTTTTGATCGATAGTTGGCCTTTAGGGGACATTTTGATTTTATATTCTCTCCAGAGATATCGTGGCGCGGAGTCCTACTCTCCGTCGATCCCGTCGGTTGGCTGGTTTGCAGCCTACCAAACTTTCACGCCGCATTGCTAGAGGACGCCGGCAGGCTCCCTCCGAATCTTCGGATTCTCACGAGACTTACATCCTAGACATCACGACCGCTACACACTTTGACACGGGAGAAATCCCTACGAGTTCTTCGGGTAGAGTTGAGCACACTTCAGACACCCCTACTCCTCGTCAGGTGTGGGGGGGTGATCCACCTGAGACCCAACCTAGTTTGTTTGGTCCATATCCACCTGAGGACGACTCGTTCGATCCTTCGTTTCCAAATAATTATTTATACGAGATGCCAGAGGTTCATGATGATTCAGGCCCTACGGTCAGCCCTACCGCGTTCTCATATGGTATGCTGAGTTACACCACAGTTGATCCTTCCATTGCTTTTGGTAGTCATGCTGACACCATTCATGGTGTTAGCAACACTACACCCACTGGGGGAAATACCCTCGCCGGGGCACCACGTTATACACTCACACACATAATATGGGGACTGGTCATGTTCCTCCTAACAATGCTAATGTTGGAAGATGACCGCCTCCTAGGGCTACCCAGCCTAATAGGAACACTGTTTGAAACATGACTCGCCATCCAACAACTAACACACATGTCGCCACTCGTCAATCCAGGACCACTTTCGCGAATATTAATGATCCTCCTAACCACGGGGGTGGACATATACTGCATACTTTCGCGTCCACTGTCTCTACTAGTAATAATAATGTAGGAGGTGGGAATATATCTTATCCTCATGGTCATAACGCCACCATTCCTGCTACTAGTAACACCGATGTTGGGGTTGGGAATACATCTCATGCTTATGGTCACCACACGACTGCTCACGCTAATCCTAATGCTGGGGGTGGGAACATACCTCACCATTATGGTCATTATAACTTGGTTCCCGCTACGAATAGTACGTATATGCCCCATACTTATGGTGGCAACCCTTACTACAACACAGTTGGTGCCAGCCACCAGTACAACCCACCTCAATATGGTGCCCAAAATACCTATATACCTGCTTACTCTCATACGGTTCAGGTCGGAGGAGGTTACCAACCTTATGGCCATGGTCAAGCTTATGGTCCGTCAGGTCCTCATTATCAACAGTTTAATGCTCATGGTCAAAACTTTGGTCCACCTTATAATTTGGTTCCGTTCAACCAACCTTTTATGGGAGCCTATAATCAAGCTTTCCAGCTGTAGCTCCCTTTCCTCACATTTTGAATCTTCCGGATCTTTCGAAGTTCACAAATGATCTGGTGTGTCACGACCCCAATTGGCCCCCGGTCCCTACCAATCTCCCTTCGGACATTCCTAAGTTTGAGAGGAAAGGTGGTGAGGACCCGGGTGATCATGTCACAATGTTTCACCTTTGGTGCTCCTCCAACTCGTTGAATCACGATTCCGTTAGATTAGGACTATTTCAACGCACCCTCACGGGGGCAGCTGCGAAGTGGTATGTTGAGTTTCCTGGGAACACTTATAGGGGTTTCAATGATATTTCTTTGGTTTCCTTGGATCATTTCTAGTTGACGGTTCGCTATGATACTGGTACTGAACTTTTGTCTACCTTCCGTCAGAATAAGGCCACACATATTTCTGATCATGTTCAAGAGTGGTGTCGGTGGAAGAGATTAGTGAAAGCCAACATTCCTCCAGAGTTTCTGTTGGAATGGTTCCTCAAGTCTTTACTCCCATATATTTCCAAGGATGTTTTGATGTTTGGTATTATGACTAAGGAACAAGCCATCTTAAAAGTCTAGCAGTTGGATTTACTATATTCTTAGTCTGTCATTTTGTATGACATCATTTCTGACGCACTGTGAACACGACATGAGCCCAAAGTAGTTCCTGGACCACATGCCGATGGCATCGTGGGATACACAAGTACTCGCCCTATAGATTTGGTGGCTAATCAAATGCAAAATTTGTCGCTAAACCATTCTACTCCCGGACAGGTTCACACCTTGTCCACTTCCACCCCGTTGTCTGATGTACACAATGTGCAATTAACAAAACCGTTAGGTAACTAGCAACCTGGTGGTAAGAAAAAGGGGATAAACAACCGTAGGGGTGGAAACAATGGGAATAAAAATAATAGCAATTGCAATACCCCTTAGAAGGAGAATTCCAACCCTCCTCAGGAAGGAAAAAATGTTGGTGAGGACTGTAAACCTAGGAGTAAGGTGAAGTTTCCTTGCAAGCTCTGTGGGGAATATCATCTTACTCACTTATGTCCTCGAATCGAAGAAGCATCGAAGCATTTGGAACAGAGACCAGTTGTGTTAAAGGATCCCCTTCCTCATCATCAAAACATGGCTTCGCATGCTTCTACCACTAGTTATGGACCTATTGAAACAACAACGTCTTCTTCCAATACTAGTGGTTATGGATGTGTGAATATGGTTCAATCGGAGGTTAGTGTTGCTACTCGTTAATGTGATTATGGTGCACGACAACTTAATATGGGGAGTGAGCCTCCCCCTCCTCCTGACAATTCCTTGCACATCGAGAATCCCTCTAATATGCCATGGATATTGAAATGTGTTCTCAAGCGCTCTACGCATAATCCTAATGCTCAAGCCACCCATAACTACTCCAACATGGAAGATTTGGGCCAAACTCCGTGTGCTATGTCGGCTCTTGAAGTTTTGCAGGTCTGTCCTTCTCAAAAGCATGCCCTTTTGAGTACGTTAGGAGTTCAGGATGGGGTAACTCCCAGTGTTATCAAGTTTGACACTATTGATGTTCAACCTCGCTTACCTTACCACATGTCTTTCAATTCCAGGTGGCGTGCCTTTAGAATTTTGTCAAACGTACGATGGTTGACGAAGGTGCTTTTGCATCAGTAATGTCGTTAACTTGTTGGAAAGATATCGACTCTCCGCCTCTACTCCCATCTAGAACCACGCTCACTGCATTCGATGGTCGGTCATTTAAGCTGCATGGAATTATCCCTTCCCTTGTTGTCTACTTTGGAGGTAAATCTGTGCCTATTGAAGTTGAGGTGGTTGATGCGCCCATCAACTACAACCTTTTACCGGGTCGAAATTGGATGTACGTTATGAAGGCTGTCTCATCTACTATATTCTAAGTTATCTGCTTTCCTCACGAAGGCAATATTGTGACCATCGATCAGCTAGATTTCGTTCATCCCCCTTCCACAGCATCCACGGGATCTGTAGTCCCACAGGTTACTGATTCTCAGCTAGCAACTGGGAACATGGGTGTTGGTATGTACCCTTCATTGATGGGAACTTATGATTTTCCTGTACCTGTGAATTTTATCGGAACCATTTTCGACGATGTGACTCCTCCTTTACATAATATGCCGTTCCGGACTTCCAATTTTAATGATCCATGGACTTTACCGTCCACAAGTTCCATGTTTGGAGACATTACGCATGTCGGGATGTCTATGCCACTGTCTGTAGCTGAGCTTGCTTACCAACATATTCAACAAGCCACTGTAGAACCAGATCTCTCTTCTTCTTAGACAATCGAGGAAGATCCCGTTACGCTGCTAGTTTGGGAAGCCAACTCGTCTTGTTCACACGACTTCCTTGATGATACTTTTCCTTCTGATGAATCTATTATGGAGGCCATGTGTGGTAGTGAGAGGCCTTGGGAGTATATGCACCATCGCTCTTATTTCCTTCCCAGCCTTGAGCTCACCGAACATGAAGAGTTTAGGATGACTCTAGCAGAGATGGTTGGTCACCCTATGGCTCTTTTAGGGTCGCATGATATTTTTGCGAAGGGGAATATGGCTAATATTTCCCCGACTACTTCGATCAACATCTCTCGTACTCCTGGAAAGATAGATAATGTTTACATCAGTGACGATTGCACTCCTGAGGAGATTGCTATCTACACTGAATTATTTACAGAACTCCGGGAAGCTTTCGCCTGGTCATATGAGGAGATGCCAGGAATAGACCCCCGCATTGTTGAACATGAGATTAGAACGTGTCCCAACACTAAACCGGTTTGACAACGCTTACGTGTTGTGAACCCTAGGAAGACAGCTGCTATCAAGGCAGAGGTGGAGAAATTGCTCAAAGCTGGTTTCATCTACCCTGTTCCCCTTACCGAATGGGTGTCAAATCGCGTTCCTGTAGATAAGAAGTAGGGAACGATCCACGTATGCATTGATTTTAGAGATTTGAACTGTGCATGTCTGAAAGACAACTTCCCCATGCCATTCATCAATCATATCTTGGATGCTTGTGCGGGAAGTGAGATTTTTTGATTCATGGACGACTTTTCAGGGTATAACGAGATTCAAATCAAACCTGAGGACCAACATAAGACAACTTTCATTTGTCCTTGGGGAATGTTTGCATATCAGAAAATTCCCTTCGGCCTTAAAAACGCCGGAGCTACGTTTCAGCGTGCCATGACCTATGCCTTTCACGATCTTAAAAAGATTATGGAGGTTTTCTTGGATGATCCTTTCGGCCATTCTCGCAAGAGAGTGGACCACCCCAAGCACCTCTGCATGATCTTTGAACGATGTATACGCTACAAGATTCGATTGAATCCTAATAAATGCATCTTTGCTGTAAGGACTGGTTTCCTTCGGGCTTCATAGTTTAGAAAGAGGGTATTAGAGTCGATCCTCTTAATGTTGAGGCAATACTTCAGTTGCCTCCTCCGTGCAACTTGTTACAACTTCAGAGACTCCAAGGGAGAGCCACTTTTCTACGCCGTTTCGTAGTCAAGTATGCTAATATTACCAAAGGTTTCGCATGCTTATTGAAGAAAGGCACACCCTTTATCTGGGATGAGCGAGCCCAACAGTATTTCGACGCCCATAAGAAAGTTTTGGTATCGGCCCCTATGCTTAGTCCACCAGACTTCGCATGAGATTTTATCCTTTATGTGGTCGCGTCTCAAGAGACATTTGGCATGGTCTTGGTTCAGGTTGATGATGCACTTGTCGAGCATGTCATCTATTACCTCAGTCAAAATCTAGTAGACGCTGAACTCAGATATACTCATGTGGAAAAGTTGGCACTTTCCACTGTTCATTCAGTACAACGGTTACGACATTACATTTTTCTTAGAACAACCATAGTTGTAGCGCATATCAATCCATTTCAATTCATGCTATCACGACGCCTTATAGGGGGGAAGTACAATAAATGGATTGTGATCCTTCAGAAGTTCGATCTTGATTTTGCTTCGGCAAAATCGATGAAATCGTTGGTGTTTGCTGAGCTTATGTCGGACCTTCCGAGACTTGATGAGGATGTCATTCATGAAGATTCCTTTGTGGATGAGCACTTATTTCTTATCTCATTCGAGGACCCTTGGTATGGGGATGTCATTGTATATCTCCAAACTTTGAAGTTTCCTCAGCATTATTCATGAGGCGAGCGACGACGTGTGAAACATCACGCTAAATATTATACTATCATCGGTGACACTTTGTATTGCCGAGGAAAGGATTCTATTCTCCGTCGTTGCTTGACTCACGAAGAAGTGGAGTGAGTGCTTAACGATTGCCATGCAGGGCATGTGGTGGTCACTTATCTGGGCTTGCTACAGCCCAACGTATTATGCGAGCCGGTTACTTTTTTCCTTCGATGTTTAAAGATTGTATTAATGCCGTGAAGAGATGCCACCCTTTCCAGGTGTTTTCTCGGAATATATGATTGCATCCAGCGCCCCTTCATCCGGTCGTCACCATCGGTCCCTTCACCAAGTGGGGGGTGGATTTCATGGATTGCAAACCAGCTTCGACTGGGGGGAATCACCATATTATAGTGGCCGTGGACTACTTTTCCAAATGGGATGAGTCCATGCCTACCGTAAAAGCCGATGGTTCTACAGTAGCCCATTTCGTGTTCAATCAAATTATCACTCGGTTCGGTATTCCGAAAGAGATTGTCATTGACCATTGTAGTCACTTTCAGAACAAGATGATGGAGGATTTGTCTCTCAAGATTGGGTTTTGTCAAGAGCACTCATCTTCTTAATATCCCTAAGAAAATGGTTAGGTTGAAGCAGTTAATAAGTCTTTGAAGACCATTCTCCAGTGTACCATCCAACAAAGTAAGAACAACTGGAACATCATGTTATATCTCGCTTTGTGGGCGTATCGAACCACAGTCAATACTGCCACCGGGTTCTCACCATTTCAGCTAGTTCATGGTGTGGAGTCACTTTTACCGATTGAATACGAAATCCCTTCACTTAAAATGGCCATACAGCTCCTCCCTGATATGACGAGTCTTGAGCAACGTTTAATCCACCTTGAGAAGCTTGACGAGCAACGTCGGGATGCCGTTGTGGCTATAGATTCCAACAAATGTCGTGTCAAGATTCAATATGATAGGTCTGTCTGTCCCCGAAAATATGCCGATGGTGACTTGGTCCTCTTATATGACCAAGCTAAAGAACCCCTGGGGGCAGGCAAGTTTAACCCCATGTGGCACGGTCCTTACATTGTGAGGCGTGTCCTGAAAAAAGAAGCCTATGAATTAGAGGATTATGAGGGGAATGTCTTGAAGGAGCCTAGGAATGGGCTCTACCTCAAGTGGTATTACGCTTGAACCTTTAGTTCGAGCTAGTGCCCTTTGTATACTATTGTATAGTAATTTATGTACATAGTTTAGTTTGCTTTTGGTTTTTGGGTCTGCTGATTTGCTTCCGTTTGATTGACAGATGTTAGTGGAATCTCCTACATTCTTAGGTTTCATGGATGGTGCTAGCCATCATACGTAGCAGCTTGCTTCTGCTTCCTGGGTTATTTTTTCGCATGACCATCTAGTTGTGTCTTTAGGAGGTGCTTGTCTTGGTCCTACATCTAATAATGTGGCCGAGTATAGTGCTGTGATTGAGCTACTTCGGGATGCTATTTCATATGGCATCCAGTCTTTAGAAGTCCGCTTGGATTCACAACTAGTTGTGTCTCAGTTGAATGGGAAGTACCATGTGCGAGATCCTACGCTACTACGGAAATTCCTAAGGGTAAGAGTCTTGGAGCGACATTTTGTTTCAATTACGTAAATTCACGTTCCAAGAAGTGTTAATCATATATCTGATGCATACGCTAACTATCTATTAGATTGGAATTTGTCACATTCATAATGAAGCACACAAATAAAAGAAGACATTCACACATTTGTACATACACACATATAGTAGAATTGGAGAACCAAAGTTTTTTATAAATAATATGTCCAAAATGGTAGTGTCATGATACAAAACTGGAGCCCGTAGCCCTAAAAAATATACATATCGATACAAAAATGAGATCGTGAGATATCTACTCCCTACGAGCAGGCCTAGCTGCCATCCCGATAGGATGTGTCTCATAGAAGTACTGTACTGCATTTTCTATCCGCTGTAGCAGTCGTACCCAGTTACCCGACACCCCCACTAGCTAGCACTGCATAGCCTCTGGCAGGTGCACCACCTATGCCTGTGGTAACCTGGCAGTCATCCATGATATGTTGGGCTGCAGAGTCTATAGTGTTCGCTCTACTGCAACACCTACCATCTCATCACCCCTTCCCCGACAACAATGTCTCGGGAAACCATCGGGTCTCACTGGGCCCTTGTTTGCGAGCAAACAGTCAAACATTAATACATGATACTACCCCCAAAAATATTTTTGCATTTACATCTATAATAAAAAATCCATAAAAATTTAACACACAAAAAACCTAAAAAGAGTACTCACCGATGTCTCCGAATGCTGCATCTAGTGGGAGCGGCATGTCTCGGTCCTACCGAAAGTCTATCCCTGCATAGGGGTAGTCATCTATCGCTATGACCTGTCGATTCCACCAATGAAAGAACTCCTCTGTATATGGTGATGCCTAATGGTCACCACCCTGTCGCGTCAAGACCTTAGCCCACCGGGTCATGGATGCGTCGCAGAGACTATGAGGAGGGACCTCAACCCTCAAACTAAGCCTCGGAACCCACTCGAAGAAGAAGCTGCACAAAATAACGCCATACGCGAAGTTTTTCGCATACACCTGCTTGCACTCTGTTAGCTGGGTCTTCATGGACCCCAATAGCGTAGTACACCATTCAAATATCATAGGCTGCATGCACTGTGATGCATAGAACATAACTGGCCTCGATTCCTGGTGAAGAGCTTTGGATCCAGTGATCCGCACTAAAGTTGCCATGACAACCTTCATGCTCAGGTTGACTATGGCTCGGATGGGCACCCGACTTCCCACTTCCCGAGTATTTGGAACACAATACCTCTCTATGTAGTCAGGGATGGTGATCCCACCACCCACATTTTGAGACCGAAGGCTTGCCACCTCACCTTGGTGGGACAAACCTGTAATGAAGTAGATATCTTCCACTTCCAGTGTAAGTATTTGCTCATCTAGGTTGAAGTTCTGTGCATTAACATCCCAATAGTCTGTCAAATGACGGAGCAGTAGGTTTTGGGCCCTCAAACCCCCTATGCTCCAAAATTTGTATAAACCACATGCTTGTAGTGCTTGCTTTGCATACAGATCGTTATGAACGACCTCATCCACTAGGTCATGTTCTCTCTCTCTCCACTATAGAACCATCCTGGAAAGAGAAAAACCAAAAGATTTGGTCAATTTTTCTTTAAAAACTAGCTTCACGGCCGTACCCACGGGCAGTTGTGCTCACAGAGGTGAGTACCCGCGGTCAATGTGTGCGTTGACTGTGCGTACCCAGCCCTACCCGCGATATGCATAGTTACAGCCCATGGGTAGCGCCGTGACCATGTAGGGCATGGCCAAACAAAAAATTTTAACCAATAAAATTTGAAATAAAAACATTGAAATGGAAGGTGGGATGAGATTACAACCTTGCTCCTGACGGTTCGATGATCGGATGCTTGTAGCTCCCGGAATTAGCAATTGAACTTTGATGTGAAAACTAACCACAAAACCCCAAATGGGTGAATAGTAAAAATGAATTGTAAATTGTAAATTTTTGTCACTATTTATAATTTTCAAGACCCACTTGTCTATAGTTTTCGCCATTTAATGCTGTTATGGACTAATACAATGTCATGGAGTAGCGTTTTTTAACCATATTTCTTCTATGAAAGTTGTTTCCGAATGTTTCACACCTACGATAGGTACGTTTCACACCTGGCATATAGGTTGGATGTGATTTTCACATGCATTATGCATTTGACCTTTTGACCACTTTCATAAACCCTAGGTGTGACCCCGCTTCTTAACTGACACAGAACCTTCACACAGTTATAGGAGTGTCCTTATGTGGAGGTAGGGCCTCTCCGAACATGGGTACCCTAGTTAGAACCCTTTTTTGCATTCTGGTGCCCATGCCGTTGTTTGTTCTTAGGATTGGGAGTCCTTTGTAGTTATGCCGTGACGTTGCGATAAAGACTCATACTCTACTTTGTCTTATGCTGGCCATATCCCATAAGGACTCCCCCATTTATATCAAGTTGTGATTGCATTGCATCATCCTGCTTGCTGCTTGAGCCTTGTGCCGGCTCCCGCTTACTCTCTTATTAGCTTGGTGCCTGAGCATTTTTTTCTGTCGAGCCTTGCAGAGCTTACATTTTCCCTCCACAATTTGATGACCTTTTGACCTCGAGGGAACACACCCCCCGAGTGTCCACATCCCACATGCAGTCCTTGCATTGATCATAGGTATGTTCCACTACTTGGGACTAGTCTGCTCGCTATTTCACACTCGTTCCCTCACTTGTTGTACTATAAGCAGTTTATTCTTTTTCAAGCTTTCCCCAAATATGAAAAAGACCAAAAAATCAAATATTCCAAAAAGCTGGACGAGATTATGGTTACTACTTCTAGTTGGAAGCTGTTGTGTCGCCTTTGAACAGAGCATTCATTCCACTCCATACATTATGAGTCGGGACTATAGTTGGACCTTAGGAGATATACTTGTTTTTCAGTTTACTCCACCGATTGGTTAAGATTCCAGTCATTATGGAGCCCTTTGTGGTGCCTCCTGCATCGCACAGTTTATATTGAGTCCATGTTTCCTGAGTCTATCCATCTTCTCATGCTCTTATTCAAAGGAAGTCCTAAAACCAGAGTCGGCCACTCCTCAGATATCTTGACTATTACATGTTAGCCATCCTTATTGAGTCAGTCCATTTCACCTGAGATCTTCCAAATCTTTTAGCGTAGCTGGTACCTCGTGCTGGTTGATGGGGGATGCCTTAATTCCCTCCTTCCAGCGAGTCTCGTTCCGTCGACTTCAACCCATTTATTCTGGAACATGAGGCTTAGAGTTCGGTTGAGTACCTTGAGGCTTGCAGTCATTAGTGGCAGGTTCTCTCACCATCGACATGTTGATGTATATGTAACTTCGGAATGTATTTCATATATATATTTATTGTATTCCTATAAAGATGTATTATTCCTCTATACAGAAGTGTCATCATTTGTATTGACAAGTGTCGCAAGTGTGTTAAATTGCTAATGGCTTATTAGAACACCTTGTAAGGGGTTGGCCCGGATTAATGTAACATGAGGTTATTGTGCTAAGCTAGACAAGTCGACCCCATAAGTTTATTGGGTAGTCAGGACAAGTATAAATAGAGATCTCCCGATCTCTATTTGGATCACTTCAGAACTCACTCTTCCTTCACTCAGAAAGTGGTGCACATGTGAGGAGGAGGATCAGTTGCTAGGAGGAGTCTATCTCTATGTACTTGGGTTGTACTTTGGTTGTATCATTGCTCTATCTATCTTTGAGGAAGTTGTGGGGTTTTCCCCACGGAAACTCTGTGTGTCTATTGTCTCTTATGTTGCTTCTTGTGATGATTGACATGCTTGCTATGATTGATATGCATTGATATACTGTACATGTTATTCTCTCAGCAAAGATCCTAGAGTATCTTGAATTAATGCTCAAAATTTAACATGGTATCAGAGCTAACCTGAGAAGAAGACATTGTGCAGTGACGAAAACCAGGGTTTTTTATTTATTGGGTTTCTCTCCACAGATTTTGGAAACGCAATATGATAGATTGACTCTCCTCAACAAGGTGAATCTATCTGTCCAATCAGAATCCAATTCTGAGCACTTTTTGTTTTGACCCTAAAAATTAGTGTTTCCACAAAAATAGGAATTTCTAAAATCTGAAGACATAGCTGGAGGCGCCTTGGAAAAATCGAAGTTTAGAGCTTTGGATCGAGATTTTTGGCTAGGTAAATCTCTGAGAAACTCAAACCCTAATTTAGGGTCCTCCCTAGTGAACCCAGGAAGACTAAAAGGCAGTTCTGAAGGGTGAAGCTTTGCAGATCTCAAATTCTCAATACACTAGGATGATCATCTCATAAAGGTGCATCTTTCTATCCTTTCAGAAAGTTGAAATTCACATTTTAAATTTTTAGGGTTTCTCTGACAAACCCTAATTCGAGACTAGATCCAGTTTTCAGCAAATCAAGTGGTAAGACCTAAATCTTTTCTATTTCCATTTGAAGTACTCTTTAAAGATGTCTCACCACACCAAGCTTGAGGACAAGCTTGAAGGGGCTGATAACTTCCGAGCCTGGAAGTATAGGATTGGGTTAATCCTGAAGAGAATGATTTGGACTCATATATAAGGGAAGAGGTCCTTGTCCCAGAGGGAGAAGAGGCTAAATCCCTCCACAAGAAGAACTTGGTCAAGGAAAAGAGAATCATTGCTGATTCTATCAAGGACCATCTCATCCCCCATGTGTCATCTGTGAAGACACCCAAAGAGATGTTTGACTCCCTATCCAATCTATTTGAAGGGAAGAACATAAATCGGAAGATGACTCCGCGGAACCAATTGAAAGGGGTAAAACTTCATAATGGAGAATCCATTCAATCTTATTTTTCTAGGGTCTCTCAGATCAAGGAACAACTAGAAGCAGTGGATGAAACGGTGGAGAATGGTGAAGTTGTCATGACCACTCTGAATGTCCTACCCAGGTCATGGGATTCCTTTATCCAAGGAATATGTGCAAGAAAGAAGTTGGTATCCTTCAACAGACTACAAGAAGAATGTTCACAAGAAGAAGCAAGGCTTGTGGCATGAGAAGAAAAGATGGGGAATGAAGATCAAGCTCTCACAACTCACACCGAGAAAGGGAAGTCCAAGAGAAAGCCATCTCACTTCAAGAAATCTTCACATCACCATAAAGAAAGGAGAGTATGCTTCACCTGTAATGAAAAGGGACATATTGCCATAAATTGTCCCAAGAACAAGAAGGACAACAACAAATTCAACAAGAAGAAGAAGGGCAGCAAAAGAAGGTACCATGCTCATGCTGCCGAGGATGATGAACCTCCCAAGAAGAAGGCTAGAGCAGAAAGTGATGATGATGACTCATCAAGTGAAGAAGAGTATGTTCTAATCTCTGCTCTCACAGGTACTATTTCTCATGGTTGTAATGATTGGCTTATTGACTGTGGGGCTTCCAAACACATGATTGGGTTTAAAGAATCTTTTGTAAATCTATCTAAACATGAATCACCCCATAAGGTGAAAATTGGGGATGATTATCAATACCCTATCAAAGGAAGTGGGGAAGCCTCCTACAACCTAGATTTTGGAAAGTCTTTGAAGATGAAAGAAGTTCTTTATGTACCTGGGCTCAAGAAGAACCTACTCTCCATATCCACATTGGATGAAAAAGGTATGAGGGTTGCATTTGTGGATGGCCAATTTCTAATGTGGCCAAAGGGAAAGACCATAGATGATGCAGTGGTGATTGGAGAGCAAGAGGGAGGATTGTATAAATTGAAGGGACAACCTGAACATGACATGGTGCATGATTCCATGGATCCAAGTGAACTTTGGCATAGAAGACTTGCTCATATGCACTATATGGAACTTCCAATTGCAAGCAAGGCTGTAGAGGGTCTTCCTGAAACAAATACAAAGCATGAAGGTGTTTGCAAAGGATGTGCAAAAGGAAAGAACATAAAGAAATCATTTCCAAGCAGTGAAAGCAAAGCTACAGGAATCTTGGAAATCATCCACTCGGATGTATGCGGTCCGATGTCACCCAGTTCTCTGAGTGGGTATGTTTACTATGTCTCTTTCATTGATTACTTCTCCAAGAAGACTTGGGTCTACTTCTTGGAGAACAGATATGAAGTGTTTGATAAGTTCAAGGAATTCAAAACCTTGATGGAGAACCGAACTGATAAGAAGATCAAAACATTCAGATCCGACAATGGTGGAGAATTCACTTCAGGTGACTTCAAGAAGCTATGCAGTGATTCAGGGATTAAGAGGGAGTTCAGTGCTCCCTACAATCCACAACAGAATGGAGTTGCAGAAAGAAAGAATAAGAACAATCATGGAGGCAGCATGGACAATGCTACATGACCAGAATCTGCTTATGCATCTATGGGCAGAAGCATCTAGGACAGGTAATCCAGGAAGCAAAGATCAAAAGGGAGCACACTCCAGCAGTTCATGCAAGGAAACAAAGATTCAGAGGGAGTCCACCCAACAAACAAACAAAGATAAGTGTTTGAATTGTCATTTATTATATATATGATGTTGTTCAGTTATGTACATACTTATGTTCCTAAAGTTAGGATGTGTATTATGCATATTAGGATAATTGCATTGATGAACAAGATACTACTAATATGCAAGTAATGGGTAAGTGGTCTATGGTACTGTACAACATTCCATTTCTACTTATCTAGAATGAAAACTCTTTGCTGACATGTTGAGAGTTGTGCCACTCTTAACAATGTTATGGTAGAGATTGGAAGGCATCTAGAAAGTTACGGGATATGGATAAATGTTGTATTGAAGCATTGGCTAAGATAATTGCATGGCTGTATGACATATTTCTTTATGTGTAAGAATTTGTTCTGAAAACTATGAGAAGTTTCTAATAATGCAATTTAACTTGTTTTGTAGGAAAGATCGTATATGAGCACCTACAAAAGAAGGACTACAACATTTGTTCAGCAACAAAGATTATCTATTGAATATATTGAAGATATTGAAGTTCCCAGGATTCGGGAAGAATGCCATGGTCGAAGAATACCAATCAATAATGAAGAATGATGTTTGGGATGTTGTACCAAGACCTGAAGGGAAGTCTGTTGTGACTTCCAAATGGATCTACAAAATCAAGCATGCTGTAGATGGCAGCATAGAGAAATACAAGGAAAGATTGTAGCTCATGGATTCTCTCAGAAAGAGGGAATAGATTATGAAGAAACTTTTGCTCCTGTATCCAGGTACACTTTCATCAGATCAATACTTGCTCTGGTTGCAGTGATGAAATGGAAGATACACCAGATGGATGTCAAGACTGCTTTCTTGAATGGTGTAGTTGAAGAGGAAGTGTATGTGGAGAAACCACTCGGTTTTGAAACACATGATAGGGAGTCATATGTGTGTAGATTGAAGAAAGCCTTGTATGGCTTGAAGCAAGATCCTCGTACTTGGTATGGTAGGATGGACAGTTTCCTATCTAGTTTGGGCTTTACCAAGAGTAAAGCGGATTCCAACCTTTACTACAAGGTTGAGGAAGGAAATCTAGTGATACTACTTCTGTATGTGGATGACTTGTTTGTTACAGGTAATGATAGTTTGATTGCTGATACCAAGAGGAAGCTTGCTGCCGAGTTAGAGACGAAGGACTTGGGGATGATGCACTATTTTCTATGAACACGAGACCATATATTTTCTTTGCGGTGAACACATTGAGCTAGTTCCTGACGGATCCGAGGAGTGTTCACCTGGTTGCTGTAAAGCATATTCTGAGGTACTTGAAGGGTACAATTGATTATGGGATCAAGTATGATGCGAATCAAAAGTTTAACCTGCAGGGTTATTTTGATTCAGATTGGGTAGGCAGTGCTGCAGATAGGAAGAGCACTTCTGGGTTCTGCTTTAGTATGGGATCAGGTGTGATCTCTTGGTTTAGTAGGAAGCAGTTCTGCGTAGCACTGAGTACGACTGAGGCAGAGTATGTTGCAGCCTGTTTGGCTAGTTGTGAGGAAGTATGGCTGAGGAAGCTACTGTCTGAGTTATTTGATCTATAGTTGGAGGCTACTGGTGTATTTTGTGACAACCAGAGTTGTGTGAAGCTGTCTGAGAACCCAGTGTTCCACGACAGGTTGAAACACATAGAGATCAAATATCACTATATCAAGGATATGGTGCAGAGGGGAGTAGTGAAGCTCCTGTATGTTGCGATGGATGAGTAGATTGCAGATGTGTTGACGAAGCCACTAGCCAGAGTGAAGTTTGAGTACTTCAGAGAGAGGCTTAGTGTTCTTCAGATCGACGATGCTTCGAGGAAGAAGTGATGGAGACATTTGCTGTAGCCATTCCTAGCATGGTGGAAGGGAAATCCTTCACATGGCTGTGGATGTAAGTGTTGGATGGTTGTAATTTCCCCTTCCATCATACCAGCATGATGGAGAGAACATTGATGCTAAAACTGGGCGTTTGGCCCCATAATTACTAAATAAACATTCATATAATATAAAAGAATGCATGAAGATGTATAAATCTAAGAAACATAGCGGAAGTAAAATCATGTTAATATCTAGCATACATTTAGCATTTTCATGACATCCATTAAATAAAGACATTGCAGAATTATAATAGAGAGTACTTATCTTAAAACAAAGTAGTCCCTGATCAACCAACTATGCATCTGCAACATTCCACCCAACCATAGGCCAGTTGTGCTTATCAATCTCTTGATGCAACTGCCACCCCCGAGCTGGGCATGATTTCTACAAGGAAGAAGGGAACAACAGACTCACACATAGCCAGAATACACCAAAATCAGCCAAGCCAATCAACAGT
Organism: Larix kaempferi; assembly: GCA_027924585.1. NCBI lineage: Eukaryota > Viridiplantae > Streptophyta > Pinopsida > Pinales > Pinaceae > Larix > Larix kaempferi. The sequence continues at coordinate 14,425,143 of BSBM01000096.1, read as the reverse complement.
TGGGTTTCTCAAGTTGCTAGGAGATGGAAAGGAAGAATTGCTAAGCTAGTGAGCTCAAGCACAGAGCCATGGATACATCTACAAGATCTATTCAGCTTGGCACCCACAATGCCTACACACCCAACACAAAGAAGTATTCTCTTCACTTCTACACAGTCCCTCAAGTCATACCTTCCTTTCTAGTGCTCTCAGGGTGTGCATAGAAAAGTATCCAAAGCCCTCTTGATATTCTTGAGAGGTTACCTCCTCGCTGGGCTCATCAAGCCAATTCTGTCCTCTTCCACTCCTAAATTCTTGCTCACAATATCAAACCAAAACATGGATGCACATAACAACAAAAATACAAGTGTTGGGCATGAAGAAACGTTTATACAGTGAGATTCCCAAAGATGGGGTTTCCCTGAGCTTCAAAAGAGCGTGGGTAAGCATAAACGAAATGGAAAGTGGGGAATAAACCCCAGGAGAGCAGAATCATTTTCAGAAAACGCTCATGGGCATTTCGTGGGCAGAAACGGCCTCCATAACCCCAAAAATCATGGCTCTCTTCCTCCCAACCACTATGCAATATAAAAACGAGCTCCCAGGCATGGAAAAATGCAGGAAATGGTGAAAAACGTGTAGGGAAAGACCCAGCTAGCTCAGACTGCATGAGAGAACCAAGGCAATGGGTTAAGAATGGCTTTGGGCACCATTTCGTGGGTGTTTTCTTGCCCAAGGAGACACAATACGATTTCCCAGGTTGATGGCTTTCCCATGCACGAAATTGGCTGCCATACCTCTTCATTCCCAAGGCATTAACTGCCTCAACCAACTCCTGGAAGAATTTAATGATTGGGTGCATAAGCCAAAATGGGTAGTTGGGATTTATGGGTTTTCTCAATGAAATGGATTAACACCATGGGCTCAAGGGTTTGAATATTTTCCCTCCCTATTCCTTGTAGAATCATGCCCCCATCTCTTTGCTGCATTGCATAGCTAGTTGTGGGCATTTCATTCAATTTCATATTTACATGATGTCTTCATTTACATTGTGCCTATCTAGCACAAGAACCATAGGCATCTATTTTTAATTGCCAACACATAAAATGATAAATCAATGGTGGGGCCTTGGCCTTGAGCTCCTCACCATGATTAAATAACAATATTTACATCATTTACAATCTTAATTCAATAGGGTCAAGATGGGGACATTACAATGATGAGCATCAGGATGATGTTCTAGTTTATGCTCTGTATGATCAGTTGGATCATTTACATTTGTATGTATGTGTACGCATCATGTTGGATGTTGGATATGATCGGTTGGATCATTTATGTATGTGCGCATCATGTTGATGCTGGATATGATCAGTTGGATCATTTATGTATGTATGCATCATGTTGGATGCTTGGACCATGTATCTGTATATGTATCAAGTGGATACATTGTATGATCAAGTAGATCATGTATGTTGATATGTATCAGGTAGATACATTGTGTGGATCATGTATCTATGTATGTATCAGGTGGATACACTATGTATGGTGATATGTATTAAGTAGATACTTAGTATGCATCAGGTAGATGCATTGTATGATTAGGATGATCGTGGATGACGAGCTTATCCAAATGACATGCATCAGGACGATGCAATGATGATGATCAGGATGATCATGTGTACATCAGGATGATGTATGGAGAGTATCAGGTTGATACTCTGTGGCCGTGGACAGGTTGTGCAGATGAGCATGTAAGTAGACCTAGGAGATCTGGATAGGATGAAAAAGGCCTTAGATTCTCTTTCGAGGCATTGCTCTGGGAGGACATGTAAGTAGACCTGGGAGATCTGGACAGGATGAAAAAGGCCTCAGCTTCTCTTTCGAGGCATTTTTCTATGGCATGTAAGTAGACCTGGGAGATCTGGACAGGATGAAAAAGGCCTCAGATGCTCTTTCGAGGCATTGCCATGACCACATGTAATATGCTCCTAAGAGATCCAACAGGTAGAGCTGTGTGCTCGTAATAGCCTGGGATGCTTCAGCCAGGTTTTGTGGTGGACCACATGTAATGTTCTCCTGGGAGATCCGACAGGTAGAGCTGTGTGCTCGTAATAGCCTGGGATGCTTTAGCCAGGTTTTGTGGTGAGATCACCTGTAATGTGATCCTGGGAGATCTGACAGGTAGAGCTGTGTGCTTGTAATAGCCTGGGATGCTTCAGCCAGTTTTTGTAATGGGTCACATGTAATGTGCTCCTGGGAGATCCGACAGGTAGAGTTGTGTGCTCGTAACAGCCTGGGATGCTGCAGCTAGGTTTTGTGACACATGTAATAAATCCTGAGGATTCCACAGTATGGCCAGTGATGATGAAGACCTGCAAGTGGCGGGCCTACATCTAGTATGAAAAAGGACTAGCTCTGTAGAACTTCCTATGATGAGTAGATTCAGAGATTGATTGAGATAGCAACAACAGTGACGATGACGATGATTCGAGGATGATGATTCGCTGATGATGATCCAGAGAAGAAGACTTGTGCTAGAAGATTTGTGTCGAGAAATAACTCCCTAGTTAAGAGGGAGTGTTGATGTATATGTGACTTCAGAATGTATTTCATATATATATTTATTGTATTCCTATAGAGATGTATTATTCCTCTATACGAAAGTGTTGTCATTTGTATTGACAAGTGTCGCAAGTGTGTTAACTTGCCGATGGGTTATTAGAACACCTTATGAGGGGTCGACTCGGATTAATGTAACATGAGGTTATTGTGCTAAGCTAGACAAGTCGACCCCATAAGTTTATTGGGCAGTCAGGACAAGTATAAATAGAGATCTCCCGATCTTTATTTGGATCACTTCAGAACTCACTCTTCCTTCACTCGGAAAGTGGCACACATGTGAGGAGGAGGATCAGCTGCTAGGAGGAGTCTATCTCTGTGTAATTGGGTTGTAATTTGGTTGTATCAATTCTCTATCTATCTCTGAGGAAGTTGTGGGGTTTTTCACGTTAGGGTTTTCCCCACAGAAACTCTGTGTGTCTATTGTCTCTTATGTTTGCTTCTTGTGATGATTGACATGCTTGCTATGGTTGATATGCATTGATATACTGTACATGTTATTCTCTCCACAAAGATCCTAGAGTATATTGAATTAATGCTCAAAATTTAACACGACATTTTGGGAATACATCAATGTCCCCTGATCGATGGATTCATCCTAGTGTTCGACTTCAACATATTCATTCACACTCCGATGATTGTGCTCTGTGTCTTGATGCCCATTTTCATTATTGGTGGGTTATCTCGCATCTATTAATGGTATACATCATCGACTAGTAATCATACGATATCACATCAGGTTCGACCTCAACCCCTTTATTCACTTGATGGGACTTGCACCTTCGAAGACTTGTGTAGAAGACCCCAGGCGATAGTGGCATTAAGTATGCTACTTATGATTATGACTTTACATCTGAGATATCATCTCTCAGATATCAGCAGTTTGTACTTCTAGTTTGCACTAGTTGTTTCCTTTTCAACAGGAGACCATATCTTACTGTAGAGGGATCATGGCTATGATCACTTATGACATGTATTCATTATGTACTGCCTATTCATGGCCATTATATCAGATTGTTGTACTACCGACATGTATTCAGGGATGCTATTGTATTATGACGAGTGAGCTGCTCCTTCCACTTGTGACTCCATCACTCCACTTATGAGATATTTTTATAATGTATTTCGGCCATCGTAGCATCAGTCTTTGACCTCACACATTAGGGGGCGTCTGTTACAACGTAATTTTCCACCTTGTGAGCATCAACATTCTTTGGCCCGCAGGATCCATTTTACTGACTTAGATCCACTTTATATCCTGCAGACACTATTTTTCCCTATTTTTTCCCTTGTACACTTGCCGTATCATTACAGTGGGCGTACCCATGAGTTGCATCACTATATCCCGCGGGTAGCATGTAAAATGGTAAAAACCACTAGTTTATTACTTTTTACTCCCAAAAAGAGCACATATGGCTTATGGACGGGAGGGGAAACAGAAGAGCAAGAGAACTCTAGTGGATTTTTGCCCTATCTTGAGTCTACACTCATTGATCCTTGTAGTTGTGAACCCTTTATGTTCACCTTCCAAACTCCTATCATAGTTTGAGTTTTCCATTCCATGGAGGATTGAAGTGGTGGAGGCACAAGTGGATTGAGTTTTCTCGTCCATTAATGTTGTAAATGTTGTTTATACTACATTGGGTTGCAATTACTTGTAATATCATGGGCCATTGCTATTGATGATGTTAATGTCGTTTATATATTATATGTACTTGGTGTATATTGGTTGTCAAGATTAATTTGCAGATTCAAGTGCACGGATTGAAAGCTCCAACGGGGATCTACATCAAACGTTTGGATCGAGGTTGGTTACATTCTTCATGATCTTAGCATTGTCATTTATATATCATAGCATTGAGAATTGAGTTAATTTCTGGTAGTCAGCTGTTTGTTGTGGTCTACCCCAAGCCATAGTGAGTTTTCTCCAAAACACCAAGCCATCATACAGTTGGGTTTATCAAGCATACCAAACAAGCTGATCAAGCTAAGACAACCTACAATGGGTTTATCAGGCATACCAAGCAATACAATCATGCAAAGCCAACATACCGCTGGGTTTATCAAACATATCATACAAGTTGATCATGTTAAGCCAATCGAAAGTGGGTTTATTAGGCAAACAGGGACAACAAGGGGGTGCGTTGCTAAGCCAGTGAGCTCAACGATAGAGCTGCAGGCATCTCAAAACTCAGTCGACTTGGCACCCACATTACCTACTACATCCAACACAAGGAAGACCCTCTTCTCTGCTGCATAATCCCTCAATCCCTCTTCCCTTCCAGTGCTATTCCAGGATGGGCATAGAAAGGTCCAGTCACTAGTTCTGTGAGACTTCAGCCTTCACTGGGTTTATCAAGCAACCCAACCTTCTTCCACAGTTCAACGGTGGGCTCCTTCTGGCCTTGTAGATGAGCTCCATTCTGCAAGCTATCCTCTGTGATCCAAGCTCTGATTCTCATGGTTTCTCTGCACTATTTAGGCTTGCAGGTTTCCTCACGGGTTCTATCACTTTGTCGGGGACACTCTTCCACCGGCATACTGGGTTCACACACATGGTTCCTATGGCTATCAACTCTCTGGTATTTCTATTACACAGTGAAAAGACAGTTATATTCCCAGTTATACCACTCAGTTGGCTCTGCGTATAAAGGGATGTAGGAGCAAGCTATCTCTCTGAATCGATGGATCGTGGGTAGCCAGTGTGTGAATGGATGAGGGATGAATTCCCCAATGTCCTTCACCTGAACGGGTAGTCAAACGGGTTCCATGAGTTCCAGATGTTGAGTGTCTTCTAGGACAAGTAACCAGAGCCATGCCTTGCCATACGAAATCGTAGGCATGCTCCATACTCCATCGTATTCAACAACAAGGTTCTCAAACACCCTCTGCAACCGAATTGATGTCATCGGGGAGTTCGAATGAGTTCATATTCAGACATGTGGCAACAAGGGAAACCAATCCCATAACCCCCTCACCTCTCCCTTAGTGGATACGCGTGGACCCTTCTCATTAGTTGCCTCCTTATCCAGCTTCTTGGATATTTTATTCATTAATAATAATTACATCATTTACATTTCTTCATGGATTAACAGCCCATGAATAATCAAACTGTCCAAATACTTGCCTAAGCAATAATCCTTAAACATCCATTAGTGGGGCCTTGGCCTTGAGCTCCACACTAGGGAAATTACACACACTACATATACACAATATTTACATTGAAGCCAAATAAATTCAAGGGGAAAATGGGGTATTACAACTCCCTCTCCCTTAAAATAACACCGTCCTCGGTGTTCTCAAAACTAAACAAAAATGGGAATGCCTCTTTCATGGCATCCTCCAGCTGCCACCTGGCCTCTTCTGTACTAAGGTGCCTCCATTGCACCTTTACCTGCCCTATGGCCCAGTTCCGAAGCAAGGTAACCTTCATGTCGAGGATGCATATAGGCTCCACCTGGAACTCTCCCTCTGGTTCCACATGTATCACATGCCAATCAATGATATGATTAGCACCATATAAATATTTCTTAAGCAAAGATACATGGAAAACATTATGAAATTTCATGTTAGCAGGCAATGCAATCCTATATGCAACTGGCCCTATCCTATCAAGGACTTCAAATGGCCCACAATATCTGGGTGCCAACTTGGCACAACTTTCCAACTTCATGGAACTCTTCCTTGGTTTCACTCTCAAGTAGACATGACCCCCAATTTGAAATTCCTTATGCATTCTTTTCAGATCTGCATAACTCTTTTGCCCGCCCTGTGCTGCCTTCAAATTCTGCCTAATATTCACAATCTCCTGATCCATCTCCTCAATCATTTTTGGCCCAAGCACTACTCTATTCACTGGTCTGTCCCAACTCACCAGAGTTATGCATCCTTTTCCATACAACACTTAAAAAGGACCCATCTTCAATGATGCTTGATGTCCATTATTGTAATTAAATTCCACTATGTGCAAATAGTCTTCCCACTTAGATGGTTTATCCATCACATACATCCTTAACAGATATTCAAGGATCTGATTTACTCTCTCAGTTTGACCATCTGTCTGAGGATGATAGGTTGTGCTAAAATTCAACTGAGTTTCCAACTCTTGGAACAATCCTTTCCAAAAATTGGATGTGAACTTTGTGTCACGGTCTGAAACTATTGCCTTAGGAAATCCATGCAATCTGAATATCTCTCTCATGAAGATATCTGCAATGTCATTAGCCTTGTGGGTGGACTTGAATGGAATGAAATGATCTACCTTCGATAGCTTGTCCACCACCGCCATGATTGAATCATGCTTCTTCACTGTCATTGGAAACCTTGTTATGAAATCCATAGAGATCACTTCCCACTTCCATTCTGGAATGGGAAATGGCTGCAACAATCTTGCTGGATGTTGGTGCTCTGCCTTGACCTGTTGGCATTTATGACATCTAGCAATGTACTCAGATATGTCTTTCTTCATACCATGCCAAAAGTACTGCTTCCTTGCCGCTATTATAGTCTTCTGATATCCTGGATGTCCTAAGTATGGTCTTTGATGTATCTCATCCATCACCAACTTCTTCAAATCTGCACTGTTTGGAATGTACAGTCTGGTGTTTTGATAAATGATAACATCACTTTCACCCAGTTGATATCTTGCATACCTCTCTTCTATAACATTCTGCTACAATTTATCTTTGGTTTGAAGGTAGACCTCATCACTATCTTGAGCCTATAAAATTCTTTCCTTCAAATCTGATTCACACCTACTTATTTCTGCAATGTGGAATCTCCTGTTGAGTGCATCAACAACCTTATTCTCCCTACCCTTGACACGCTTAATTTCCAAATCGAACTCACAAAGAAAATCCATCCATATACTTTTCCTTGCATTTAGATTTGGCTGGTCAAACAAGTATTTCAAACTCATATGATCAGTTCTGAGCTCAAATATTCTTCCCAAGAGATAATGCCTCCATCTCTTGAGAGCATGAACTATGGCTGATAGCTCTAAGTCATGGGTGGCATAGTTCCTTTCATGATCCTTCAGCTTCCTTGACTCATAACAAATCACAAACCCTTTTTGCATTAGCACTCCACTGAGTCCTTCAATGCAAGCATACGGGCATACCACAAAATCCTTACTAGGATCTGCAATCTTCAAAACAGGTGCAAGAGTAAGCAACTCCTTTAACTGCTAGAAAATTCTTTCACATTTTTCATACCATGTGAATTTGATGTCCTTCCTCTACAAGGAAGTAATTGGATGGGATATCTTGGAGAAGCCTTCAATGAACCTCCTGCAGTAACCAGCAAGGCCCATAAAATATCTAACATCTGCTGCATTCCTGGGAGTGGACCAATCCATTATGGCCTCAATATTCTCTGGATCTACTGCAATTCCCTCCGTAGATATTATGTGACCCAAATACTGCACCTTCTCTTGATAGAAGTTACATTTACTCATATTAGCATACAACTGGTGTTCCCTAAGCACCTGCAATACCATTCTCAAATGCTCATCGTGTTCTTCTTCATTCTTTGAATACACAAGGATATAATCAAATAATACAATCACAAACTTATCCAAGTACTTACTGAAGACACTGTTCATGAGACACATGAATGTAGCAGGTGCATTGGTAAGACCAAATGGCACTACTGTAAATTCATAATGACCATACCTAGTCCCGAAGGCTGTCTTATTCCTTTATCCTCACCTGATGGTACCCAAACCTCAAGTCAATCTTCGAAAACACTCTAGCTTCCTTCATTTGATTGAAGAAGTCATCAATCCTTGGAAAGAGATACTTGTTCTTAATTGTCACTTTATTGAGCTTCCTGTAATCAATACATAGCCTCAATGTTCCATCCTTATTCTTAACAAACAACACTAGTGCACCCCATGGGGATACACTCGGTCTGATATATTCCTTGTCCATTAATTCCTGCAGCTGCATCTTCAATTCTACTAACTCTGGTGTGCTCACTCTATAAGGAGCTTTATAGATGGGTGCTACTCCCGGAACAAGATTAATGGAAAATTCAATATCTCTCTTGGGTGGCAATCTTGGAACTTCATCTGGAAACACATCCTGAAACTCTTACAATATCTGGAAGTCTTCTATCCTGGGTCCTTTATCTTCTGCTGAATATGATATATGCACAACATATAACTGACAACCCTTTTTATAAAACTTCCTCAATTGCAGAGCTGAAATCTGCCTTACTGAAACATGCTTTGGAATTCCTTTAACCAACCTTGGCTGACCTTCATCATCAAGGAATTCCAATGCTTTCTCATAACAATCCACTTTGGCTCTATGCATTTCCATCCAATCCATGCCAATTAAGGCATCATATGATCCCAATGGTAATACATTTAATTCAACATGCGTGAGGAGTCCATTCAATTCTATAAAACACTCCTTCACTACTTCACTTACCTTTCTCTTGGTACCGATGGCTAATTGAAATAGCCAAGCTTCATAATGCCTTACTTTACCAATAGAACAACTTTCAACTACCTTAGAAGATACATAACTATGAGTAGACCCTGGATCAATCAAAATAGAAATAGGCTGCTCAACAATCATACTTGCAACCTCCACCACTACTGATTGATGGTTTGCTTGATGATCATCTAGTGCTGCATAAATCCTAAGCATTGCTCTTTCCATGTCCCCTATCATAGCTGCTCCTCTAACATTATGCAAGCTCCTTGGGTTCTTCTTTGCAGTTGGGCAGTCTCTAAGCATGTGGTTTTCCCCACAACCCCAACACTGAAGTGGCCCCATTGATGTTCTATCCGCTGCTACAGCTGGCTTGAATTCTCTTCTTGCTAGTTAACCTTGTGGAAATCTCCTAGGATGGTTTCTGAATGGTGGTTTGGATTCACCTTTCTTCTGATCAAACCTTCCCTTGGGTTTACCTTTCCACGCTAGTTGTGCCTCTGCTTTACCTTTACCCTGCTCATAGCAATGATCTGCCATTCTAATGGCTTCATCTAAGCTTGGTGGATTTACAAACTCTATTCTATCTCTGTAGCTTTATGGTAGACTACCAAGGAAGCATTGGATCTTCACTCTTTCATCCTCGATGTAGTCTACGTACCTCAGAAACTACAAAAACTTGTGGACATGATCATCCATGGTGTTCTGTCCTAGCCTGAGTTCATTGAACTCTTTTCTTTTGCTATCATAATACCTAGCTGATAGGTAAATCTCTTGGAAATATATTTGAAACCTTTCCCAACTGACTCTTCTTTCAATAATTCCTTTCACTTGCATGAGGTGATCCCACCAAATAGAATCTCTTCCACTAAGGTTATAAATAGTAACCTTAGCCTTTTCATTCTATGAATACTCATGCATTCTGAAGTATTTCTTCATTCCAAGAATCCATGCCTCTGCTTATTGACCTTCTTTGCTTTCACCATCTGAAGTGGGAGGTCTTGCCTTCCTAAATTCACCCCGTGGAATACTTCTGTGCCTCTTCCTTCCCTTACTCTAGCTGGCAGTGCGTCTTGGGATCTCCTGAGAACCCTTAGAATCATCTAACCTGCTAGAAGAGAATTTAGGAGAGGGAGTCCTGTGCCTTCTGCTCACAAAACCCCTTATAGGGCTTGGAGTTCTTTTCATAGAACAACCCCTAGACTGACTTTCTGCATTCCTTTCCTCTCGGCCTTCATGGATCGGGTTAAAACCACCGTTAATCCTTTGTTGTAAGTATGTAAGACTCTGCAAAATGGCCGCGTTGAGTTGATGTTGCTCTTCTTGCGCTTTCATCATTCGCTCATTAAAACTTACCATAGTCTCAACTAAGTTTGAGGGCGTTAATTGCTCTCTTCTTCCATCAGACTCGGCCTTTGTATGTGCTTCTTGCACGTTCTCACCCATCACATCATCTTCTAGTCCAAATGGGTCCTGCGCATCATTTAATGTGACCATTCTTACACCTTTCTGTGCGCTGCACTGTGATACAATTTGTCTTACAACTGCTGCTTTCTCTGTGCATATCAGATACATTCTATTAAATATCACAAGCATGAAAATAACTCTATTATACCCATTCAAACCTATAATTAATCATTTGAACAATCAATTAATCAAATACATTCATCAAAACCATGCCATGGGTGCATCTCTCGAACAACAAATCATAACAAATCATGCATGATCTGGCCCAAATAGCTCCTAGTGTCGCAACTGAAGCTCTGATACCACTCTGTTGCGTCCCCACTGAACTCCATGGCCATAGGAGATCCTGATACATTTTTTTTCTCCAAATCCAACTGAATACACATGCACAGTCGAAATAGCTCGGGTTCGCAACTCGCAACGGCGGATCCGCAGTCCGCAATCCGCAATTGCAGATGCGGAAGTGCAAAACTTCATAACCAGAAACTTTACCTTTCCGCAATCCACAATCCGCAATGGTGGACCCGCAATCCGCAATCCGCAATAGCGAATCCGCAATCCGCAATCCGCAATTGCGGATGCGAAAGTTCAAAAATTCATAATCGGAAACTTTACCTTTCCGCAATCCGCAATCCGCAACGGCGGACCCACAATCCGTAATCCACAACGGCAAACCCGCAATCCGTAATCCGCAATTGCGGATGCGGAAGTGCAAAAATTCATATCAAAAAATTTACCTATCCATAATATGCAATCCACAACGATGGACCCGTAATCCGCAATCCGCAACGGCAAACCTGCAATCCGCAATCTGCAATTGCGGATGCGGGCATGTGGAACCATACCCCTTCTATGGCCACTTTCTACGCAAACTTCTGAGGTGCATATATCCTCCATCCTTAGTCCAAATGAGACAAGGTCAGTACCATTGGAAAGCTATTAGAGAGCTCTATCCAATGGAGAAATCCTTACCCTATCTGAGTATTCCTTCCATGTTAAATTTCCCACTAAATTTCTATCTAGAACTCCACTTAAACTTCAACCTTCTTCCTATCATGACCTTCCCCTTCCACTTGACCCACTAAGGGGTATTGAAACACCTCTAGGGCATTCCCTTCCTTCTCAAGGATCGGATTTAAGCAACCAACTCATTTCCAGGTTAATCATACACATCATAACATGTAAAATGTGTTAAATTAGATCTAACCAATACATCTATCATATGCAAGACTTACAATGCATTAAACTCATGCAATACAATGATATACATGTAACAATGAACACAACCCTTTACCCAGGCCTGCACATGACTTCATGTCAATTAAATTCACATAAACATGCATTCTATAATTCCACAATTGAACATAAGCAACCATTTCATAACAATGAAACACCATCCTTTAACATAACATGAGTACTTATCTTTGAATTCCGAAGCAACTTGCCAAGTGAGAGAAACATTCCACCCAACCTTAGATCTCTGTCTAGCCTGTACTCTTTCAGCTGAGATATCACCCCCAAGCTGGGATGTGTATCCACTAAGGAGGGATATCAGGTTCTCTCAAAGTCAAGGTTCCATCCCAATGCTAAGCCAATATGTAGTTGGGTTTATCAAGCATTCGAGGGAACCTACCCATGCTAAGCCAACCTACAGTGGGTTTATCAAGCATTCAGAGACACACTGGTCATGATAATCCAACTTCCAGTTGGGTTTATCAAGCATACCAGACAAGCTGATCAAGCTAAGCCAACCTATAGTGGGTTTATGAAGCATACCAAGCAATATAATCATGCTAAGCCAGCATACCGTTGGGTTTATCAAACATATCAGACAAGCTGATCATGTTAATACAACCAACAGTGGGTTTATCAGGCAAATAGGGACAACAAGGGGGGGAGTTGCTAAGCTAGTGAGCTCAACCATAGAGCTGCAGGCATATCAACACATAGTCAACCTGGCATCCACATTACCTACCACATCCAACACAAGGAAGACCCCCTTCTATGCTGCACAGTCCCTCAAGCCTCTTCCCTTCCAGTGATATTCTAGGGTGGGCATAGAAAGGTCCAGTCACTAGTTCTATGAGACTTCATCCTTCACTGGGTTTATCAAGCAACCCAACCTTCTTCCATAGTTCAACGGTGGACTCCTTTCGGGCTTGCAGACGAGCTCTGTTTTGCAAGATATCCTCTGCGATCCAAGCTTCGATTCTCATGGTTTCTCTGTGCTATTCAGGATTTCAAGTTTCCTCACGGGTTCTATCCCTCCGTTAGGGACACTCTGCCACTGGCAGAATGGGTTCACACACATGGTTCACATGGCTATAAACTCTCTGGTGTTTCTATTACACAGGGAAAACATGGTTATCATCCTGGTTATACCACTTAGTTGGCTCTGCGTATACATGGATGTAGGAACAAGATCTCTCTTTGAATCGATGGATCGTGGGTAGCCAGTGCGCAAATGGATGAGGGATGAATTCCTCAATGTCCTTCAAACAAACGGTTAGTCAAACAGGTTCCATGAGTTCCAGACGTTGAGTGTCTTCTAGGACAAGTAACCAGAGCCATGCCCTGCCATACGAAATCACAGGCATGCTCCATACTCCATCAGCTTCAGCAACAGGGTTCTCAACCACCCTCTACAACCGAATTAATGTCATCAGGGAGTTCGAATGATTTCACAGTCAGACATGTGGCAACATGGGAAACCAATCCCATAACCACCTCACCTCTCCCTTAGTGGATACACGTGGCCCCTTCTCATTAGTTTCCTCCTCAGCCAACTTCTTGGTTATTTTATTCATTAATAATAATTATATCATTTACATTTCTTCATGGCTTAACAACCCATGAATAATCAAACTGTCCAAATACTTTCCTAAGCAATAATCCTTAAACATCCACTAGTGGGGCCTTGGCCTTGAGCTCCACACTAGGGAAATTACACACACTGCATATACACAGTATTTACATTGAAGCCAAATAACATCAAGGGAAAAATGGGGTATTACATGAAGCATAAGGAATCTAGATTATTTCAAATAGTTTGTCATTATGTTGTGCATTATCTGAAGTATGTGATATGTGGATAGACATAAGGTATATGATGAATATCATGATTAATAGGTTGAGCTAACAAAAGAGGAAATTAAGTTTATTAGAATATAACGTAGGAAAAATAGCAAATGTTGAAGTCAATCCTTATGAGGTTTGTTTTGCATATTTGAGAACAAGTCAATGCTGAATTGTGTCTAATTGTTTTGTCCAAATTAATGTTGAGTAGAGCTAACAAAGTTTTTCCATTTTGCAACCTTACGTTGATTGGTTTGACTGGAAAGATAAGGGCCATCCCTTGTCCAATGTCCCAAAACCCAAGAGGAGATTTATCCCATCAAAATGGGAAGCTAAAAAGGTTCATTTAATTATTCATACCTGGACCTTAACAAAGTTGGTGTTGTTAATCGACATGATGTTCTAATGTTGATACATTTTTATATGAAGTACATATGCAATTAACTATCCATCCTGTTTAGAAATAGGTTTTCTAAATTGGAAATATGTTTAGAAGTGGTCTGATATGAACCGTTACACCAAAACCTCGAGATGTTAGTGATGGCCGCCCACTAGGATCTTAACATCCCACCACGCTCCGCAGTCCAGAATCTGGGCTGGATGTGTGCCCGTATGGTGCTGTCCCCTTTGAGCCGTACGAGCCTTGGGGGAACACTGCAATGCTGACATTGCCACCCGCTCTGTGAATTGAACCTGGGTGGAGGCTCTGATACCAAATGATACAAACCGTTACACCAAAACCCCGAGGTGTTAGTGAAGGCTGTCCATTAGGATCTTAACATCCCACCACGCTCCGTAGTCCAGAATCTGGGCTAGATGTGCACCCGTACGGTGGTGTCCCCTTTGCGCCGTACGAGCCTCGGGCGAACACTGCAATGCCGACGTTGCCACCCGCTCTGTGACTTGAACCTAGGTGGAGGATCTGATACCAAATGGTATGAACCGTTACACCAAAACCCCGAGGTGTTAGTGAAGGCCGTCCATTAGGATCTTAACATGGTCACTAGTTTAAAAAAAGTACTTTTGGGAAAGCAATAGTCTGAGTCATATCTAAAAATTTCAAAGCTGAAGTTACTTGTTCAAGCTTTTGATGTTTTCACATTTCCATTAGGTATCATATAGAAAGTCTAGGAAAGTAAGAGAGCACTTTCGTATCAGTTGGACTAAATATGTTGAGAATACCATCTTTTTTCAAGGAAGTTGCTGCATTTGATATATTTGGGAGGTGACAATTCTTACCAACAATCTTTCATTTTGCATTATATCCGCAAAAGGTACATAGGGCCAAAGTTTCATAAGCCTCAAGCAAAGTAGCATTCATGTTTTCTCTGGATTATCTCTCCTACATACAATTCCCATTTTCTCCAATTTACCACTCCTATACACAATTCCTATTTTATTTGGCTAACCACTTCTACTGAGTAAGTTCATCTTAACCCCAGATATTTTAAGCATGGAGAGGGAATGACAAGAATTAAACTAAGGCTCAAACTATCAGTGATTAAAAGATTCATGCCTAGTTTATTTTATTGTTATGTATATATATTTGCAATAGTCTAATGTACGATGAAATGGCTCTTTTTTGTCTTTCAAAATAATGGGAGGGGAAACCAACATTTTTGGCATGAAATCTAGTAGGAATCATTTTGGATTTGATGAAATTGTAGATGTTAATATTTCACAGTCATGTTACAGTAGGGGTATTTGAGTGTACTGAATCCATTTTTACATAAAAAAAACATTTTCATCAATCCAAATTGCAATTTCAGCAAATATTGCCTACTCAGATTCCAATGATGACAAACCAGAAAAGGATAAAATCAAAGTGTTTAACCGCCTTCTACTTTTTTACATTACCATGATTAAGGGTTGGCTGACTTGTTTTTTATCTTATTTTTTGCATCACTGACATCGGTTTTTTTCATTTTGGTTTATAATATTTGCACACATGTATACATAGACGTGGCACATCTCATCCATAGTTGGCTCTAGAGTGAACTTAGCTTCTCTTAGTGCAATAATTCTCATCCCTTATGTGTGATTTGACACAAAGAAGAGAGTATGAAGCATGTTTTTTTGAGTGGTACAATTCTCTTTGGTTTATGTTATATGGATTACAACATAGTTCTCATTGCCTTTTGTGGGTCTATTGAGCTGAAGAGGTGTGAACTGCCAATTTTGGAAATAACTGGATAATGGTGTAGCAAGGTAGAGAAATGTGGAATATTAAAGGACTCATAGGTCTTTCTTTCTTATGGAAAAGGAGATAGAGAGCTACCTGTTTCCACTGAGATTGCACACCTGGGGGAAGCAACGGAAATATTTCTAAGCTGCTAGGTGTGGCCTTGGGGGAAAGCAAAGAGTTAGGTGCTGTCACCTGATCCCAACTCCTCCGTTTAGGCAAACTCCTAACGAAGCCAAGGGGGGTAGACCCTAAAAAAGAGTTTCTAAGTCTTTAAAGTTTAAGTATTTAGTGATGGGAAGATTATATTTTAGGAGTTGTTTTGAAATGATGAAAAAAGATTTAAACCAAGTATTGTTCACAATTATACATCCACAACATAAAATTGAAAGACAACAACATTTTTTCCAATTTGAATAAAAAATCCATCCATAGCATGATATGATAAACAACAATAACTCAAGACATATAAAAAGAAAATATTTTGAAAATAATTTTGTTGCTCAAAGACCTGTTGACCAACGCGACCTCAGTCGACAGGGGTTCATCTCATTGTCGACACATACCACAGTCTTCCTGGGCACCGGCCCGGGCAGGTTTGAGCCCGCCCAGCAACACCCGCAGAGTGGATGAGGTCTCACCCAAGGATTCTAGGAAGAGAAGACAGAACCATGTTTCTGTCGAGGGAGGAGGCACCTTGTGGCTACACGGACTAGCTCTATTGCAGTACTTAAATAGAAACTTTAAACATTCGACATGGAGTTATAGCATATTACTTAATCGTAGCATTTATCATCACAGCAATAGTAAGCAGACATTGCATCAAGAAAATATAACAACATTCATATATCCCAACATTGCACAAAGATCGTACCAAAACATCATCATTGTATTACTGTCACAGTCATATACCAGAAGAAAAACATAGATCTCTGTATACATCCACCTTCTCATTGCTCGGCTACTATCATCTCTCTAACACTTACAACTCTCATCTATTTATAGGCCTCTGCCATTACAATGTGTGTTCACTTACTAACGAATTCCTAACTAACACTATGGACAAATGACCCAATATTTAACTGACTCGGTCCAAATGACCCAAAAACCCGCATACCGCAGTACAATTGACTCAACATTACATAACATATGGTCTAAGTGACACAAAATTATCCTTTCATGCCCTCATCCAATGTGTCACAGTGTTAGCAGTACTGTGACATTTCCTCATCGAATCGCCTACCAATAGGTCCCCAACACAATCTTGTGGATCACCCTCGAGCCACGTCAACTGCTGGACATCGTACATGCCGTGGTATTTTCTTTGAAGTCTGCATACGACTGTTCGACATTCCTCACCAGCTCTTGGGCATCTATAGATGCTACCTGACTGCTGATCACATCGTCTACGGATGGGTGATCGGTAAGCTTGTCCATGAACAGTTGTCGATACTTCTGTACTGCTTATAGAGCTTCACTGGCCTGCAACATCAGTTTCCCCCCAATACCCTGGAATTATTCCAACTAGGCCATACGTGTCTTCCGTTGTTCATCTGCCTTGGCCACCCATTGTTGCAAGTCCTTCAGTTCGTGTGACTTAGCAACTTGCTCTATTGGTGGTAGGGTTCTCATTGCAGCCTTTAATGTGGCCACGTGGCCCTCCGTTTCTTGCCGGGATTTAGTGAGCTGTTCAACTTGCTCATCGTGAATGATGCAGCCCCAAAATTGTACCGTGTCGGCGGTGAGGCTGGTTTCCTGTGTTTCGAGCTCCATCTGGGTGGCAACTTCCTCGAGTGCCCTTCATCGTTCATCCACCTCGGCCTGAGGCATACCCGGTTTCAGCTGGGCCTTTAACATGTCGTTCTCCTGCCGCAACTGAACAATGGCAGTTCCCAGTCGTTGCACCCGTTCGAGCACGTCGATCTCGGGAATGGGCTCCAGCGTATGCTAGCATGCATCGCAAATCGCCGTCTCTAACTTCACGCTGTAGTCCCACAGACGGGTTTTTTCTATGATAAGAAAATCCTGATACCTTTTAAGTGCTTCAAGTGCACGAACCTTCTCGGCCCGCTCCTTCTTAATGTCAGCTTCAAGGTCATCCACTGCTTTCCGCGCTATAGCAGCCCTGCTTGTAAGCTCGTCAATAGTGGTGGTTGCAGCTTCCTCGCTTGCATGCAATTGTTGATTGCTCTTGCTGATTTCATGCATTCTATCTGCCATTTCTTGGGTAGTGACCCTCTTCATTGTCGCCAACGCCATTGCCGGTAGTTCATTAACATTGACAGTCACCTGGGAAACCATCTGCAACATAGTTTGCAAATCCTCGTTGTCGGTCACAACCACAGTCGGGGGAATGTTGATATTCTGGACCCAGGGCGTGGTGCAGATTGTGACCGTTTCCTACATGGGTACATTACCAGGTTCCTTATGTAAAACAACGTTACACAAAGAATCCTTATGAGCAGTGATCGCAGAGAAACCCTCCTCCACCTTGGGGGACATCTTGTCGGCAATCGCTGTGGCAGCATGGTTGAGGGCTGTCATTAACCGACCCAATTGCACCTCCACTGGTAAAGACATCCCACTGATCGTCGCATGCTCATGGTGCCGTTTTGACCGATTTTCTTCAAGAGCGCGGTCACTATCATCCGCCGTTGGTGTTCTGGTTGACTCGTGATCAAAGTCATGACGACTCTGCTGATCCTGCGTTGAGACTCGATCCGCGGGACCCACCCACGGACCTCCAACGTCAATCTCTACTGAACTCATGGGCTGCCTCCAGGCCTCTGGCCACTCATTCACAATAACCTCCAAATCTTTCGCTGTCACCTTATACTTGGTATGCAACCATTGTTGATCAATATCACGACGAGCTTGTATATGTATGACACTTGTCCATATGGCAAATGCCATGATAGGTTTGAACTGTGCCACAATATCTTCAAATATTCGTGGGACCTATGTTGCCGTGGCATAGAGCATTTCCGAATACAACCAAAACTGCAATTGGCACTCCCGGATTCACTCAGGCTCTCGTACATACCATAGATTTTGATAACGCGCCCCTCGTCGTTTTGCTTTAGCCGGACAGTCCATGCCCTGGTAAGTGTTGGGCTCTTGCCATGCGACTAGAGCAATTAGCAGCAACAACCAACTATATGAAAAAGTGCCTCTACCCAATTGGACCGCTGCGACGTCCTCCATCAGTTGATTCAAGAGATATAGGGACCAGTTCATCTGGACTCCTTCCACACATTGCTCTGCACAAGCAACTATTCCTGAATTACATTGGTTAGGGAAACCTTCCCTAATCACCTTACAGGATAGGATCTTAATTCTCGTGAGTACCGCCTGATCGTTGCAGCTACTAGTGTGATACCCACACCCACCCGATTCCAAGCCGTACTTCTATGCCAACTAACACGCCCGCTTCTTCTCATTTTCCTTCCCTTGAATAAATTGCACTGGATCAACTCCATTCTTAGGCAAGCCGGTAATGAATGAAATCAATTCAACAGTGACCGGGACCTCTCTGTCCAGCCACAACAAACCCCCATGGAAGCATGACAAGAGTTTCTTTACACAGGCACCGACTTCCGCTAGGCGCCCAAAATGCGGCATGTTAATTAGCCCTAACAAGCCAGCCTGCCGCAGTCCTCATGCCCAGTCGTGTATCTCTGGAACTAGTGAATGGAGTGTCTTAGGAACATATGGTGCTGATGCAATGTCAGGGTGGGCCACCATGTCATGGTCCTCATAGCGCAGGTGCATCAATGCTGGACCAATGTCCACAGAGCACTCCATCCCAGTCGGGAGTGCGGGCATCTGCACACGGTATTTCTGTTTTGGGTTTATCTTACGCGGGGTAGCATCCGACTGAACAGGAGGGTTGTAACCAAGGATATTACTAGTTGATAGTCCCAGACATTGGGTGGATGGACGAATGGTGCAAATGGACTGCCCCACCTGCTCCGGAGCTTCGCCAGACGTCACAGATCACAGCAACCTCTTACTCTGTGGGGATTCAGAAGGCTGACTTCCTTGACGCTTCTTAGCAGCACTTGATGCTCCCACCGACATGTTGACAACCTCGACTCCAAGATCAGCGGCGTTCGAGGACACAGCTTCTCTCTCTACAGCAACCGAAACGAATGGAGACTCCACTTCACTGCTAATGTCCACTGTCTCTAGTTTTCCTAGCATACCTCACCACTCCTCGTTATATACTTAACAGCAACTGGCTCAAATCACTACAACACTATACAACAACACTTCTTACTAATTCCTCAGTGTCGTCCGACCGATGCTAGGCCATATTTATAGTAGCCACCCAAATCCCCCATAATCATTACTAGGTCCTGCATTAACTCAACCAAATCCTGTATTAATGACGCAAATTCACCGTCGATCCTGTCCACCGATCGGTCGGATCCACCATTATTTCCCATCACTCGAACAACGCCGTTAATTAACTGTCTAAACTTTTTGGCATTTATTACTGATTTGACCGGGTCGCAACGCTGCCATGTGTCTCCAACTGCTCCGAAATTGCGGCACAAGCCTCCCTGCTTGCGCATTCCTTCTTCCGTTGGTGCGCCATCTTCCACCAAGCAACCTGCAACACACACACCTTTTTTTTATTTTTCTTTTTTTACCGATGCGACTCAGGCATCGCACTGTTCCAAGCCCGACCGATGGGGATTCAATCGGTGACCATTTACCAGCTTGGGGAGTATCGCCCCATCCAACTACTGCAACTGAACTGCTCCTCCGAAGTAATACTACTGCTGCAATATGGACCCAGCCAATGCATCTGCAATTTTGCTGGATGTTTCATAAACTTGCTATCATACAATAGCACCAAGTCACCTTGCTGAAACTATTTACTTTTGATGTGGCAATCATGCTATGCCTTCTGACGATCCTTCTCTACCCTGTGGTGAAAGCCAACGATAAATCGATCCTCTTCCAGCTGTACCAATTGCACTAGACGTTCATCTAATGCTGTGACTTCATCCATACCCATAACAGCCACAATCCGTAGACTCAAAACAATGTACTGCATTGGAATAAGCGCTTCTTTCCCATATACCAGCCTAAAAGGTGTCTGACCAGTCAACCTTTTACATGTGGTGTGATAGGCCCACAATACTGTCGGGATTTTCAGATCCCAATCATCGCGGTTTCCATTGCACACCTTTGTCAGCGCATGCTCCAATACCTTGTTAAAATCCTCCACCGTCCCATTCGCCTGTGGGTGATAGGGTGTACTCTTCTTTTTCTATATCTGCAACTCCTCTGTCAATGTGATGATGGTGCGATTAAGAAAGTGGCTGCCTTGATCACTCAACAAAACCTTAGGGCAGCCGAAATGAGTGATAATGAGATCAATGACAGGTGCCACCTCAGCCCACTGGGTCAAGTAATTTGTCGCAGTGATGATATACCGCGAACCTGTGTGTTTCCCTGGTGGATTGATTGGTCCTACAAAATCCATGGCCCATTTGTCGAACGGTTGTAATGTAATCTGAGGCATCAACGACATCTCATCATGTCGGGACGGTTTTCTAATTCGTTGACAAACATCGCAAGACCACGCAGAGTCTGTTGCATCATTATGTAATGTGGGCCACCAAATCCCTGCACACAGTACCTTCCAGGAAGTCGCCTAACTGCCATAGTGTCCTCCTGCTACTCCTCCATGTGCTTCAGCCAATATATGCACTTGCTCATGCAGCAAGACACATCTGCGCAATATCTCATTAGCGCCCAATTTATACAACTCTCCCGCAATTAGCTGAAATTCAGTAGCCTTGACAACCAACTGCTTCTTCTGACTGGTGGTGAACTCATCTGGTGCAGTACCCGTTGTCAGAAACTGGATGATGTCATCAAAATAGTCATCGACAATGTCAACTTTAAATAGTTGGGCGTCTGACAACCCGTCTTTGATATTAGTCAGTTCCTCCCCTGTATCAATCTGTGATAGATGATCAGGACCGGCATTCAATCGGCTTGGCTTCACAATTACTTCAAAATCAAACTCCTGAAACAGAAGTATCTAGTGGCATATCTTCCCCCCCAATACAGGCTTATTGACTAGGTATTTCAATGCGGAATGGTCAGTGAACATTTTAAAGTGTCCACCCAACAAATAGTGTGTGAATTTCTGCAACGCGTAAACCATGGCTAGACCTTCCTGCTCCGTGGTAATGTAATCGTTCTGCAGAGGATAGCTTCCGACTGGAAAACGTAATTGGATGATCGAGGTTGCCTTCTCCAAGTTGAGCCAACACAACACCCAATGCAGTTGAGGAGGCATCAACATGGACGTGGAATTCCTTACTCCAATCCAGAAAGACCAAGATCGGTGCCGACTCCATCTTCGTCTTGAGTGTTTCGAAGCTATCCTGACATTCCAGGCTCCACTGGAATGCCGCATCCTTCTTCAAAAACTTTTCCATAGGGGAAGTAATCGCAGCATAACCCCTGATAAACTTGTGATAATATCCCGTATGACCCAAATTCGCTCGCAACTGCTTAACAGTGGTTGGTGGTTGCAACCCCAAAATGAGCGCAATTTTGGCTGGATCAACCAAGAATCCCTGTTTACACACAATATGACCCAGCAATATCCCAAACGGTGCACAAAAAATACATTTCTTCAAGTTCAATGATATTTGGTGTTGTCGGCATCGCTCAAGCATTAACCGTAGATTGTCCAGATGATCACGAATCAACCCATAAACTGTCCAATCATCCATATATACCTGCAAAAATTTCTGAATAAAATATTTGAACGTAGCAACAACGACCCGGGAGAATATCACAGGTGCATTCTTCAAACCAAACGACATTACCGTGTACTGAAAGCAACCCCATTCAGTAACGAAATTTGTCTTATGGCGATCTTCCTTGGCAATGAGAATTTGATGGTAGCTAGAGAATCCATCAGTGAATGAGTACATCTCCTGACCGCCCACCCCTTCAAGTACTTCATTAGTAAACGAGGTCGGAAAAGGGTCATGTAAGAAGGCATCATTCAACTTCCGCAAGTCAACACAAATGCACACTTCACCTGTTTTCTTGTCCTGCACTCCCATAGGACTGATCCATTCAGAATCTTCCATAGGTTCAATAATACCAACATCCAACATGCGATCAATTTTTTCCTTGACCTTTTGCTTATGTCGTGGATTCAGCCGATAAGGTCACTGCCGGACTGGCTTAGCATCTGGTTTTAATGGAATCTTCATCTCTCCTAAATCACCCAGGATTCCCTTCATTTCGGAAAACTTCATGGGAAACACGTCTTGAAACTCATGAAGTAACTCAGTAAACTTACTCATCATCTCATCATCCCAATAATCCCCAACATTAGCAAACTTGTGAGTAACCTCTGTGCCAATATTCATCTTGCGAAGCTGCAATGGTTGACCGAACGGAGTACTTGGTACGACAGGCGGTACCACATCACGACTTCCTTCATATTTGGGAATGTTAATGTTTTGGGGATCATCATCGTCCTCTGGCCCTCCACTAATGTTGAAGCATTCCGTTTGAGACTGCATCTGACAATATGTGTGCGGGTCAATTGGGTAGGCCGCCGGAACAACCTGAAGTACTATGTCGCGGATGAGCTGTAACGCATTATTGACATCAGGGTTGGCATATGAAAAGTGAAGGTATGAGTGAAACAGACCGTCAGTTCCCCCCATGTTGTAATTTATCTACGCAATTCAGCTGCAGTATACCATGAGTGTGGCATCTCATCTAATATATGGATAAAAGCATGGACCCACTCATCTCTGGGTCGTGCTGCGCTGGTAATGATCCCATACCGCACAATGGTAACATTGAACAGGTCCACGACCACCTTGGCCTCATCCTCCATGACCAAATCCACCACCGCGTCTGCCCCTGTATCCTCCTCGGTAGCCACCCTGCTACTGGTGCTGAGGTTGGTTAAACTGTTGCTGCATCGGTGCTGGTGGTATCCCTTGCCCTTGTGGTGCATACTGCGGTTGCTGTACATACTGTGGCTGTGGGGGAGTCATCTGTATCGAAGTATATTGCGGCATGAACTACTGTGGTTGCTGTTGCTGTGGTGAAAAATGCATCTGCGGTTGAGGCAGTGGCTGAGATACTTGCAGTTGAAGTTGTGGTTGTTGCACGACGCGCTGATCGTCCTTGACGTAGAACACATCACACATTCTCTCCTGTAGCAAACCATATTCACGGCAATCCTTTTCATCATGACCCATTGACTTGCAGAATGTGCAATAAATATTTCGCGGGGTTGTGACCATTTTCTGCATATACGGGCAATTATAGTGACTGTGCCCAAACACCTAGCAAACACGACACCATGGCATACTGCCACCATTCAACGGGTTTGGCGCACCTGACACTAAATAATGACGAAAATTCAGGCAATTATCCTTCATATGCCCTTCTCCTCGGCATCGCGTACACCATACTTCATCGTGCTTTTCCTTGTTCTTCTTCAAATCTTGCAACTGTATAGTCAGGTTAGCGAGCTGTGTCTGTATCTGCGACATCCTGGCTGCATTATCTCCAATCGGTGATGCCTCCAATCGCATTGCAATCTATAGAGATTCGCTAGGTGTCGATATGTTTTGCTGCATCAAAGGCAGCCGAATGTGGGGTAG
Source organism: Larix kaempferi (assembly GCA_027924585.1). Lineage (NCBI taxonomy): Eukaryota > Viridiplantae > Streptophyta > Pinopsida > Pinales > Pinaceae > Larix > Larix kaempferi. The sequence goes on along the minus strand of BSBM01000096.1, from coordinate 14,400,709 downwards.
CAGTGCCGCAATGAACCATTATTTATGTTGGACGACACTCATATCGAAACTAATCTTTGCCATTAGTGTCTTGAATCGCTGGTCGAAATCCCATACCGTCTCATTGGGATACTGCTTAATTTCCTTCAATTCAGTAATATATTGAGCCTTCGACTTAGGCCTTCTAAATTCGGCAATGATCCCATCCCGAATCTCATCCAACGACTTCTCTGGGGCTCCCATAGGGACTAGAATAAACTTCATGAACCAATCTAACGCACGACCTCGCAGAGTCGTGGCTAACTGTCCTTTCTTAGCATCGGCATCAGTGATTTGTTTCATGGTCCAAACCTCTTCACACAAAAACCAATACTGTTCTGGGTTGTCTGTCGCACTTCCGTGGAACAACGGTAACTTAGCATCATTGCCCGCAATTCTGGCCTTCCTTCCTCCTGTCGCTGTGCTACTGCCAATCAAATTTTGCGGAATTGATGAACTTGGCAGTGTCGAAGTGGTATTTCTTGCTGTTTGTGAGTCAGTAAGCGGAGGTGTGGGTACATTGGTGCCGGGGTTTGATCCTGCCTCTATCCTGGACGTAGCCTAGTCGTCCCTGTCAAGACTATGAGGTCGCTTCATCTCGTGTGGTATTCCTTCGCAGTTTTGTGGTTCGATCGTAGCAGGAACTTCTCCTGTCCTCCGCCTCTTCTCCCGTTGAAACCTCGCTCCTCCTCTTGTAAGACCACTCTCTTCCTCGGCTTCGCTCACAGTCTCCTCATGGTTTGCACCCATCTACCCCTTACCATTCCATGTACCGTTCCCCAGCAATCGCGGTACCCATGGCCTCCACCCACCAAGCTATCTATTGATCAAGGTGCATCTTCAATATAGCCTTTTCGCAGATTAGCATCTTAATCGACAGTTGGAGTGACAACAGAAACATTCCCCTTGAATGTTATGAATATTAAAAATTGTATTAAATTAATCATTAAATTATTAATTAGTTTAATTGAAGGGATGTAACCCTTCTTAAGAAATGCTCAAACCTTATAAAAGGCGAGCTCTTGTAAGCGTTAAGCATCTTATCAATTCAATAATATATATCTTATTCAATATGGATCTCGCTCCTAGTTTTTCTGTTGCATTTGGTATCAGAGTCGTGTTCGGCATCAACTCGTGCGCTCCACGCTCCAGCTGGGATCGTTCTCCACTCTCATCTCAGGATTCCATCTCGCTGCTCCTATCTTCCCACCACCCACTGCATCCATCCGCCTTTCTCTCCATTCGGCCCATCCACACTGCTTCACGCCACACCCATTTTCTGTCACCGCTTTCCCTTCTCTCTGCCGCACCCATCTCCCCCTCGGCTCTTCACCAATCCATCTCGCGCATCATCTTCTTCACTCCAACGCATCCACGTTAACGCGTCCCCCACTCCTGCACACTACTCTATCGCCTTACCCCCCGCGGATCTCCTCTCCACCAGTTCTCGCACCTCCTCCACGCAATGCTTCTCTCCCCCGCACTCCTCATCCCCCGCTCCCCATCCACCTTCCCACCATTCCCCTCTCCGCCTATGTGCTTCCCCATCCACCTGCGCCGCTGCTGCGCCTCCCCTCCCTCTCTTCTGTGTCCTTCCCCCTTGTCAGCTTCACATCTAGCTCCATCCACACCCTCATCCATTCCTGCAACTTTCCATAGCTACCAACGCTCCCATCCGCTTGGGCTCCCCCGTCCACCTCTCGTCCATCCCCCGCTCGGCCTCCACGTAGCACTCCTTCATAAAAAAAACCCTAACCCTAATTTAAAAAAAAAAATTATATAATTAATATTGATTTTTATTAAAAAAATCCTTAAATAAAAAAAAATATATTAATATAATATTTTTTCTTAACCACACAAAAAATTATAGTAATTCCACTTTTTCCAAGTCATTTTCATTTTCCACCCCTCCTAAGCCAAAATTGCGACCAATTATTCACCACCACACCTAAGAAGCATGACGACAGAGTTAAGAGAACAAATGGAGAAAGTAGAGAAGGATTTTCGAACCTTCAAGGAAATGATCACCAAGAGCCAGGAAGCACTTAATAAAGAAATTAAGGATGAAGTCATTCAGGTAATTGAGCAGAAAATAGACGACAAGTTCGACATTATAAGCAAGGAACAAAAAATGTTAGATGAAAAAGTGACTGAGAGCCAGAAAGGTATCGAGGCGATATTACAAAAAATGAATGATGAGGAAAAAAATCATAAACAACATGGCTCGGATATGTCGGTTACCCCATCTTCCAATTCTGAGTCACTAGAACACAACAGGATGAAAGGTACTCAATACCAACCATTCGTAATGTACCCGCCGAGAGCAAAAATAGAGATGACGAAATATAATAGAGGAGAAGACCAATGCGTCGCTTGGTTGAATAAAGCAGAAGAGTATTTCGACATATATAACATTACAATGGACGAAGAAAAGCTCAAGTATGCGTCAATGCACCTTGAAGGATATGCCTACAACTGGTATATGTGGTGGAAGGGAGACAACTTCACATACACTTGGAACTTATTCAAGAATGATTTCTTAAAAAGGTTTCAAGGAATCACAGAAGATGAATTCTTCTCAAAACTTACCAGATTACAACAAAAGGGAAGCGTCGAAGAATTCACGCATCAATGGGAATCCCTCGCTACCAGAGTATTTGGGCTATCCGACAAACAACGGTTGGAAACCTACTTGGGAGGACTAAAACCATACCTACAAAAAGAGTTAAAAATGCATGACATAACGAATGTCGAGGCAGCAAGACGAAAAGCAAAAGCAGCCGAAGCCAAATTTGACAGTTTCCAATCAAATAAAGGAAAGTCATACTCACAAAGAAACACCCAGTCAACTCCAGAGGATGATACAAACAAATACATCCCTCCGCCTAGAAGGGATGATAGGAAAAGACTCGAGAATCAACGAATGAGGGAAGGAAAATGTAGACGATGTGGAGACAAATGGAATCCTAAACATAGGTGTCGCCCCGAGGAAAGCTCAAAAAAATTATATACTTGTGAAGCAGAGGAGAATAGTGAATCAGAAGAAGAAGAAGAAGAAGAGCCAGAAGATGTAGAGGAGGAAACCACAAATATGGCAGCCAGGAACGACGAGAACCCCAAAATCTCCCTAGCAGCCATGACAGGCATTAGTCAACCACAAACTCTCAAGTTAAAAGGGCATATAAAAAATGAGAATGTTACAGTGCTAGTAGACACTGGAAGCACTCACAACTTTCTTGATATAAGAGTGGCACGAAAACTCAAGTTGTTCGTATATCCAGTTCCAGACATGAAGGTGATGGTTGCAGATGGCAAGAAGATCGAAAAAGTTGGAAAGTGCCACAAGGTGAGACTTCAAATACAAGACTTCGAACTGGAATCAGAACTCTACACCTTACCGTTGGGAGGAGTAGACATCGTTTTGGGAGTCCAATGGTTACAAACATTGGGAACATATTCTGCCAATCATCAAAAGCATTTCATCAAGTTTAAGTGGCAAGGGCAAAATTTTAAGCTATATGGTTTTCATCCACCAAACACACAAGTAGTTTCATTTCAGCAAATGGAAAAACTCATTCGAAAAGGGGCATTAGCATACGTAATACAATGTCATCAACTGGAAGGAAAAGAGGAGGAACCAAATGAGTTCAAAAAGGAAATCCAAAAATTACTCCAGAAACATGAACACATATTTCAAGACTTACCCATGCAGCTACCACCAGAAAGGAGTATAGAACACATAATCGAGATTAAACCGGGGTCAAATCCTGTCAAGGATAAACCATATAGGTATCCCCACCACCACAAAATAGAAATAGAAAGGTTGGTTCAAGATATACTGAATTGTGGTGTCATCACCAAGAGTCGAAGCCCTTATGCAGCTCCAGTCGTACTAGTACGGAAGAAGGATGGATCGTTTAGATTATGTATAGATTATAGAGGATTAAACAAAATAACAATTAAGAACAAGTTTCCAATTCCCTTCATCGATGACATGCTGGATGAACTTCATGATGCAAAATATTTTTCGAAACTCGATTTAAGGTCAGGGTACTATCAAATCAGGGTCAGATTAGAGGATATAGCAAAGACTGCTTTCCAAACTCATGAAGGACATTATGAATTCAAAGTAATGCCTTTTGGGTTAACTAATGCCCCTGCCACATTCCAGGAAACTATGAATGAACTATTTCATCCATACCTAAGGAAATTTGTGTTAGTATTCTTCAATGACATCCTTATATATAGCAAGACATGGAAAGAACATTTGACGCATCTAGAAGAGGTTCTATCTCTTCTGAAGGAAAACTAGTTCTATGCAAAAAGTCAAAATGCACCTTTGGGAAGCAAGAAGTGGAGTATCTCAGTCATATAATCTCAAAGGAAGGAGTTAAGGTGGACCCAAAGAAGATCCAGGCGATGAAGGAGTGGCCCGAACCAAAGAATGTTTCAAAATTGTAAGGATTTTTGGGATTAACAGGTTACTATCGAAGGTTCATTAGGAACTATGCACATGTCACTGCCCCACTAACAAATCTCCTAAAAAGAAATTCTTTTCAATGGGATGATGAATCAAGAAGATGCTTTGAAACGTTGAAACAAATTATGTCTTCAACTCCCGTTTTGGCAACACCTGATTTTGCAAAACCATTCGTAATTGAATGTGATGCTTCAGGGTTTGGGATAGGAGCTGTGCTAATGCAAGAAGGTCATCCAATTTCTTTTGAAAGCAGGAAGTTGAACAAAAGAGAATACCTACAGTCTACATACAACAAGGAAATGCTTTCCATCATGCATGCATTAACTAAATGGTGACAATACCTTTTGGGAAGTAAATTCCTAATCCAAACAGATCATAATAGTCTACAACACTTGTTACAACAGAAGACATTAACAACCGAGCGACAAAAGTAGATAGAGAAAATCTCTACCTTCGATATGGAGATCCTACATAAAAGAGGGAAGGACAATGTAGTAGCTGATGCCTTATCAAGGAATGATGAAGAGACACAAGTCTACGCTATATCCATGGTGATCCCATAATTTTTGGATGAAATTCGTAAGGAATATTCCATGAATTCAGAGGTTTGCTCCATAATTAACAACATAAATCAGTATCCGAAGTTTGAATGGAAGAACGAACTCTTATGGTACAAAGGACGTATTTACTTAAGTTCCGATTCCAGTTTTAAGACCAAGGTGCTTAAAGAGTCACATGATTGCCCAGCCGCTGGTCATGTAGGAATTTTTAAAACCTACTATAATGCAAGGCAATCATTCTTTTGGAAGGGTATGTATGCCGACATTCACAAGTATGTTGCAGATTGTGACATTTGTCAGCGGAATAAAACTGAGAATATCTCAAGTCCGGGGTTACTCCATCCGTTACATATTCCAAATAAGAAATGGGAGGAAATTTCAATGGATTTCATTGAAGTTCTACCCATATCAGATGGAAAAGACAAAATACTAGTTGTGGTAGACAGGCTAACCAAATATGCACATTTTTTTGGAGTGAAGAAAACTGATTCGACAAAAGAAACAACCGAAGTTTTTTGTAAAAATGTCTACAAATTACATGGTTTTCCGAAGATTATAGTAAGTGATAGGGATGCCAAGTTCAAAGGGAACTTTTGGAGAGAGTTTTGCAAGCAAATTGGAACGTCTCTTAACATCAGCTCAGCTTATCATCCCCAAACAGATGGACAGACAGAAGTTGTCAATAAATGCTTAGAAACCTACCTCCGTTGTTTTGTAACTGATAAGCAAAATAAATGGTTCCAATGGTTACATCTTGCAGAATGGTGGTATAATTCTACTTATCATACATCTGCAAGAATGACACCATTTCAAGCCCTATATGGATATGAACCCCCAAAATGGAAGGATTTCATCACCAACCAAGCAAGGGTCGCATCAGTAAATGACCATTTAGAAGAAAACCAAAAGGTTGTCCAAGTACTTAAAGAGAATTTGAATACTGCCAGGAATAGAATGAGACAACAAGAAGATCGACATCGAACAGAATGAGAATTTGAAATTGGAGATTGGGTATATGTAAGACTACAACCCTATAAACAATTATCACTTAAACAAGGTGGAAAAAATAAATTGGCTCCACATTTTTATGGCCCATATCAAATCAATAACAAGATTAGTTAGGTGGCATATGCATTGGAATTGCCAACTACAAGTCGCATCCACAATGTCTTTCATGTTTCATGTTTGAAAAAGATGGTAGGTCAACACCAGAAGGCACAAACAATACTTCTCTTGTTAGATGAAGAAGGAAGAATCATATTCAAGCCAGAATCTATCATTGCTACTAGAGAGAAGAGATTAAGAAGACGATTCATTAAAGAATACCTCATAAAATGGAAAAATCTTCCCGAAGAAGATGCAACATGGGAATCAGAACAATTTTGACAGTTACATCCCTCATTACCATTGCTTTGAGGACAAAGCTCTTTAAAAGGGAGTGGCAATGCTATGAATGTTAAATATTGCATTAAATTAATCATTAAATTATTAATTAGTTTAATTGAAGGGACGTAACCCTTCTTAAGAAATGCTCAAACCTTATAAAAGGCGAGCTCTTGTAAGCGTTAAGCATCTTATCAATTCAATAATATATATCTTATTCAATATGGATCTCGTGTCCTAGTTTTTCTGTTGTACCCTTGGTTCGCGGAAGAAGTATCTTTTAGCTTCACTATAGAATTTCTACGTGTCGACCGCAAATTCAGTGATATATCCCTCCAATATGCTATCAAGCAAAACTTCGACAGCCCGTGATGCCTTATTATCGACTTCCTGCAGCTCCTGAATCAACTCTGGGGTCCAAGACGTCAGCTCACTACCCTAGAAGTGCCTCTTCTAGAAGGTTAGCTTTGACAACCAATCGTACAAAATGATCGGGAATTCACAGAAAAACCATTCGTGCGGATCGTCATGAATATACCTTCCCAGCCAATGATCTACTGTCAGTTGCGTGTTCCAGATTTCTTCTTCAGTAAACTCCCGCAACTTCTAATCAAACCATATCTGTATCTCCAGCTTCGTCGGGTGCCACAACATGGCCTCCTTTCACTCTGCACACGGTCCCGGTAACGGAACCATTTGTTGACCAACGCGACCTCAGTCGATAGGGGTTCACCTCACTGTCGACACATACCGCAGTCTCCCTGGGCACCAGCCCGAGCAGGTTTGAGCCCGCCCAACAATGGCCGCAGAGCGGATGAGGTCTCACCCGAGGCGTCCAGGAAGAGCAGACAGAACCATGTTTCCTCCTAGGGAGGAGGCGAGTTGTGGCTGCACGGACTAGCTCTATTGCAGTACTTAAATAGAAACTTTAAACATTCGACATGGAGTTATAGCATATTACTTAATCGCAGCATTTACCATCACAACAACAGTAAGCAGACATTGCATCAAGAAAATATAACAACATTCATATATCGCAACATTGCAGAAAGATCATACCAAAACATCATCATTGTATTACTGTCACAGTCATATACTAGAAGCAAAACATAGATCTCCATATACATCCACCTTCTCATTGCTCGGCTATTATCGTCTCTCTAACACTTACAACTCTCATCTATTTATAGGCCTCTGCCATTACAATGTTTGTCCACTTACTAATGACTTCCTAACTGACACTATGGACAAATGACCCAATATTTAACTGACTCGGTCCAAATGAACCAAAAACCCACATACCGCGGTACAATTGACTCAACATTACATAACATATGGTCTAAGTGACCCAAAACCTGCCAAACTGCGGTATACTTTAACACAAAATACTCCTTCCGCGCCCTCATCCGATGTGTCGCAGCGTCAGCAGTACTGCGACATTTCCTCATTGAACTGCCTGCCAATAAGACCAGTGCCAAATGGAGTCACTGTCCATAAAATATTGCTGAGGGACTGTTGTGTGAATGTCTCTTGGTTTATTTTATTATGTGATTTGAAATATGAAGTTGAATTATTGTGGGAAGAGGAGATTTCCGATATACCTTGCGGTACAGGAAATATGTCTGGAATGTGATCTAGGTGGCTCTGTACAAGGACGTGTGGGTTGGGATGGAGTCTCGAGAGCAGTGTTCAAAACTACACCAATAAGGATGTAGTCTAACTATGCTTTGAGGTCGCTTCCCAGTGGTTCCCGCTTCCTTAGTAAGAATTTCCCCACTTTCGATCACAGCGTGGCAACGCCGGATTTTCGTTGGTTTGAAGGGACTTAATTTTATTAAAATTGAAGTTTTTAATTAAATGTGAGAAAATTAAAGAATGCGACACTTCTGCTTTTGATATCCCAAAGCTTAGACTAGCCTGCGATGGGTAGAGCATATACGAAGTGATAAAATTGTTTATTCCAATTGACTCTCCGACAGAGAGCACTCTTGATCCGATTTAGAACGAGATTCAAGAGATTTTAGTGACATAAATTGTAAAAATGCAAATTAAAGAAAACTTGAAATAATCTAAAACTACTCAAGAATCTCTTTCAGGTTTAGGACCGTATTCGGGAGAGCAAGGGGGTTAGCAAAAGAGAAAAACAAAGTAAACTCTCCGACATAGAGCACTCTTGATCTGCAAATGGAGAGATTCAAGAGATTTTTTATGATTTTAATAAATTTAATGAAACGCAAGAAAGAAAAACTTGAAACTAATTACGTTTGCGAAAATGAAACTTTTTGCAATTTTAAAATTATTTGTAAAACAAAAGAAAAAGCTTTTTTAAACTAAGAAAAATTAAAAATTTTGTAACAATTTTTTTTTGAATAAATAACACTACTCTGACATACTAATGTTCTAGTTTGTGTGCATGTAAAAAGCAAATAAATGGAAATAAGATACAGGATTTCCCCAAATGGGGGAAGAGGGTTGTGGGAGCCGTAATCCCACTTGGTTTTTATTAAACTTTATTACAAACTTATGAACAACTCTCCGATAGAGAATGCTCTTGATCCGCTTAAATTGCGTGATTCAAGAGAATTTAGGCCTTTCAATAAGGAAAAGGGGTAGCAAGGCATTGGAGAGGGAGGAGGTTTTATGAGTTTATGCTCCAAAAGGGCCTTCTTTCCTTTCTTCCCTTTTTGTTAATGCATTAGTACATGAATATACATTAAGAAAATTTACAACTTAGTACTTGAAAAAGTTTTCAAAAGATTACTACAAGTACTTTAATGGAAACTAGATCTAGCTAATGAATAACTTGAAACTTTTTTCAGATCTAGTATTGAAACAAATAGAATCTAAAGAATAAACACTTTTTAGATCTAGATCTACTTGCTTTGGAAAAAGTTTGATTTTGATTTAAAGAGAGGTGAGAAAAGTGGAACCAATCCCAAGCTTGAGGATTATGGAGACTTATGGAGATCTGCAAAAACAATTTATTAGCATGTGATCACTTGGTTCATATTGTTGAAGTGGAAGAGAATCCAGCTTAGGCTCGCTTCCAAATCAACATAGATCCCGCATCAAACTCTCATACACTTACAAGAACAAATGGACTAAATCTAGAAGATATAGATAGTAAGAAAACATGAAGAGTAATTGTATATCTGACTACACATACTACTCCCTATTCTTTCACTAACATACCAAAAGCAAACAAGTCAAATACTATGAATGAATGCTTCTATGGGATCAAAGGTCTTCTTAGCTAAACAATCCACAAATTCACAATAATAAGCGTATGAAAGCATAACAAGATTATACCTCAAATATAAACATGCAACACAATGTGGATCTTGCACACTTCCTTGACCTCCAAAGTCTTAACAAATTCTTATTGCAAAAATATGAAATACATGAGCAAAGGTTAGATGTTAATCCACATTGAATAATGGAGCACAACCTTGCTTAAATAGCACAAGAACCAAGAGGAGGGGGTGTGCATGAGAACGTTGAGAGAGGGGTGTGATTCCTTAATCAAAGGAATGATTGATGCGTTTGAAGTTTGAACTACCACTTGGAGCTTTTGGTTGTTGGGATGTGATAAGGTGGCTGCCACCTCATGAGAGGGGTTCCCCTCTCACATTGGAACCAATGCCCCAACCCTTTGCGAATTTGATGCATGGCATGCCGCCCATGTGAGGAAGGGAGGGCGCATTTCCACTTTGGAACCTCCATTTTCTATCCTAACTTTAAATTTGGCATGTGATTTAATCACTTAATCAAGATCGCCCACCTTAATAAACCATATGCCACCCTTTCCAAGTGTTTTTTTAATCATTTTTTGACTTTTATTTATTTTATTTTTTGTCATTTGTGCATTTCGTAGAACATTTAACAATTACGTGTCGTTTTGTAGCACCTTTAGGAAAAAATGCCACAAATGACCACTTAGTCATCCGAAACCCAGGAAAAGTGGGTCCTAGGTTAAAGAGGACGCTCTAAGCATGAAAACGAGCATCCCCACACCAAATTACGCCTCTAGACCAGGATTTTATTACATTTTGAAATATTTTCCAATTAAACCATTAAAAAATTGTCTAATTTTACGGAAAAAAAATTATTTTTATCGGAATGAAACCAAACTCCTAGGGGACCTAGTGCATGTCCATATGACTCAATTTATATGGATAGCATGTAAAAAATAAATAAACACACATAATTTAATAACCTCCCTAGGTTCGACCACCATGAAAATACTCCATCTTTGGAGGTGTGAGTGAAAAACTTAGGATTTATACGTCACTGAAGAGTAACACATAATTCCTAAGGAAAAAATACTCTAGAGTATCCCCCTGATAGAAAAACCTAAGGTAGGCCAAGTATTTTACAAAATAATCATGCTTAGACCAACATATTACAATTCCCCCATGGGGGTATGGACATGCAATTATTACAAAGGGGCCAAAATTGGCCCTGAAAATTCTTCTGAACTTCTGAACACTGATGATTAACGTTAAACATGTTCATAAAACTGACGGCTCACAAGAAGTCCAATTATGGTACAACATAGTTGGTAACACTACCTCCAGTGGTGAGTCTACTGAGCTTAATTAAGGGAAAATGTTAGCTTTCAAAGCTGGCCTAGATAAGATATTGACACATAAAGGGTTGGTGGTAAGGCTATCAAAAGTAGGTTGAGGGATTTAACATCAGGACATGTATGACATTTTCCCATTTCCTAACATTTCGACAGTGGTTTTTCCAATACTAATAGTGAGTAGTTTCTGAGCCATACTACATTTTGATTCACTACTTTAGGTGGCATAGCTTTCAAGAAATGTATTATAAGTTGTGACATTTGTTTATCATCGATGACATTAACATCACCCACTACTGTTGAAGGTCACTTGCAATGTTAACAAATGTATTGAGGACACCGATAGTGATAGTGTCACCTGGTACATAGTGATGTTGTGGCTTAAGATAAAAGAAAATTAAAATATAAATATAGTTAGTATTCTGTGCAAGCATGAGATGTCTTTTGTCTCACATTAGTTGAGGTCAATTCCAAATATTTGAAGGCATGTTTCAGTTAATGTGGAAATGGAATTTCTAATTAAAGTTTAATATATATATTTTTTATATTTTGAAAATTTTGAGACATATACATAGGTGAACTTATGGCAAATTTTAGTCGAATCTAATTAGACAATTCAAATTTTATCCAAATTTCAATGCTGCTGAATCTCTTACTAAATATATAGCTTGCAGCTTGTAATCTATACTTGCAATTGTTAAACATGTTTTGCAACTTTTTCATGAATGATTTGAAGAATTGCCATTATAATATTTTAAATTTTCAAAGAAGATGATATAAATTCTTGTTTCATCATTGGTTAACATCAAAGATTCATGGTTCTATATTTTTCATGTTGGAGGAGTTAATAAATTAATACTAGATATTTACAACTATGGCATTGGTTTGCATCACATGGTTGGTATTTTATTTCAATTAGACTCTAATTTCTAGCATCGAACAAACTCAAAGAAGGATTTGATGCTTTTCTTGCAGTTGGAACACAACATATGATGATTTGCTTGCAACCAACCAGCCTTTTCCACAACCGGTTCCATTACCTGTGAGGCTTCTCTATAAATATTGTCTTTGTTTTTCATATCAATGAATTCTATTATTACATGGTAATTTTTATCTTTTGTATAATAACCCAACATTAAAGGTCGAATCTACTCTATACAACTAACTATATGCTTGGATTGAGTTCGTATATTCCTGACATGCATAATTGAACTTTACAGGAACACATTGACATTGCAGGAGATGATTGAATTTCTTGTGGATATATGACATGAAGAAGGGATTTATGAGGAATGGTGATGCCATGAAGAGTGATGGAAGGATCAATATTTCTTAGTTGTAAAAGGTTTATATTTTATAATGATTCATGGAAGCAATAAGTTCTTAGCGCCTAAGGGTAGATTTCTATTGTGATTCAAGAGTTTCATGTGCATTGTATGCATGTTGAGTTTCGAGCAATCTTATCAATAGAAACTATGTTGTATTCAAACTTACAGGGGTTTTACATTTTTTTGACATTAATGTACATTTGGAAGTAAAGACTTGTCAGAATCATATTTTTTTGTTTTTTTTTCATCTTGATTGAAGCGCAGATGCATAGCCACCTTAGATCATGAATCTTCTGAAATTCTCTGGTGCACTTTGAGGAATAAGCCTTCAATTCCCTTTTCAACTATGATGCCAGGCGTGCAGGGTGTCTTTTTGGTCAAAATTACCTAGGACCTGCACCTAGCCTCAATTGCAAATCCACCATTGTGTCAATCATCTAGCTCAATGTCCAAAGAGGTGTAGCAATGGAAAAATCCTGCAGATTCCGGGGTCTGTCTATATCTAAGCACCATTTGTATGCTTTTCTTACCTAGTCTTTCCACTTTTCTTTTCTTCGTAGATGAAGAAGAATCCTTCGCAATTTATTCTTTTTCATTCTTGTCAAGCAAATATCCTATCTATTCAGATTCGTTTCAAGGTGGTTCATATAAAACTACCAGTTCCTTCCTGGCTATTATTACTTACCATAGTTGTTTTATGATTATTTATGTACATGTTTACAACTATGGCATTGGTTTGCATCACATGGTTGGTATTTTATTTCAGTTAGACTCTAATTTCTAGCATCAAACATACTCAAAGAAGGATTTGATGTTTTTCTTGCAATTGGAACACAATATATGATGATTTTCTTGCAACCAACCAATATTTTCCACCACCCGTTCCATTACCTATGAGTCTTCTCTGCAAATCTTGTCTTTGTGTTTTTTCATAACAATGGATTTTATTATTACATGGTAATTTTGATCTTTTGTATAATACCCCAACATTAAAGGTTGAACCTACTCTATGCAACTAACTATATGCTTGGAGTGAGTTGGTATATTCCTGATATGCATAATTGAACTTTACTGTAACACATTGACATTGCAGGAGATGATTGAATTTCTTTTGGATGTATGACATGAAGAAGGGATTTATGAGTAATAGTGATGCCATGAAGAGTGATGGAAGGATCAAGAGTTCTTAGCTGTAAAAGGTTTATCTTTTATAATTATTCATGGAAGCAATATGTTCTTTAGCACCCAAGGGTACATTTCTATTGTGATTCAAGAGTTTCATGTGCATTGTATGCATGTTGAGTTTCAAGCAATCTTATCAATAGAAACTCTATTGTATTCAAACTTACATAGGTTTTACATTTTTTTGACATTAATGTACGTTTGGAAGTAAAGACTTGTCATACTCATCTTTTTTGTTTTGTTTTTTTCATCTTGGTTGAAGCGCAAATGCATAGCCACCTTAGATCATGAATCTTCTGAAATTATCTGGTGCACTTTCAGGAATAAGCTTTCAATTCCTTTTTCAGCCATGATGCCAGGAGTGCAGGGTGTCTTTTTGGTCAAAATTCCCCAGGACCCACACCTGGCCTCAACTACAAATCCACCATTGTGTCAATCATCTGGCTCAATGTCCAAAGAGGTGTAGCGATGGACAAATCCTACATATTTTGGGGTTTGTCTATATCTAAGCACCATATGTATGATTTTCTTACCTAGTCTTTCCGCTTTTCTTTTCTTCGTAGATGAAGAAGAATCCTTAGTAATTTATTCTTTGTCATTCTTGTCAAGCAAATCTCCTATCTATTTAGATTCATTTCAAGGGGATTCATATAAAACTACCAGTTCCTTCCTGGCTATCATCACTTGCCAGAGTTGTCTCATGATTATTTATGTTGGAGCAGTAAAATACTGTTCTTATGGGAAAACCCAATGTAAGTAACGTAAGTGGTCCATAAAAGGATCAATAGTAATGTAAAAATGTAATGTATGGTAGATGATTAATAGTTACATCGGTTTGGGCTTTATATAAGCCCGTCATGCACCTTTTTGTAAAAGGGTATGACTATTGACTTAAATAGTCTTTAATCAATAATAATAATAATTTATTATTTTATTGTTACATATGTACATGTTTGCAACCATGGCATTGGTTTGCATCAGACGGTTGGTATTTTATTTCAATTAGACTCTAATTTCTAGCATCAAATAGAGTCAAAGAAGGATTCGATGTTTTTCTTGTAGTTGGAACACAACATATGATGATTTGCTTGCAATCAACCATCCTTTTCCACAACCCGTTCCATTACCTATGAGTCTTCTCTGCAAATCTTGTCTCTGTTTTTTCATAACAATGAATTTTATTATTACATGGTAATTTTGATCTTTAGTATAATACCCCAACATTAAAGGTCGAATCTACTCTATACAACTGAATCTATGCTTGGAGTGAGTTGGTATATTCCTAACATGCATAATTGAACTTTATTGGAACACATTGACATTGCAGGAGATGATTGACTTTCTTGGGGATGTATGACATGAAGAAGGGATTTATGAGTAATAGTGATGGCATGAAGAGTGATGGGAGTTCTTAGCTGTAAAATGTTTATCTTTTATAATGATTCATGGAAGCAATAAGTTCTTAGCACCTAAGGGTAGATTTCTATTTTGATTCAAGAGTTTCATGTGCATTATATGCATATTGAGTTTCGAGCAATATGCATGTTGAGTTTCGAGCAATCTTATCAATAGAAACTCTTTTGTATTCAAACTTACAAAGGTTTTACATTTTTTTGACATTAATGTACGTTTGGAAGTAAAGACTTGTCATAGTCATATTTTTTGTTTTGTTTTTTCCATCTTGACTTAAGCATAGATGCATAGCCACCTTAGATCATGAATCTTCAGAAATTCGTTGGTGCACTTTGAGGAATAAACCTTCAATTCCCTTTTCAGCTATGATGCCAGGAGTGCAGGTTGTCTTTTTGGTCAAAATTACCCAGGACCTGATCCTGGCCTCAACTGCAAATCCACCATTATGTCAATCATATGGATCAATGTCCAAAGATCTGTATCGATGGAAAAATCCTCCATATTTTGGGGTCTGTCTATTTCTAAGCACAATCTATATGCTTTTATTATCTAGTATTTTTGCTTTTCTTTTCTTCATAGCTGGAGAAGAATCCTTATTAATTTATTATTTGTCACTCTTGTTGAGAAAATATCATGTCTATTCAGATTCGTTTCAAGGGGGCTCATATAAAACTACCAGTTCCTTCTTGGCTATTGTCACTTTCCATAGCTGTCTTATGATTATTTATGTACATGTTTACAACTATGGCATTGGTTTGCATCACATGGTTGGTAGTTTATTTCAATTAGACTCTAATTTCTAGCATCAAACATAATCAAAGAAGGATTTGATGTTTTTCTTGTAGTTGGAACACAACATATGATGATTTTCTTGCGACTAACTAGCCTTTTCCACAACCCGTTCCATTACCTATGAGTCTTCTTTGCAAATATTGTCTCTATTTTTTCATAAAGGTGACTTTTATTATTACATGGTAATTTTGATCTTTTGTATAATACCCCAACATTAAAGGTTGAATCTACTATATAAAACTAACTCTATGCTTGGCGTGAGTTGGTATATTCCTGACATGCATAATTGAACTTCACTGAAACACATTGACATTGTAGGAGATGATTGACTTTCTTGTGGATGCATGACATGAAGAAGGGATTTATGAGTAATAGTGATGCCATGAAGAGTGATGGAAGGATTGGGATTTCTTAGCTGTAAAAGGTTTATCTTTTCTAATGATTCATGGAAGCAATAAGTTCTTAGCACCCAAGGGTACAATTCTATTGTGATTCAAGAGTTTCATATGCATTGTATGTGTGTTGCATTTCAAACAATCTTATCAATAGAAACTTTGTTGTACTCAAACTTACAGAGGGTTATTTCCTGATTTAATGCTTCCAGGGAGTTGATTGCTACATTGACTCTCCATGTTCCCCATGTTGGGAATTTCCATCAGGCTTATAATTGGCTTTGTACAATTAATTTTGTAGCTCTCTTGATGAAACATTGTAGCTTTATGGGAGCTTAGTTTGTTTTTAGATAAATATTTTTATTGAATATATATTTTTAGTCAATGGCTATGCTATAGAGTATTTTTAGCACATGCATATTTAACTTATGTCTTTTTAATGGACAATTTTGCTAATTTTGATAATGACTCATACTGTTTAAATTTACACTTATATGTCTGGTTGAATGGATTTAAGGATGAGCTTCCTGAAGGTATTGAACTGGATGAAGAAAATGATGATGATATTTTAAAAGTTTCCAGGAAACAGAAGGTGAACTTGGAACTTGAAGAAGCAATTGGTCATGTAGTGCACATGATCGATTCTCCAAATGCACGTCATCAATATCGTCGTATGCTTGGAAGATATCAACAAGACAAGGTATTGCTATAGAATATATGGTGTAATTTTTGGTAGTGTTCTAGAAACAAACTCTTTTTAGAAGTTCTTTGACAAAATTGCTTTGTTTCTATGGCCAAAGTTTCTCGAACAATTGGACTAGACCACTCAATTGGTAAGAGATAGTGTCTAAATTGAACTAGTAAAAACATCAAGTAAATATTTTTAAGGAAATATGCATATTATTATTTTTTGAAAATGTTAATAGGTTACCTTCCAAAATGTTATGTCATCATCATAAATTAATTGGTATCAGATTTTATTATCACATGATCCTGCACACACACTTTTATTCCAATGCAAATGTCAGTCATAAAAGAATATGATCACCAAGCCTCTTCTACGAATATATATGACTGAGACCTTGAATAAGACCATGTTTCCTTCATCTCATAATTGCTCGCCTTTTCTCATTATCAATTACATGCTAGTTCCTTCTACAATTTATCCACCTCATGTCTTAATTCTTTACCCATAATTTACATTCTTTATATCAAATAGAAAATCTCATGAAAGTGTACCTTGGAAGAAGCATACGTATGCACAGTGCACACTATCATATTTTCTCCTGTTCTCTATAATTTAGCATGTGTTTAATCCCACCTTATGTGGAAATTATGGTAATCTGTGTTTAATGCAATTTAATAAATTTCACCTCTATCGTTAGGTTCCCAAATTCTTAAAGGGTGCTAGTTCAATGGAAGAGCACCTGCCTTACAAGCATGAGGTTGGTGGTTTGATTTCTCTATGTCCTAATGATATTGCAATATTCACTAGTACAAAATGAGAGATAAGTGACAAAAAATAACCAAAATTCACATATAAACGACCACTTTTGAGTTGGCAACCAGTGGTAGAAAATTTCCGGTATCTTACCACGCGACCAAAAATGTGGTCGTGTATAGTTTGGTCATTTATAGCTTGTCTTGTAGTCATATATTTGGTCATTAAGTGACAAAAAAAGACCAAAATTCACATATAAACGACCACTTTTGAGTTGGTGACCAGTGGTAGCAAATTTCTGGTATCTTACCACGCGACCAAAAATGTGGTCGTATATAGTTTGGTCGTTTATAGCTTGTCTTGTAGTCATTAATATGACCAAATTAATGAATAAAAGACAAGCTATAAACGACCAAACTATATACGACCACATTTTTGGTCGTGTGGTAAGATACCAGAAATTTGCTACCACTGGTCGCCAACTCAAATGTGGTCGTTTATATGTGAATTTTGGTTGTTTTTTTGTCACTTATCTCTCATTTTGTACTAGTGAGTGAAGCAACACTGTATATTAGACCCATATAAAGAAGGCACCTTCACACCCAATATAAATTCCTTTTCCAAAGAAATATCATCTTTCTTCAAAACCCATGGGACATCGCCTTGCTTAAATGACCAGGAGGGGTCAACCTCTCATTTATTTTCTTGTCTTGGCATATTATTCTTTTAGTATTTGAAGAAATAAGATCTCTCCTAATAGCCAACATGCCACTTTTTTTCTATGATATGTGCCTCTACAAAGAAGATGAAACATTTTTAAACATATGCACGAGATCTAGTAAGTGGACAATCATAAGATGCTCCCAATATGGGAGCCCACATACCAATTTCCTTTTAATATCAACGAGCATTTTATCAACATAGGTGTCAAAGAATTCAGGATCATTGAACATAGGTTTCCCATTTGAATCAAACATTTTTCCAATTTCCTTCTCCTTCACTCTATCATATGCCATAAGCCATCCAGTCGATATCATTATTTCAGGCCTTTAGGTCCTCTCTGGTTTACCATTAAGAGAAGATGTTGCTTTTGTATAAGGGTGGTATTCTGGGAGGAATAACCTTGAATAGTCATACATTGGCTTTCGTAGGTCATTGGACCACCTAGCATTCATAGAAGGTACACAACATTTACATCCATGATAACCTTTTGTTAGAATACATGTAGTGTTATGTTATACAAAGAACATTAGTGTTGAAGATCAATATAGTCACACCGAATTAAATATGCTAATAAATATTTCTTTGAATATAAACAAATCAAACAACATATTTACTGAAGAAAACTCCTAACCTTGGATAATCACGTGTGGTGCATGCATATATGCCATATAACGTAAAACTCCTCTCTGTTGGGATGGGTCTCGATACATCATATACCTATATCCATTCCCATAATTCCTTCAATTCATCGATCAATGGTTGTAGGTAAACATACATATTCTTCACTTGTATTCTACCAGGGACTATAAGAGCCAACATAAGATGTTCATTCATCACAGAAAAACCATGGGGGGATATTGTTATTGATCACTACTACAAACCAAACTAAATACCTGGTGTTTTGGAGGGAATATGGGTTGATCCCATCCATGGATATGCTCAATTGAAGTCTCCATACTTCATCCTTGAATTTATTGAGCCATGTATCCTCTATATGCTTCATGGCTGTTGAATCTGTTGGGATTTACATAACTCCTTCCTCACTTCGGTGTGAGGCATGCCATCCATACAACATAGCTAATTTTTTGCAATGAAAGAGCCTTTGAATACTTGGGATTATAGGCATGTGCCTCAATATATTATGAGGAGGACCATGTGCTTTAGCCTTGTTTTTTTAATTTTTGGTGCATGTCATGCCCACATTTTGGACATATCTCTTTGTCTGCATATTCACATCTATATAAAATACAATAATTGGGACACACATGATATGATATGTACTAAACACCCAACATTTTCAACATTTGCTTTGCCTCTTTGCAGTTGTTGGGCAAGACATTATCACTCAGAAGTACCTTATCTTTGAATAGCTTGGAGTTAGTGGGAAATATAAATGTACAATGTAATTTAATGTTCATAAAATCGACCATTTTCAATGTTGATTGTGTGACAAGATTCCTCAAAATATAAGGGAGTTGATGGCCAGTTACCTCAAAAGTGCCGAGAAACATGTGTTTGACATGCCATACATTGCTTTCAATTTTTATAGTAACATTGTTGTCCCCAACTATGTAGAATTTGATTGGCCAAGTCCAAAGAGAGGGGTGGTGGAAGTTGGTTTAAGGATTTCAAAGAAAATATCATTTATATGAGCGTCATACCCTAGCTCATTGTCCTAGAATGTATGTAACAACATTGCATCCATGGCACTTGTATGTCTAAATCACCCATACCAACCTCTATTTCATTGCCTCCATTGCCAACATGTGAAGAACTACTATTACTGTAGGAATTCCTAATTGGTGAGTCTAGATGTAGCGGGAATTGAATAGGTGGTCAATTCAACCATGCTTGGTATGATTCCTCTCTGAGTTGTGCTCTTTTTGCAGCCTTCTCTTGATTTGAAATTGTAGTGGGGTGCAACGAAATATGGTAGACAGGTTGCTTATCATCAGAATCACGATTTAAAAAATATTAAACATTACATCATTGATATTAGTAAGTACAATGCAATTGGTTTGTTCCAACATTATACTAAAAAATTATTATAGAACCAAGAGAATTTATTCCAATAGTAAATGTTCAACCACAAACAATTTATAAAACAAAAGTTCAAATCGAGAAATACATTAACATCAATTTCATTGAAAATTAAAATCTACAATTAATCAACGTTTTTGGTCTTACGCCCCAAGGGGACATCTAAAGGTAGTCCCAATGCAAGGGGTCTCTGATGAGCAATTGGTGGTATATGAAAGTTATAGTTTATTAAAAACTCATCACTAGGATACAAATTACGTATTGCATGCACACCAACAAATATGGGCGCTTTCCTTTTCATAAAGAACTCCTAGAGTGTTCCTTAAATAAACAACTTGCAGAAAATAAAGAGCACCTAGAACTATTTATGAACCCTGCAATGTTTCCATGAGTACGTGAACGACCATCGATATATAACATGTTCTTCCTATTAAAGTTTCCAAAAACATAACCATTCATGCACATACTATACATGGAAATATTCTAGTAATCCATATTCTAGTAATCCATATTTAATTTCATTAGAGTCCGCAATAAATTTATATAGTCGACTGACAATAGATAGGACTGCAAAATGGCATAAGTGCTACTGACTATTTGGGAGGAACACGTACATGTGAAAGGATAAAAACCCCAAGATTTGCAGCATCTATATTATACTTGGAAATCAAAAAATTATTACCACAAAAGGAGATTTCAGTTCCAACATTAGGTACATGTAAAGAAGACAGTAGTGGCATATAAAGGGCAGTTGTAACAAGTTTGATATCTACTTTGAAAATTCATGGGAATAGAGAAGTCATCGCTATCCTCCAACAATTGGAGCGGGGTGTGTACTGGGACATTTTTTCTTTCAACTCATGCAATTTTTTGGATCTCCTAGTAGAGATCTTTTGGGTGGCATTGATATCATACTTTGGATCAATATAATTTTCAGTTGACTAAAAAAAAGAAGAGGGGTTAGTCAATTTAGGATGAAACGTAGTTGTTTTGGCTTCCAACTTTTCCAAAAATGAGCATAGGGGAGTGTTCCTACGTGTCATTTCTATATCACCTATTGTATTTTTTACTATAGGAGGGGGTATTAGACCATCAACATTGGGTAGTCTATCATTAGTATAATGGGTGAGTGTGACACACTGAGGGTTCTCCTTCAATCGTTGACATTTTGAACAACCACATACTACTGGGGTGTCATAAAAGAGATCCGTCTCATGAAAAATTACCATCGATGACCTGGGATTGTGGCTAGAAGATGCCATGTTACAATTGGTAGAAAGTGGATGCCCATTTTCATTTACCAACTACTTGTTGTATCTTTCTCATGATAACAACTTAGGGCGTTTTGGAATTGGTGGAATATCTTGTGCATCCGAACTTGATCCTGAATCGGTATCCTGAAAAATAGAATACATTGTTATTTAGATTTGTATGTATAAGTAAAATAAATTCATTTAGATAATAAAAATACAAATAAAATATGAACAATATGCAATGAGCTAGAATTTGAAGAATTGGCCATTTGATATTATAACCTTTTCTCCATGCATTTCAGTCAAATCAACAATCAATACACGTCTACAGTCCGAAAAGTAAAATTTGAGAACTATATTACAATCTTACATCCAATATAGTTTCGAAACCATTTTGTAAGAATACAGTGAGTTTAAGCAACATTTGTATACTATGAAATACTGTAATTGTTGTGGTTGAATCCTAAAAGAACATTTGAGATGAATATATCATTATACGTTGAAACATAAATTCATAGGCCTTTTTAATTTATCTAGTGTGCCATAATAATATAATTGCATCAGTGCATTCTAACTACCAAAATGCACCGGTGCTGCAATCCACGTACGCACCATTTGGGAACATCCACAAAATTATCCAGAAATGAAATTATCTGCTATATTGGATAGCAGATATTTATCGATGCATTTTTCAATATTGTTGAGGGCTATGTGCTTTGTATACAAAGGAGCATCGGTGCATCCATATTCTTAATACGTACCGCAACACAATATTTTTTTTAAAATTTTTATGTTGTATGCCACCATGGTGCATCTAGAAAATAGAAGCACATCGATGCATGCATATATTTATGGCGCACCGATATGCTGGGAAAATTGTAAAAAATATACATATGGTGCATTTCATGCTAGGATGCATTGGTGTGATAGTGTAACACGTGCACCAAAATCTCGAGAATAAAAAATAAAAAATCACACGAATTATTTTTCCATAAACTGAAAAAGGAGCGGGAAATTCATTTTCAAAACTTAATTCTATAGAGTGTTTATAAAAAATCCTAATCATTATTTCATTATTTTTCCGAAATTTCAAAGGGAGAGTTTTGGAAGAGAGACTTACTTGGGAGTATTTTGGAGCAACCAAAGTATTTCAAATATCAAAATTTGTAAGGTATGGTGAATCAAAGAAAACCCTACATAGTAAAAATTTCAAGCACGCAAATTTTTACTATTGATCACAATGCACAATTTATTTATTTTCCTATTTAAACTTTAAATGAATTAAAAAAAAAATCATAGTTACCTTCAACAATGGAACCTTGGTTTTCTTGTTGCTCCCTTTTGTTTTATGTGGCTACAAATTTTTACATTAGGATTTAAATCCCTCCATTGTTTAAGAATTATGATATTTCTTTTTAGGGATTTTAGATTTAAAGGTTTTTGCTTTTATAAATAAAGAGTTGCGTGCATTGAGACCACTTCTTGGGTCCAATCTGAAACCCTGTCGTCTTGTTAGTTTTTCCCTTTATTTTTTTTTTCAAAATGCTTACAAAATTTTCAATGCGATCTAGTTGATCTAATGCACCGGTGCGTTTTTAACTACATCACACCCGTAATGTCGGGTATATTATTCTTTCTTTTTCATATTTTAACTTTATAAAATAATGCTTATGCATTTTTCAGTGCAGGAGTGTTGTAATAACACACCGATGCGTTAAATGCACAAACACATCGTTTAATTACCGATGCTTAAAAATAAATATATCGTACCGTTAAATGTGTATGTGAATATTTTTATTTTTATTTTGTTCTTGTAAATAGTGCGTTCAAGTATGGTGCACTAGTGCGTGCAGGTATTTGACGCACTGGTGCATTTGGTGTACTGAAATGCACCACAAAGACAGACTGTTTTTTAGTTCAAGTATATGTAATTTATTTGTATAATATATTTAGTAGCTTCTCGATTTAGTGCTCCATATTGTTTATTCATAGAAAATACGTGATAAGAGTTCAATGATTCTAATCGGGATGATGGGTGCACATCCAAAAATGCAAAGAAGGAAAACTCTTTGTAAATTCTATATTAAACCAATATGCTTGAATTATATGTAAGTTTAACTAATATGTATTGGTTAATGTGTGTCATGTAGAGCCAAAAAATGAGGAATATTGATAAGATTCTTTTCAATCCAAGTGCAAAAAAACGTAAAACATTGATGGAAACGTTGCAGAGGGATGGATCAAGTGAATAAAAATTAAATCAATATGAATTTTTTCTTGAATTTGTAGTAATACTATACTTAATAATATTAGCTAATATCTTTTAAACAATCTAATTCACATACATTGAATGTTATGTAGGGATTGACAACAGTACAAGGGAATGCCATCATAAGAAAAGACAAATCATGGATGATTTAAATGGTGATAAATTGGTGCTTAGCTCATCTGGAGTGGTGTTGGAAGTGTGAAAAGGGTAAAATTTTTTATAACAGTATGGGGGATATAGTGGAAAGAACATATATACGTACTTTCTACTTACATTACAAAAATCAATCCAATGAGTCCAAGAATTAGGTTATAGTTAAACTACATGATGCATTTCCAGAGAAATTGCCAATGAGACCTATCATACTTGTAATAGAAAAAACACACAACAACAAAAAATAATCATTTAAAAAGTAATATTCCTGAACATGTTTTTATAGAGTATGTATCTACTACTACAAAACATTCATTTATTAATATTAATTCTGCTATATCTATTTTTCATATCAGCATAAAAATGCTTTAATGTCATTTTACATTTTTCAGGAAGATTAAGAAAATCCCAAAGGATGAACGAGGTGATATATAAAATATGCCAATAGGGATGTCCAAAAAAGTGTAAAAGGAGATGGTCAAGGAAACAGACATAATTGCATCGTAGGAGGAGCCATCTCAACAACAACGTGCTTCAAATGTATGAAATCATTGAATTTTTTTGTTCTGTACATCTATCTAATTAATTAATTTAGTATTAAAAATTAATATTCCCATTTTTTTGTTTTAGAAAAGAAAACAAAATGGAACCCATTCAACACATAAGACAAGATGACAAGGAAAAAAGGGGTTGATAGCAAAGTTTGTAAGTATTGCGATTTCCTTATAACAACTTGCGATTTCTTATTGGTTATATATACCATCCATCTTTGGATGTATTCAAACAAGTGTTATCATACAAAGAAGAGCCATCAGAAGAATTGATTGGCATTGGGTTAAGTATGGGTTGTGAGTATATGTTGGCTTATCAAAAATCAATTGTGCAATTTGTAAGTGTCTATGTTGTTTTACTTCTCTCATTTTATAAGTGATAGAACCAAAAAAATCCTTTATTTTAAATCTATGATTTTTTACGGTGTATAAAATTGCACAAAACAAAGTATGGAGTGGAGGCAACATAAGAGTTGTTGGTAGAAGGCATGCAACATGGTTTTGAAAGAATGTGTATCATTCATGACTCAATTCTTTCTATGGGATGTAGCTTTTCAATTTACATTCATGTATATTATCTATTTTAATTTTCATTATTCCCACCAATGTAGAAACACTCATTACACTTTAATTTTATGTTTGTAGATGGAAGCTAAAGAAGAGGAAAGCAATAGAGGCAATCAACAAAACATTCGACCAAATAACCCAATTCATGCAAGTGGCTCGAGCATTGACAACAGTTCCAGTGAAGAATGATGATCCATATATTTTGAAAGTTAATGGAAGCTATTGTATATTTTGAAATAATTGTTTGTGAAAATTAGACATTTTGTATAATGTACTAGACGTAGTGTCCCAATTGAAAGACAATGGGTTACAATGTAACAATTACATGCATGTTGACATTTTGATTATTGTGGATTTTATGTTGTACCATTTGTATGACAAAGGGCCTCATATTGATACATAATAAAATGAAGTTTTTTATTCTATTGCATTCTCCAGTGTCACAAAATGTTACATCGGTAATTAAATATATGGACGATTAAATATTACAATAGATGGAAAAATTTATGGTATAGCAAGTTAATCCAAACATCATATCCAAACACAATAATTAAAATTCAAATGAATACTATTATAAAACATATTTCAATTTTTGAAAAATAATGGAATTAACCAAAATAAAAATAAAATATAGATATTACAGTGCGATGTCAGTAGTCACTGCTCACCCAAAAAAAAATAATCTGTGATGCTTTCAATTATTCCAATCGCACAAATGTGTTTAATACCATGTTGCACCGATTCTCTTTAAGCAATGTAGCATCGGTGCACATAAAGCAATAGGGGCCCAGTGCAACATAATACTGGTTGCACGCCCAACTGCTTTTTGTGATGCTATACCTCAGTGCGATATGGTATATTAACAACACTGTTAAATTTTAACAATATAGATATAGTCAACATCTTGGTCAGCTTTATCAATGTGTTTATCTTTGCTTATCACATCGGTGCTTTGTAATAGTTAGGTCGCACCTATGTGTTTTAAAAGTTAATAAGCACAGGTATTATTTTCGGTATACATTACCGGTGCATTTTTAAAGTAGTTAAGCACTGGTGCTATTTTTGTTATATGCACTGGTGCATTTTTAAATTAGTTAAGCACTGGTTCTAGTGATGGTAAAATGCACTAGTGCATATAATGTTATAAAGCAACGTTCTTGTAATAATTTTGGTGCGCACCGATGCATATAATGGTTTCAAATTTCCGTGCACACCAATGATGTGTGCTTATTTTAAATGCACCAGTGTGTTTTTAATTTGCACACATCAATGCATTTGTTTGAAGAAAGTGCATAAAAAAAACCTCTGCAAAAGTCTCCATCCGTTGAGTTTTTTTTTAGTTATAATACATATCCGCAAAAACCTCCGCTAAAACATCTAGTACCATTTGTGGAGTTTGTAGTGGAGTTTTTTTTGATATTTTTTCTCAATCTTGTAATACTAAAAATATCCTCTACAAGGCCTTTTCCTTGTAGTTATGTTTATTATATAAACAAGCTATTACACGATAAATTATAGTCTTTTTAGGATAGGTAAAAGAGTAAAGCTATAGAAACAAAGTAAAATAGTTAAATACTCATTCTTAACTATATAATTTGGAAACATAAGACCTATGAAGAGAAATTGTATTCTTGTTCTTGAGTTTGAATAAAAAAAAAAAATAAGACTCACCATGGATACCCTTCTAAACATCTTTTAAAAGAAAACTCATAATCAAACCCGAAACCCCCACATAAGATGCGATTGCTGATAGGTTTTGAATAGGGTAATCTTCAGGACTCAAAATTCTTTACCTGTGTTATAAGACGATGAACTGAGCTAGAGATTTGGAGTTGACACATAATCATATTGAGGAATCATTTGAGACAGAAATAGTAATCGAAATTAAACCCAATACATTTGCTTATGTAAATAAAATTAAAACAGTAACCAAAAGGTTCATACAAAGAATAAAATTGAAAATTTGTTACCTTGAACAAAAAAGAATAATTATCAACTTAGTCATAGGTAAATCGCTACGGTTATGAATTGATCCGAATTGGATCAATATATAATTTGTCATTTTTTGGGTGCTTTATGGGTCGAAAAAATGGATGAATTGGATTGTGGGGCCCATTTTAGGGGCATGTATTACTTTTTATGTTTGGGGTAAAAAAAGGTACGAAATATTCCAGATCCATTTTGAGGGATTAAATGACATTTTTTTTAGACTATACATAGGAATACAATTTCATATTCTACACATTGACCTTTCCAATGGTGCAAGAATTTCCTAAAATGGAGTCCGTATGATAAAGTTATGCCTCCCACAAGTTGACCTATACAATTGAACACCAAGGTACCGAGTGGATTCCATGTCAACTCTCATTACCCACACATGTGGAGCTAGTTTTTGGAATATTCAACAATACTGAGAGGGGGGGTGTGAATCAGTATTGAACAATTTTACCAATTTTTACTTCAAACTTTAAACTGCAACAACTTTAAATTACCATCACATCATTAACCATAGTACATTATCAAACATCATCATCAACACATGATATCATACACAATGCACAAGCTATTTAACCTAGAACCCAAACAGGAGAAAACCAAAAATTATGTTCTTTTATAATTCATTCATTACAATATCATGCTCCGACTTGAGAGGGACACCCATCCATTATGCAAGATCCAACTTACACAAAATGCATATATCAACTTGTTTACAGTAATCTCCAACTTACTGATTTGGTGAAGGCTCCAATCTTCACTACAAGCACCAACTTGCAAAACAAGCTCCAAGATGCTATAGCCAGCTCCAACTAACTGATTTGGGAAAGCACCAACTTGCTAACAGGATCCAACCTATCTCTAGGATGAGGACACCAATCCTCTTGAGTACCAACTCAACTCCCTTGCACCACCCTCCCACCCTTAACAACACAAGCTCCAATCTGCTTGCAAACACCAATATGCAAAGGACACCAGTCCTTGCCCAAGCATTTCCCTACCACCCTTTGCTTATAGATATGTTTGTTTCTTGGTCAATATTCTCTTTCTCTACAGCCTTTAGCATCAAACCTTTTGTCAGTATTCATGAAACTCTATCGCGTAGCTTCCTTTTTTCCTTTTTCACTTAATCACATTCCAGTAGTTATGATTTTGTATAATGGACATATTTAGAGATCATCACAATAGTTTTCTCATGGTGTACAATATTTGCAAGAATGTTTAGCCTTACTATGCTCTGTTTATGCATATATTTGCATTCAATACTTATTCTTTTCTTCATGTATACACAATTAGAACGCTTGCATTTTAGTACATAGAGCTACCTCTCATTGTCAGGTTTTTTCAGGTCATTAATCATCAAGCTTAATGCTTTTTGTTCCATAGTTCCTTATGCTCTTAGATCATTTACACATTTGTACCTTCACACACAATATCTTCAACAAATTTTCTAAGGGAAAGAATCCTCCATAATATTTATGCTATTCTTGTAGCAACTATATCTATACACAGTGATATTGATCATTAATCCTGTAGCGTAGAACATGCTCCCATACATTTGATTGGTGAACCTAGACAAATGATTTGGAACCTAGAATTGCATTTTCAAAGAGAATGCCCATGCTCTTACTCAACAATTTTGATTCATGCCTCATACTTCAATCACCTGTTATTGATTTCTGACATTTGATCCTATCCTCGGACATTCTCATGATTTCTTTCTATCCATAATATCATTATGCCTAGATTTCTCATTCACGATTTCTGCACACATTACATAATAATGTTTTTTGAACTTCAGATTATGTTTTCCTATCCATGCCACATCGAATCCTTAGAGTGATTTCCTTCCTTAAGTGTGCAAACAATATCTATGCAATTTTAAACTTCCAGACCACTATATTAGAGCTCTATCATGTCATCAAACTAGAACTTATAATTAAAAGAACCCATACATAATCATTCATTCAAAAATCTTTGTCAAACTTCTGCGATATCAATGTTGTGATTATCAAACTTTTGCAATATCAAAGAGAAAGAGAATATGCCACTCATATTTCATGTAGCTTGAATTCATTTGACATAGACCAACATGTGATTGCATCAGCAATGAACCAAGTGATTTCAGGAAGTCTTCATTGCACACTTCACCATCCACCAATCTTCAAATCAATTAGAATTTGTATTGATTGTGAGGGGTCTTGGGAACAGTTGTGGACCCATTGAGATGGTTAACCTTGATCGACCTATGCTTTCACAAGTTAAACTTACCATTGTGAGTATAAAGGCCGACTTGTGGATTTTGTGGTTAAGCCGATTTGCAATATTTTTTTGAGCCACTACTAGGGGTTTTAGGGTGTTTCCATGTCTTTTATGGACCAAACAAGGGTTGGTACACCCAATACACACCCTTTGATTAAATAACTCATTTTAAGCATTTTCTTCTAATGCATAAACAAATCAAACTCATTGAAATTGATTTTCCAATGTGTGGACCCATCAGGGATCAATGTGGCAAGTAAATGGGCTCACCACCAATTCAATTTCTAGATTTTATCTTCTGTCATTCTAGTAACAATGAAACACTCTTGCAACCATGATTTCTGGTGGCTCTTGCAACCATAGCATTAATGACACCAGACCTCCCAAAGTGACACTGGTTGACATCAATGACAACTTTTCAAAAATCTCCCCCTTTGTCATTGATGGAAACAACTTTAATCCTCTCCCCCTTTGAAATTAATGACAAGGGAGTAAAATGACCATGTTCACTTAATCCTCCTGGGATTATGCGGGCTCCCCATGTCAATATCCTTCTTTTATGTGACTTTGTTTTGCTAAACATTCTCTCCCCCTTTCTCTTCAGTAGAATAAATATGCTTGCCGTGATTTACTGTGCAGAATTATAGGACACCTAAATCACTTGTTGTCACTACTAAAGACCTTTTGGATGTCTTCTGAATATACTATATTTGCACCGACTCCCCTTGGATTGTACTAACTCTCCCTATGATAGGAATTATCAGTCTTGATCTTTAGATATTGTCATATTCTTGTTATAATAACTACATAGTGTCTTTATATTTGTTTAGAGGCTCCTTATACATGATGTAGCTTATGCAATTTAAAAATTTAGAGCATGTCTCTTAAAATTAGTTTAATAACTTCCAACTTCTCTTAAACCTATGTGACTCCCCCAATCAATGTGCATCTTCTTACTTAAAGAGTATAATTTTGGACTTTGCTAGCATAAAATATTTTAGTGCTCTTTGACATGCCAAAAACAAATCAAGGAATCCCGTTGGATGACAAATACCAATACATTTCCGTATTTCTAGTGGTTCACAACAAGACATTTGTTTAACATTGAGAAAAGTGATCACCAAAAACCTCTCAACCATGAGAATATGGCGTACATACATTGACAATATTTTGACACTAGCATATCCCTTTGGAAGTCAACACAATAGGTTGAATATGTCTATCCAATCTCCAATGTTCTTCTACCATACATTGTAGCTTGGTTTTTTCTTGCCTAGAAACTTGAGTCACTGGCATGGTAGCCAATGTTAATCCATGCTCCTCCTTTTTTGTTTTCATATAAAGAACTCTCTAATTCCCTACCAACCACAATTAACTCCAACATATTCCTGAAGCTTGACCAGTATTTTAGATTGGAAAAAACTACCTCAATAAAGGAAATCCCCAAAAATGAAAAATGGAAAA
Organism: Larix kaempferi; assembly: GCA_027924585.1. Taxonomy (NCBI): domain Eukaryota; kingdom Viridiplantae; phylum Streptophyta; class Pinopsida; order Pinales; family Pinaceae; genus Larix; species Larix kaempferi. Next base: position 14,369,858 of record BSBM01000096.1, on the reverse strand, counting down.
TGAAGAACTTTGAATTTGAAAATACACGAAATAAATATCAATTATTGTATTTCATAAGCAGTTATGAATATAATGTTTTACTCCAGTAACACATAATTTCTACAATTTATAGGAAAACTACAACAATCACTCTATTATAGATCGCTTATGTAAATTCTAATTCTACTCTAACAAAGAAGTTCTTGCGCTTCACCTTGGATCGGCCCTGATCCAAGGAAATACAGGGACACAACGAAACTCATATAAGAACGTGAATCAGATCACTTTGTCATTAATCATGCAGAAAATTGTAAACAAAATATAACCTGTCTTAAGGATTCACGATTATAGAGAATAATGATGTTATATAAAAAAATGGGTGCTAGCTTCCTCTAGTTAGGCCATCTAGTTTAAATATAGCAATTGCATAACCCAATACAAAGACTTCTAGTTTACTTCAAAATACTGTGCCATGTGCTGAGCTAAGTGCACGAGTGAAGTACATGTTTATGCACAAGATCGACGTGAGTGGTGGCTCCTTCTAGGAATACTTGGCCTTCGAGGACTATGCTTCTATCTGATGTGGCATTGAGGGTCGTCGAATCACCAATTGTCTGCACCAACACAATTGTTGTTCTACCGAGTCCTCTTTGAACTTGTGCATAGAAATGAAATGAGTTAGTCCAATAACTGGGAATTCCTTACTGCGAGCTGAACTTCATAAAAAATCAGAATTGAGAGTGATTTGATATGATGATTGAGTCTTTAGACATAACTGGTTTATGATCTTCAAATGTAAAAAATGTCAGTTAATCCTGCATCTCAAAAGCGCTGCTAGCAATCAACCCCATTAATATCATAGATGCAACTTAGTTATGTAGAAGAAAGACTATAGCATTTAAATAGATAATTTGAAATATTTCTATAATCCTAACTAGAATGTACACATTGTTCATCAACTTGCTACCATGATACTTCTTTTTAGGCCCTTAATGAATGATAAAATGGAGAAAGTGAATGCCTTTTCTTACCCAAAAGTGGGAGCCATTAATGAGAATACTGCTTTTCATTATAGATCCTGTCAGCAAACATGAAGCCTTCAAGAAAATTTTATTTCTTTCCAATCCCCCATTCTTAAATCGAATATGAGGAAAAGGGAAAAGGTTGGCAAGAAACCACTCACCAAAAGAACAACTCAACCCCTTAGGATGAGCACAAGTGTCCTCTTCATGCTTTTTCATCTAAATCACCTCCATTAGCTCCTCCACAACCTCGTCTGACATGCTGCAACCTTCTCCAAGTCCTCTTCAGCCCCTAGTGTGAGATACACCCTCACATGATTCCCCTGTTCTTGAAGTGATGAATGATATGGTTATGGTTATGGCCTCGCTCTTAGGAGTTTAGAGACATCCTCATGAATCAGACAACTTAGATAGTGACAAGGAAGCAAAATTAGTTCATGAGCACATATTGTTTTGGAAAATCTTCACATCAATTGGCCATTGTCTCAAATTCACCTGCTCCTAAAAATTTAGCATGATGGATTGACATTCATAAGAAAAGAAAGGACCATCGTTGATCAACTCAATTACTGGGCATATTTCTTCGGGGTTTAGTTTATGATAGTTAGTTTTGTCAGTTTGTTTATGTTGCATAGATTGTCATCAGTTGACCTAGTTCTCTTTTGGGAAAACCTTCTTCTTTTCTTTGTATCATTATGTACTTTTTCTTGATGAACAAAAGGATTTTCTCATCCTACTTACAATATATATATATATATATATATTAAATTTTAATTCTCTTTTGTAATTATTTTGAGAACAACACATATAAATTCAAACAGTTACCAATAATCGCAAAGGGCATAACTACCCGGGTGAAGGTGAAGAGTCTCCCCGACAATTATTTTTGTGTGCTCTATAAAATCAAAAGGGGGGAAAAGTGTTGGGGGATTTTTTCTTGCGCATATTTTGTAAGAACTGTTTCGAGATTTATGAGAAGGAGAAGCCAGTGGTTGGCCTTTTTTCACTAGAATACTCTGTCATGCTGATGATCCCCATTGAAATATTTCATGTTTTTATCATGTGCAGATATGGAGTAGGATGTTAAGAATTATCTGGGGAATTTTCTAAGAAGTATTTCATTATTTCTTTATATGTTATTCTTGTTTAGAAATTTTCTTTCAAATGAGTTACAAAATCATAATGGCATAGATAGAGAATTGTTATTTTATCCATGTTTTAATTCTATCATTTGTTTATCTGTTTCATGAACAACTAACTGAACTTGGAATACATGTGATAAATGTTATTTCATTACTCACCCTATTAATTTTACTCCTATATAGGATAGAATAGAGTAGATAGTATGCCGCATTTAGGATAAATCATATTATGCATTTCATCTATTTAAAGAAAATCATAAATGGTGGATTGGGCCAAAACCGATAAAACCCAAACAATCAACTATTGTTGGGATAGAATATATCAAATTCATTAGAGGACAAAGGCCCAAAGATAGAGGTTTATCGGTTGTTGCAAGAGTTCAAAGATGTGTTTCTAGATGAAGTGCTAGGATTGCCACCAAAAAGGGATGTTGATTTTACAATCAATCTTGTTCCAGGGGCAACCCCAATTTCCAAAGCTCCTTATAGAATGTGCATGCTTGAATTGGTAGAGTTAAAAGTGCAACTACAAGAATTAATGGACAAAATGTATATCAGACCAAGTGTGTCTCCTTAGGGAGCACCAATGCTATTTGTCAAGAAGAAATATGAGACTTTAAGGCTATGCATTGATTATATGTAGCTAAATAAAGTGACTGCCAAGAATAAGTACCCATTGCCCAGAATATATGATTTGTTTGATCAAATGAGGGGACCCAAAGTATTTTAAAAGATTGACTTGAGATTTGGTTATCATCGAGTGAGAATAAAAGAAGAAGGCATTCACAAGACATATTTCCAAACAAGATATGACCATTATGAGTTCACGGTGGTGCCATTTGGTCTTACCAATGCACCTACCACATTCATTTGTCTCATGAATAATGTCTTCAACAAATATTTGGATAAGTTCGTGTCAATGTTCTTGGATGAAATTCTTGTTTACTCAAAGAGTGAGGAAGAGCATGAGGAACACCTAAGAATGGTATTGCAATTTCCTAGAGAGCACACATTGTATGCAAAGCTAAGCAAGTGTGACTTCTATCAAAGAAGGGTACAATATTTGGGTCATGTTATTTCAGAAGATGGAATTTGAGTGGATCCGGAAAATATTGAAGCCATAATGAATTGGTCTACTCCAAAGAATGCCACATATATTGTTAGATCTTTTATGGGTCTTGCAGGATATTATAGAAGGTTCAGTGAGGGATTCTCCAAGATCGCTCATCCAATTACATCGCTACAAAGAAAGAATGTAAAATTTGTATGGTCTGAAAAATGTGAAGAAAGCTTTCAGCAATTGAAAAAGTTACTTACTAGTGTCCCTGTTTTGAAGATTGCATATCCAAAGAAGGATTTTGTAGTATGCATGGATGATTAAAGCATTAATATATTGTAAAGTCTTCACGAATATTTCACCGAGTTATTAAATATTGTAAAAACTTGCTAAATCTTTAAGTGAATTATAAAGCCTTGTAATGTCTTGGTGAATATTTTGCCAGGAAGACTAAGCTTTTGATTATGTAGATTACTAAGGTAGTGCAATAGAAGAGCATAAGCCAGATCTCAAATCTAGAACAAAGACATGAATGAGGAGAAGATGGACTATTTATACATTTCACAAGCAGTATTCAGTTACTCACAACAAAGACATGAATGAGGAGAAGATGGACTATTGTTATCTCGTTCCTTAATGGTCCAACATAAATTTGGGGACCCCAATCTTAATAGACTGACAAACTGATAGAATCAAACACTTTACATTGTGGAGTGTTATGGCACCCACAAACCATTATTACAATGTGGAGTCTTATCGAGACCCACAACCTTAATATAGTGTATGAATTCCCAATTAGCTTATTTTTTGAATCTCCCATTTTTATGTTATCCTCTAAGAAAAAAATAACTATCTTATATGTTTATAGTTACGAATACCAATTTTTCCTTTCTTTTGTTGACAATCAAAATATGAATTATGTCATTTGATTTAGAATTTTTAGAGTTAGAAACATGCAAGTTTATTAGAAATAAGAACATACATTAACATGAATATACATCATATTAATGCATCATCATGCCTATCATTAGAACTATTCAGTCATTTTTTCTTTTCTTCTGAGATAAACCAACTTTGGTGTCTTCATCCATGTCCTTGAAAATTTTGAAATCATGAAAAATGTGGTAACATTGTTTTAGTTCCCTCGTTGAATGCAAAAGGCAATATGTCAAATAATAGAATGTCTACATCTCATCTCAAACATGCTTTGTACATATTACATATAATCATGATGGAAATGAAGTATTGTGTTCCAACTAAGTCATATATTCATCATACATAACTAGATCCATTTCTAGACGATTATAGCTATTACACATCAAAACACATCACCAAAAAATATTTTACTTCTGAATGACCCTTACAAAAAACAAAATACCGTAAAACAAATACCAAACCCAACAAATTTAGGTTACAAATAAAATTGACGAACTTGGCAATACGAATAAAAAAATATACCAGTCAAGAACTTATTAATACAAATAAAAGAATCTACCAGAACATTTTGGGCAACTCTATAGGAAGACAATGCCAAAATAATGACCATTCCACTATAGCCCCACCATTATAATTAATGTGCATTCATTCATATTACAAATGTCCCAAACATCAACAATAACAAACAAAATATATGAACATACACACTCTCATGAACACCTAAGCTCCAATAATAGTTGTAGAGCAAGATCCTAATAAAAACACATTTTAAACAACTGGCTTAAATTTAGTTTGAATATATAAAAATCATGTGCGTCTCTCCATCAAGAGTAGAAACCACTAACAACATATAAATTTTAGTCAGTGGTTTAAACATGATAAAGCATAAAATAAACCATATCTACTTAGCTTTATAATGTTTTCATGAAACCAATACTCCTAGGATATATTAAAAATCCTAACAATATTGAATGATCTCTAAGAATCAAGAGTGCCCTAGAATTCAACAGGCCTTAAAAACCATCCATAATAAAAAGCTTGATAAAAGGAAAATTTACAGTATAATAATCTATTGTTGCTACGGATAAAAAACATAAAAATCATGCTAAAAAACATATTGCGTTAATGATTCGATAAAAAGCGTGGTGCGAGTCTATATTCTTTGATAAATTGCATGTGCGACATGCCCCTTCAAGACCCGAGCTTTTAGTAATGGAGATGTTGCACGGATATTAAAATGTCGAGAAAACTAAGAATGAAAAGTAGAATCACATAAACCATTACCTTCACCCTATAAGTGCAATCCAATGTGGGTGAAATATGATCCACTACAACCTTTATATAGGAGAAAATCACCCGTATCGACATGAAATTGACTAAAAATATGGGAGAATGCAACCGTATGCTTGAATTACAGGGAAAATGGAGGGTGAAATAACCCCTGGGAGGCTCCATTACTGAAAATTGGGTGCGAAGGAATATTTCATTGGAATTTCTTTAGAAATTGGGGGTGAAAGATATATTGGAGGGAGATTTTGCTAGGGAAAAAATAGTTTTTTTCATTTTCCTCATTAATATATGGGAGGCTGTTAGTTTTGTATTTTTTTTTTTTCTAATAAATATCAGACTAATATATTTTAGCTGAAAAAACCCTTTCCATATAAGAAAATAACCCACTAAATTTTTGTGACCCCCTTAATTTACCCATGGGCTAAATTTAGCCCCTAAAATTATCCACGATGAAAAGAATTATGCAACTCATGATTTAGAACTAGCAGCCATAGTACACACCCTCAAGATGTGGAGGAATTATTTGCTAGGAAGAAGATTTGAGCATAGGACATATCACATGAGCTTAAAGTATCTGTTTTGTCAGCCAAACTTAAATACCAGGAAATCTAGATGGTTGGAATTCTTGTGTGAGTTTTGATTTTGAAATCAAACATGTGAAAGGAAAAGAGAACAAAGTTGTTGATACCCTTAGTAGAAAATTTCATGTAGCAGCCTTAAGTATATGCAAATCATATTTAAGAACAAAAGTTCTTGAAGCCCAAAATAGTGTTGAAACTTACCTTAAAGTAAAAGAGAAATTGGAGTAGGGAAATTTAGATGAAACGTGTGAAGGATATCAGCTTGGAGAATACAATCTTCTTATTTATAAAGGCAGATTGTATATTCCAAATTGTGCATATTTGAAGAAGATGGTAATGGATGAAATTCATCAAATGCCATATTCCGAAAATCTAGGATATCAAAAGACAATAACAACATCAATGAAACAATACTTTTGGCATGGGATGAAAAAGGATGTAGTATAATACATTTCTTGATGTCAAAAATGCCAACAAGTCAAGGCAAATAATCAACATCCAGCAAGACTGTTGCATCCTTTGTTTATTCCGGAATGGAAGTCGGAAGTAATTTATAGGGATTTTATAACGGGTTTTCCAATGAAAACTAGGCAACATGATTCAATCATGGTTGTGGTGGACAAGCTATCAGAGGAAACTCATCGTATTCAAGTCAAGTCCACTCATAAAACAAGTGACATAACTAATATCTTCATGAAAGAGATATTCATATTGCATGGGATACCCAAAGCAATAGTCTCAGATCGAGATGCAAAGTTCACATCCAATTTTTGGAAAGGATTATTTGAGGAATTGGGAACTGAGTTGAACTTAACTACAACGTATCATCCTCAAACAGATGGCGAAACCGAGAGGGTGAATCAATTTCTTGAAGATATGTTGAGGATGTATGTGATGGATAAGCCATCCAAGTGGAAGGATTACCTACACTTGGTAGAATTTGCATACAATAATGGGCATAAAGCATCATTGGGTTTGATTCCATTTGAGGCATTGTATAGAAAAGGATGCAGAACTCTAGTGAGTTGCAATAGTCCGGTAAACAAAATAGTACTTGTGTCAGAAATGTTCAAGGAAATGGAACAAGAAATTGCTAGGATCAAGAAGAATTCAAAGGCAGCCTAGGACAGGAAAAATGTCTATACAGATTTAAAAAGAATGCGCAAGGAATTTAAAGTTGGGCATCATGTCTATTTGAGAGTAAATCAAAGGAAAATTTCCCTAAAATTGGGTAGTTGTGCCAAGTTAGCACATAGATATTGTGGGAATTCGAAGTCCTTGATAGAATAAGTCCAATTGCATATAGGATTTCATTAACTGCTAACATGAGAGCTCATAATTTTTTTCATTTTTCTTTGATTAAGAATTATGTACATGATCCTAATCACATAATTGATTGGAATGTGATTCAGGTGGAACTCGAGGGAGAGTTCCAAGTAGAACCTATGTGCATCATTAACAAGAAGGTAACATTTTTCCAGAACTGAGCCGTCGGATAGGTAAAGGTGCAATTGAAGCACCTTGGTCCCGATAAGGCTACATGGGAGCTAGAGGATGCCATAAAAGAGGCGTACCAATTTTTGTTCAGTTTTGAGAACACCAAGGACGATGTTGTTCTAAGGAGGAGGGGAATGTAATAACCCCATTTTGACACTTGGAATTATTGGGTTGATATGTAAATATTGTAAATATGTGGTGTATGATTCATAGTGTGGAGCTCAATTCCAAGGCCCTGCTAGTGAATGCTCAATTTATAAAGGCATGTATTTTATATTTTGTGGACATGTGCTAGTCAGCCATGAAAAAATGTAAAAACCATGTAAATATTTATAATGCAAATAAAAGTCCAAGAGCTAGATATGGAAGCAACTAAAATGCGGGATATATGTTTATCCAATAGGGAGAGGTGAGGGGTGTGTGTGATTAAATCATTTGTTTCCAAGTGTCATCTTGAGAACCCATGTGCCATAAAGGGTGAGCAACTACCCAAGTGAACTTCCTTACTGATCTTTATTTCTGTTGTAGGAAGGCATCCGAGAAATCAACTCATGAATTTAATCGAGCATGGGATGAGCACATAAATTCATATGGATGAGTATGTGCTCAATTTTGGGTGCCTAGAAGTCAATTTCCCTCATGGGGATTTGTTTCCCTTCATTCCCATTCCATTGTTGGGAAACTAGACTCCGGTTTTCAACAAGCTATGCATTCCCAGCAAGAAAAACAACAAAAAACGTAACCATAGAAATAACCATCTTTTAGAGTGTAAAAAACACCCAAAAATTAATGTGGGTTGTGAAATCCAATGGGGGATCCATATATGTCAACCCTGGGGTGAATTTGAGAGTGTAAAAATGGAAAATATCCATGGAAGAACCCGGATTTGGGAGCCTAGAAATCGAATTCCATGGTTGAAGTTACTGTGACCATAAATCAGAAAATCCAAGAGAGAATTGAATCCAAAGAGAGATCAGACATTGGAATTGCTTGATAAAACCTGTGAAGGAAAGAAATCTCTGAAGGTTTACCAACTTGGACCTTTCTATGCCTACCTTAAATAGCATTGGAGGGAAGGGGGGCCTAAGGGATTGTGTAATAGAGAAGAGGGCCTTCCTTGTGTTCGGTGTGATAGGTATTGTGGGAGCCAAGGTTGGCTGAATCCAATTGATATGCATGTAGCTCTGTGATTGAGCTCATTGGCTTAGGATTCTCCTTTCTTGTCTCTTTGCATGCTTGATAAACCCAATTTTTTTCTAGATTAGCATGAATGTATGTATCTATGGCTGTGAGTGAGCTTGGCGAGTTCTTCCTTAGTGGATACACAACCCAGCTCGGGGGTGGCCTCTCAACATAGAGATAAAGTGTTGGACAATGTCCATGGTTGGGTGGAACACTGCTCTTTCCATAACCAGTTGCTTGGGTAACTTCATTGAAAAGTTAAGTGTTTAATTGTTAATTTATTGTTGTTTTGAATGTGCATGATTATTATTATGCCCTTGATGAATATGTTGATATATGTATGTTGTGTTTGTGGAATGAGTTTATCTTCTGCTATGTATTTTATTATGCATCTGCACACACATCTAAATGCTTATGAATTTTTTAATATGTTAAATTTTGAGCATTAATTCACAATACTCTAGGATATTCACTGAGAGAATAACATATATAGTATATCAATGCATGACAATCACAATAAGCATGACAAGCATCACAAGAATCAAAAGCATGAGAGACAAGAGACACAGAGTTTCTGTGGGGAAAACCCTAAGGTGAAAATCCCCACAACTTCCTCAGAGATAGAGAGAGCAATGGCTCAACCAAAGTACAACCAAAATACACTGAGATAGTCTCCTAGTAGCAGATGATCCTCCTCCTCACTAGTGCGCCACTTTCTAAGTGAGAGAAGTGTGAGTTTCCAAGTGATGCAAATAGAGATCTCCCGATCTCTATTTATACTAACCTGTTTGCCCAGTGACCTTATGGGCCCGACTTGTCTAGATAGGTACATCCACAATATAATATATATTTCAGGGCCGACCCCACACATGGTGGTCTAATAACCCGTCTCCAAGTACACACACTTGCAACACTTGTCAATACACATTACGACACTTCCTTATAGAGGAATAACACATCTCTTATAAGGGTACAATAAATATATATGAAATACATAGATGAAATACATTCCGAAGTTACATATACATCAACACTCCCTCTTAATTGGGAAGGTATTTCTCGACACAGTTCCGCTAGACAAGTCTTCTTCTCAGGATCATCGTCATCATCATCGTCATTGCTGTTGCTATCTCAACCAATCTCTGACTCTACTCGTCATAGGAAGTTCTACAGAGCCAGTCCTTTTTCATACTGGATGTAGGCCCACCACCTGCAGGTCTTCATCATCACTGGCCATACTGTGGAATCCTCAGGACTAATTATGTGAGTCAACCAAACCTCGAAAGAGCATCCCAGGACTGATTACGAGCACACATCTCAACCTATCGGATCTCCCAGGATCTTTTACATGTTATTGCACAACCTGTCCACGGCCACAGAGTATCATGAAGCACAACCCAGATGCACACACACAGCACTTACACTCAATGGCATGGGAGGACCAACCTACCACCATCCGTGAAGGGCTCACAACACTTACATCAAAGACCATGGGAGAACACATCTGCCACCATGTTGGAAAGGCCCTGCACTTACATCAATGCACATGGGAGAACACATCTACCACCATGTCGGAAAGGCTCTGCACTTACATCAACGCACATGGGAGAACGCATCTACCACCATGTCAAAAAGGCACTGTACTTGCATCAACGCACATGGGAGAACGCATCTACCACCATGTCGGAAAGGCTCTGCACTTACATCAACGCACATGGGAGAACGCATCTACCACCATGTCGGAAAGGCACTGGACTTACATCAACACACATGGGAGAACGCATCTACCACCATGTCAAAAAGGCTCTGCACTTACATCAATGCACATGGGAGATCGCATCTACCACCATGTCGGAAAGGCTCTGCACTTACATCAACACACATGGGAGAACACATATACCACTATGTCGGAAAGGCATTGTGCATCTGTGTCTTTCGAACTCATCACACATAATCCAACTGATTATGTACTATATCCACCTGATACATATGATCATCCTGATCATCATCACTGTACCATCCTGGTACATATCATCTGGAGCAACATCCTGAAGCTTGTCATCATGATCAACCTGATCATACAATGCATCTACCTGATGCATACCAAGTATCTACCTTATATATATATCATCATACATGATCCATCTGATCATATAGTGTATCCACCTGATACAAATACAAATACATGATACATATCAACATACATGATCCACCTGATCATACAATGTATCCACCTGATACATATACAAATACATGATACATATCAACATACATGATCCACCTGATCATACAATGTATCCACCTGATACATATACAGATACATGGTCCAAGCATCCAACATGATGCATATACAAATTACATACAAATGATCCAACTGATCATATCCAACATCCAACATGATGCGTACATACATATACATATAAATGATCCAACTGATCATATCCAGCATCCAACATGATGCGTACATACATATATAAATGATCCAACTGATCATACAAAGCAGAAACCAGAACATCATCTTGATGCTCATCATCCAGCGCTTACATCCACAGCCATGTGAAGGATCCTCCTTCCAACATGCTTGGAATGGCTTCAGCGAATGTGTCCATCACTTCTTCCTCGAAGTGTCCTCGATATGAAGAAGACCAAGCCTCTCCTTGAAGTACTCGAACTTCACCCTGGCTAGTGGCTTCATCAACACATCCGCAATCTGCTCGCCCGTCGCAACATACAGGAGCTTCACAGCTCCTCTCTGCACCATATCCCTAATATAGTGATATTTGATCTCTATGTGTTTCGACCTGTCATGAAACACTAGGTTCTCAGAAAGCCTCACACAACTCTGGTTATCACAGAAGATACCAGTAGCATCCAACGGGAGATCAAATAACTCAGACAATAGCTTCTGTAGCCATATTGCCTCACAACTAGTTGAACAGGATGCAACATACTCTACCTCAGCTGTACTCAATGCTATGCAGGACTTCTTCCTGCTAAACCAAGAGATCACACCTGATCCCATACTGAAGCAGCACCCAGATTTTCTCTTCCTATCTGTATCACTGCCTGCCCAATTTGAATCATAACCCTGTAGGTTAAACTTTTGATTCGCTTCATACTTGAGCCCATAATCCACTGTACCCTTCAGGTACCTCATAACATGCTTTACAACAACCAGGTGAACACTCCTCGGATCTGTCAGGAACTGACTCAATGTGTTCACAGCAAAGCAAATATCTAGTCTCGTGTTCTTCAAGTACATCAAGGACCCAATCATCTGACAATATGTAGAGACATCAACCGGATCAGATGAAGCATCACACAGAAGCTTCAGGTTCGATGCCATGGGTGTGGCCATGGCCTTGCAATCCATCATCCCAAATCTCTTCAGGATATCTACTGTGTACTTCCCTTGACCAAGGAAGATCCCACTTACATTTTGCTACACCTCCATACCTAGGAAATAATGCATCATTCCCAAATCTTTCATATCGAACTCAGCAGCAAGCTTCCTCTTAGTATCTGCAATCAATCTGTCATCTCCTGTTACAAATAAGTCATCCACGTATAGAAGTAGAATCACAGGATTTCCTTCCTCAACCTTGTAGTAAAGGTTGGAATCTGTTTTACTCTTGGAAACTCCCAAACTAGATAGGAAACTGTCCATCCTACCATACCAAGTGGCTTCTCCACATATACTTATTCTTCAACTACACCATTCAAGAAAGCTGTCTTGAAATCCATCTGGTGTATCTTCTATTTCATCACTTTTATATTTCTCTATGCTGCCATCTGCAACATGCTTGATTTGATAGATCCATTTGGAAGTCATAACAAACTCCCCTTCAGGTCTTAGGACTACATCCCAAACATCATTCTTCATGATCGACGGATCATGGCATTCTTCCATTACCTCATCCCAGATCCTAGGAACTTCAATATCTTCAATAGATATCTTTGTTGTTGGAACAAATGTTGTAGTCCTTCTTTTGTAGGTGATGGTATATGATCTTTCCTACAAAACAAGTTAAATTGCATGATTAGAAATATCTCATAGTTTTCAGAACAAATTCTTACACATAAAGAAATATGTCATACAGTCACGCAATTATCTTAGCCAATGCTTCAATACAACATTTATCCATATTCCGTAACTTTCTAGATGCTTTCCAATATCTACCATAACATTGTTAAGAGTGTGCACAACTCCCACCATGTCAGCAAAGAGGTTTCATTCTAGATAAGTAGCAATGGAATGTTGTACAGTGCCATAGGCCACTTACCCATCACATGCATATTAGTAGTATACTGTTAATTAATGTAATCTTTCTAATATGCACAATACATATCGTAAGTCTAGGAACATAAGCATATGTATCATTGAACAATTTTATTTAAGCAAAAAATACTTATCTTTGTTTGTTTGTTGGGTGGACTTCCTTTGAGTCTTTGCTTCCTTGCAGGAGCTGCTGAAGTAGCTTCTTCTACACCTTTCTATTGTGGAATGTAGAAAGATGGTCAACTCCCTCTGAATGTCTGCATCCTTGCAGGAGTTGCTAGAGTGTGCTCCCTCTTGATCTTTGCTTCCTGGATTACCTGTCCTTGAACTTATATTCATCCTTGGTCCCTATGCATGCTTATTAGTATCATGATTGTGTTATCCTTGTAATCTCATACAAAATCATACATTCATTAGTATATTCTCAATACTATCAAAACACAATAATCTCAAGCATGTATAGTCATGATCATTTCAAACAGAAATAATAAGCATTAGCATTCAAGGTTTATATAGGACTCTTATGGTTAGACATAACATGTCTAAACCTGTGATTACTCAAACCTATGACTCTTCTTGGTTAGTCGTAACATTAAATAAGGTAAGACACGTAATATGCATATACCCATGATCATTCAAACCTATGAATTCATGAATAAACATCATCAATCATGTCATGCATACTTATATAATAGATCCTATGATATAAGAAACACATACCTGGTCACCATATTTGCTAGTTATGTCTAGCAATGTGTTCTTGTTCTCTTCAATGACCTGCATAACTCATTAGTTAACTTTTGCAAAAAAAAATTATACATACCTCTATGTGATCCATGACTATGGATGAATCCTTGTCTTCATGTCACCATAGCATGTTCAGGTTGTCCCTTCAATTTGTACAAACCTCCCTCTTGCTCTCCAATCACTACTGCATCATCTATGGTCTTTCCCTTTGGCCACATTAGGACTTGGCCATCCACAAATGCAACCCTCATACCTTTTGCATCCAATGCAGATATGGAGAGTAAGTTCTTCTTGAGCTACATAAAGGACTTCTTTCATCTTCAAAGATTTTCCAGAATCTAGGTTGTAGGAGGCTTCACCACTTCCTTTGATTGGGTATTGATAATCATCCCCAAGTTTCACCTTATGGGGTGATTCATGTTCAGATAGGTTTGCAAAAGATTCCTTAAACCCAATCATGTGTTTGGAAGCACCACTGTCAATAAACCAATCATTACAACCATGGGAGATTGTACTTGTGAGAGTAGAGATTAGGACATACTCTTCTTCACTTGATGAGTCATCATCACTTTCTGTCCTAGCTTTCTTCTTTGGAGGTTCATCATCTTCGGCAGCATGAGCATGGTACCTTCTTTTGTTACCCTTCTTCTTCTTGTTGGAGTTGTTGTTGTTGTGGTTGTCCCTTTTGTTCTTGGGACATTCTGAAGCAAAATGACCTTTCTCATTACATGAGAAGCATCTGAGATCTTTCTTATCTTTATGTTGATGATAGTGTGAAGATTTCTTGGCATGAGAGTGCTCTCTCTTTGACCTTCCTTTCTTGGTGTGTACTGTGAGAGCTTGATCTTCACTTCCCATCTTTTCTTCTTGGGCCATAAGCCTTGCTTCTTCTTGAGAACATTCTTCCTACAATCTGTTGAAGGAGATCAACTTCTTCCTTGCACAAATTCCTTGAATAAAGGAATCCCATGACCTGGGTAGGCCATTTAGAGTGGTCATCACAACTTCACCATTCTCCACCATTTCATATACTGCTTCCATTTTTTCCTTAATCTGGGAGACCCTAGAAAAATAAGATTGAATGGTTTCTTCATTCTGAAACTTTACTCCTTTCAATTGGTTCCGCAGGGTCATCTTTCGATTTGTGTTCTTCCCTCAAATAGCTTGGTCAAAGAGTCAAACATCTCCTTGGGTGTATTTAAAGAAGACACATGGGGTATGAGATGGTCCTTGATAGAATCAGCAATGATTCTCTTTTCCTTGACCAAGTTCTTCTTATGCAATACTTTATCCTCTTCATCCTCTGGGACAGGGATGTCTTCTTTTATATATGAGTCCAACTCATTCTCTTCCAGGATTAACCCAATTCTATACTTCCAGGCTCGAAAGTTATCAGCCCCTTCAAGCTTATCCTCAAGCTTGGTGTGGTGAGACATATTAAAGAGTACTTCAAATGGAAATAGAAAAGATTTAGGTCTTACCACTTGAAATGCTGAAAACTGGATCTGGTCCTGGATTAGGGTTTGTCGAAAAAACCCTAAAAATTCAAAATGTGAATTTCAACTTTCTGAAAGGATAGAAAGATGCGCCTTGATGAGCTGATCAGCCTGGTGTATTCAGAATTTGACATCAACAAATATTTACCCTTCAGAATTTCCTTTTTGTCCTCCCGGGTTCACTAGCGAGAGCCCTGAATTAGGGTTTGAGTTTCCTGGAGATCTACCCAACCAAAAATCTCAATCCAAAGCTCTAAACTTCGATTTTTGCAAGGAGCTTCCAGCTATGTCTTCAGATTTCAGACATTCCTATTTTTATGGAAACCCTAATTTTTAGGGCCAAATCTGAAAATGCTTAGAATTGAATTCTGATTCGACAGATAGATTATCCTTGAAGAGTAGAGTCAATCTACTATACTGCTTTTCCAAAAACTGTGGAGAGAAACCCAATAAACAAGAAACTCAAGTTTCCGTCACTACAAAATGTCTTCTTCTCAAGTTAGCTCTGATACCATGTTAAATTTTGAGCATTAATTCACAATACTCTAGGATATTCACTGAGAGAATAACATATACAGTATATCAATGCATGACAATCACAATAAGCATGACAAGCATCACAAGAATCAAAAGCATGAGAGACAAGAGACACAGAGTTTCCGTGGGGAAAACCCTAAGGTGAAAAACCCCACAACTTCCTTAGAGATAGAGAGAGCAATGGATCAATCAAAGTACAACCAAAATACATTGAGATAGTCCCCTAGTAGTAGATGATCCTCCTCCTCACTAGTGCGCCACTTTCTGAGTGAGAGAAGTGTGAGTTTCCAAGTGATGCAAATAGAGATCTCCCGATCTCTATTTATACTAACCTATTTACCTAGTGACCTTATGGGGCCGACTTGTCTAGCTAGGTACATCCACAATCTAATATATATTTCAGGGCCAACCTCACACATGGTGGTCTAATAACCCGTCTCCAAGTACACAAACTTGCGACACTTGTCAATACACATGACGACACTTCCTTATAGAGGAATAACACATATCTTATAAGGGTACAATAAATATATATGAAATACATAGATGAAATACATTCCGAAGTTACATATACATCAACATAATATGGTTGTGTGGGAAAAAGTTGGAACCCCATAAATCATTCATGTGCCGCTAGCTTGGTCGAATTGATGAGCAGGGACATGAGAAAGTGGTATTAGAGCTAATGGTTGCAACACCCGAGTTGTTTGGGCTAGAATCCACACTCACAGACAGAACACCCAAGTTGCACTAGAAGTGATGATAACATTTTGGTAAAAATCGTGGTTCTAAGTTACAGATGGTGTTTTAATATAGCCATGAATTCAACCTATGTTCTATTAGCAGGAATGGTATACTAGGTTAAGGAAGTTCGATAAAATTCGATTCTGCAGAGCTATTAGCAGAATAAATTTCCACTCTCGTATGTAACATAGATATTTTATAAATGGAGGAGATGGACAATTCCATTTTAGCTATGGAAAATTTGGAAAAAATTGAGGTGGACCCCACCCATGCCATGTGCAAGATAGTATGGCGTACACCAGCCACACCAGAAGGTACGTGAGCATAGTGGAGTCTAGTTTCGTGGTGGTCATCAGTTGACGGTCATCGAATTTAGTTGTCGGGCATCGATTAGCGATCAACAGTGCGCACCTATGGGGGTACCACGAAGAGAATTTGTGGGAATCCGCGGAGAAAGGTTCGCGGGTGTAGTGGGGAAGAGTTTGTGGAAATACGCAAAGAGGATTTCGCGGGCGTAGTGGGGAAGAGTTTGTGGAAATACGCAAAGAGGAGTTCGTGGGCGTAGTGGGGAAGAGTTTGTGGAAATACGCAAAGAGGAGTTCGCGGTAGTACCACAGAGAAAGGTCCGTGGGTGCGATAGAGAAAGGTCCGTGGGCGTGACAAATAGAAATGTATGCGGCGGTTGTCAGTTGGTGGTAGTCAAACATTGGTTGTCTATCGATATTCGTCGGTCATCGCTCATCGGTGCAAATCCACGGGGTTACCAAAATGCATCTCGAGGAATAGGACATGGAGAGAAGTCCACAGGAACAATGGAGTATAGCTCCACAACCATCATCGGTTGGTGGTTGTCAGCGTTCATTAGCAGGGGTACATGAATGCGTCTCAAGGAATAGGCCACAGGGAGAAGTCCGTAGTGGTAATTAAAAAAGAAGAAGTCTAGAGCGCAAAAATTTCGTTGGCCATAACATGAGCAGTTTAGCTTGGAATTTGATGAGACTTGCGGTGTTCAGACTCCATTAAGGAAGGTCACAAGTAATAGTGAGAGGTCCTAGCCCATCTTGCTCTGATTTGGCAGAAATTCAAAATATCGACTTTTAAGGATCAATGTATAGAAATCTAGCGGGGGGCCGATTTGGGCCAAATTTTTTATGGTGAGGTCATAAATCGAGAACACAGCTAAATTTGGAATCTTAGAGCCAAATTCCAAAAGGTGTGAATCCAGGGTGTGAAAGAAGGCCAACATACACTATTTCAGAACACTTTTGGGGGACTTTGGAAATCTTACAAGAGGCGAAAGTGACCCTAGATGTCGAAACTAGAAAAATATTTGAACTCGACATTTTACCTATTCATTAAAACAAGCAAATTTTATTAGACAAATATTTTCCAAAAATGATTAATTTGGGAGATAGCCAATTTTGGTAAAAATTCTATGGAAAAAAGTGCAAAAGTTAAAAGTAGTCAAACCCAAAATTTTATAGAAGTTGACTAGAGCATTGGATCGGAGATCTAAAAGTTTCCGAGTGATCCTTGTTATATGTACTAATATCACTCGATATAATTTTTTTTTTTGTTTCTCTCTATATTTTCTTCTACGGGCAGCTGAAGTTGGTTTCCGAAAATAATTGCACCTGTAGAAAAAGTGCAGAATTGGGCAAAATTAGCTTTTTTAGGAGGATGCAACTTTCAGCTGCTAGATCAGAATTAGGCATGAATATTCTCGTTAGAAATATTATCTATAGGGGAACAATGGTGCACAGTCATAATCTAAATGAGGCATTTAGATGTCTCAGAGATAAGAACATAAAAGTTCCTATAACATTAATTTGACAAAACTTGTCAATAAATGGTAGTTTCCAGAATGCATAATGGAACATAAAATGACCTAAGGACCCTGTGAATTATTCCATGAGACTAATTATATTAAAGAATAAATTTTTTATGTGCCATTTCATACATTACTAATATTTCTAATAAATATCTTTATGATGCATCTTGCTTGCAGTTAGCAATAGTTGAACAATTGTAGCAGAGAGTAGCATGTAGAGGGAAAAAGTATCTAAAATAAAATGGTAACCATGAATGATTCCTAGGACCCCTATGAACATGATGAGGATTTCCTAGGAGTAAATATGCAAGAGGGAAATGCTGAGACATAATCCAATGGGAGGAGAGAGCAAATCACTCCCCAAAATTTGGTTGAAACAAGAGAAATTTCAATGAGAGGTTGATCAAGGCTCAAGAAGAGTAGCACCAAATTCATTCTACCATTCTTCAAAGTGTCACTAATATTTAGAATATGGCTCATTTGGGATCTAATCCAAGCAATGTCGGTCAAAAAAGAAGAAGTGCAGAAAGCTGCTCTAGAAGTTGCACTAGAAAGAAGACTCCAAGTCCAAGAAATGGTTCTTTGAGTAGGGCACTTAAGGTATCTTTTTCAAGATCTTCTTCTAGCAAGTCATGTGATTTTCAAGCTTCTCAAAGTATCCAAAAGCATATTTTAACCAGATTTGAAAGAAGAAGAAATTTTAAAAGGATCCCACAAGGAGAATTCAGAAAGACAAGGCCACCCACATTTGATGGAGAAAGTAAGATAGGCCAGGAATAAGAGGCATGGCTTATTGGAATAAGGAAATATTTTATGATTCATGATTATATAGGAAATGAAAAGGCCAAAATTGCTATTTACAATATCAATGGACAAGCCTCAATTTAGTAGGAGCACCTTATGCAAGTAAAATTAATCAAGGAGATAAGGATTAACTGGGAGCTATTTAAAAAGTATTTCAAGGAAAAATACCTATCTTCCAAGTATTATGATAACAAGAGGAAGGAGTTCAATGAACTAAAATTAGGACAAAAGTCTATGGAAGAACATGTCCATAACTTTTTGGAATTGTTGAGGTATGTAGATTACATCAAAGATGAAAGGATAAAAATTCAAAGCTTCCTTGGAATTTTTCCCCAAAATTGCAAAGACAGGATTTAGTTTGTTAATCCACCAACTCTTGATGAAGCCATCAGAATGGAAATGCATTGTTATGAGAAAGCAAAGGAAAATCGTAAGTTCATTCAACATGGAAAGGAAATCCAAAAGGAAGATTTGACCAAAGGAGAAGTGGATTCAAGCCTTCACCATTTATAAATCAACCAATGAATTTCCAATAAGGACAACAAGCACGAAGTGGTATTAAGCCAGTGGTAGTAGCAGAAAAAGGGCCAAAATGACCACTTCAGTGTTGGGGATGTTGAAAAAAACACATGCTTAAGGAATGTCCACATCAAAGAGAGAACCCTTGAGGCTTTCATAACTTAGAAGAAGCAGTTACTGTGGAGGATATGGTAAGGGAAAATCCTCAAATTAATGCAGCGTTGGATAACCATGAGGAAGACCATCAATCAACGGTAGTGGAATTTGAAGGTAAGATTGTTTAGTAATCTATTTATGTTTTTATTGATCTAGGATCTACTCATAGTTTTGTTATTCAAAAAATGGTTGAAAGTTGTTCTCTTAGAACAACAAATCATGATAATATTGGATAGTTTGATTAGATATAAGAACAAAAAGAAAAGTGAGTGAAGTGGTGATGGGGTTTCCTATAGAGTTGAATGGACTCCTCAAAAATGTAAATTTGAATGTCCTGCTATTAGGATCATATGACGCTCTTATTGGTATGGATTGGTTGGAAAAGCGTAGAGCCAAGATAGATTTCTATGAAAGGGTACTTGAATGCATTGATGAAAAGGGAATGCTGAGAGTGGTGAAAGGGGTTCCTAAGCAAGTTTTAGTAAGGCAGATTTCAACCATGTTGTTAGGGTCATTTTACAAGAAAGGTTTCCAACTATATGTAGCCCATATATCATATTCATTAGAGGAAAAATGCCCAAAGATAGAGGATTATTGGTTGTTGCAAGAGTTCAAATATGTGCTTCCAGATGAAGTGATAGGATTGCCACCAAAAAGGGACGCTGATGTTACAATTAATCGTGTTCTAGGGGCAGCCCCAATTTCCAAAGGTCCTTATAGAATGAGTATGCCATAATTGGTAGAGTTAAAAATGCAGCTACAAGAATTAATGGACAAAAATTATATCATACCAAGTGTGTCTCCTTGGGGAGTACCGATGCTATTTGTTGAGAAGCAAGACGGGAATTTAAGGCTATGCATTGATTACAGGTAGTTAAATAAAGTGACAGTCAATAATAAGTACACAGTTCCCATAATTGATGATTTGTTTGATCAAATGAAGGGAACCAAAGTGTTTTCAAAGATTGAATTGAGATCTAGTTATCATCAAATGAGAATAAAAGAAGAAGACATTTACAAGACAAATTTCCTGACAAGATATGGCCATTATGAGTTCTTGGTGGTGCCATTTGTTCTTACCAATGCACCCGCCACATTCATGTGTCTCATGAATAGTGTCTTGAACAAGTATTTGACTAAGTTCATGTTAGTGTTCTTGGATGACAATATTGTTTACTCAAAGAGTGAATAAGAGCATGAGGAACACCTAAGAATGGTATTCCAAGTTCTTAGAAAGCACAAATTGTATGCAAAGCTAAGAAAATGTGACTTCTATCAAAGAAGGGTACAATATTTAGGTCATATTATTTCAGAAGAAGGAATTGCAGTGGATCTGGAAAATATTGAATCCATAATGAATTGGTCGACTCCAAAGAATGCCACAGATGTTAGATCTTTTATGGGTCTTGCAGGATATTATAGAAGGTTCATTGAGGTATTCTCCAAGATTGCTCATACAATTACATCACTGCAAAGAAAGAATGTAAAATTTGTATGGTCTGAAAAAATGTGAAGAATGCTTTCAACGATTGAAGAAGTTACTTACTAGTGCCCCTGTCTTGAAGATTATAGATCCAAAGAAGGATTTTGTAGTATGCATGGATGCTTGCATTGAAGGATTAGGTAGTGTGATTATGGAAGAAGGCTTTGTGATTTTCTATGAGTCCAGAAAGTTAAAAGAGCATGAAAAGAATTATGCAACTCATGATTTAGAACTAGTAGCCATAATACACACCCTCAAGATGTGGAGGCATTATTTTCTAGGAGGATTTGATCTAGGATAGATCACTTGAGATTAAAGTATTTGTTTGATCAACCAAAATTAAATGCCAGGAAAGCTAGATAGCTGAAATTTTTGTGTGAGTTTGATTTTGAAATAAAACATGTGGAAGGAAAATAGAACAAAGTTGCAGACGCCCTTAGTAGAAAATTTCATGTAGCAACCTTAAGTATATGAAAATTAGATTTAAGAAAAAAATTTCTTGAATCCCAAAATAGTGATGAAACTTACCTTTAGGTAAAAGAGAAATTGCAGCAGGGAAATTTAGATGAAAAATGTGAAGGATATAATCTTGGATAAGATGATCTTCTTGTTTATGAAGGCAAATTGTATATTCCAAATTGTGTAGATTTGAAGAAGATGGTAATGGATGAAATTCATCAAATTCCATATTTCAAACATTTAGGATATCAAAAGACAATAGCAACATGAAGGAAACAATACTTTTGGCATGGGATGAAAAAAGATGTAGCATAATACAGTTCCTGATGTCAAAAATGCCAACAAGTCAAGGCAGAGCATCAACATCTAGTAGGATTGTTGTAGCCTTTACCCATTATGGAGTGGAAGTGGGAAGTCATTTTTATGGATTTTATAAAATTTTTGCCAATGACAACAAGGAAACATGATTCAATCATGGTTGTGGTGGACAAGCTATTAAATGAAACTCATTTTATTCCAGTCAAGTCCACTCATAAAACAATTGACATAGCCCATATCTTCATGAAAGATGTATTCAAACTGCATGGGTTACCCAAAGCAACAGTCTCAGATCAAGATGCAAAGTTCACATCCAATTTTTGGAAAAGGGTTATTTCAAGAAATGGGAACTCAACTAAACTTTAGTAAAACATATCATCCTCAAATAGATGGCCAAACCTGAGAGGGTGAATCAATTTCTTGAAGATATGTTGAGGATGTATGTGATGGATAAGCCATCCAATTGGGAGGATTACCTACACTTGGTATAATTTGCATACAATAATGGACATAAAGCATCATTGGGGAGGAATCCATTTGAGGAATTGTATGGAAAAGGATGTTGAACTCCAGTGAGTTGGGATAGTTCGATAAACATAATAGTACTTGGGCTAGGAATGCTCAAGGAAATAGAACATGAAATTGTTAAGATCATGCAGATTTTAAAGGTAGGCTAGGACATGCATAAGAGCTATGCAGATTTAAAAATAATGCACAAGGAATTTTAATTAGGGGATCATGTCTATTTGAGAGTAAAGCCAAGGAAAATTTCCCTAAAATTGGGAAGTTGTGCCAAGTTAGCGCCGAGTTAATGTGGGCCATTTGATGTCCTTGATAGTATAGGACCAATTTCATATATGATTTCATTACCTGCTAACATGAGAGCTCATAATTTTTTTCATGTTTCTTTTCTTAAGAAGTATGTACATGATCCTAATCACAGAATTGATTGGAATGTGATTCAGGTGGAACTCAAGGGAGAGTTCCAAGTGGAACCTATGTGCATCCTCGACAAGAAGGTAACATTGCTTTAGAACTGAGCCATTAGATAAGTAAAGGTGCAATGAAAACACCTTGTTTTTGATGAGGTTACATGGGAGCTAGAGGATTCCATGAGAGAGGCATACCCATTTTCTTCAATTTTAAGAACACCCAGGACAATGTTTTTCTAAGGGGGATGGGAATGTAATACCCCCATTTTGACCCTTGGAATTATTGGCTTGATATGTAAACATTGTAAATATGAAGCATATGATTCATAGTGTGGAGATCAAGGTCAAGGCCTCGATAGTGAATGCTCAGCTTATAAAGGAAAGTATTTTAAACTTTTTGGACATGTGCTAGTTAGCCATGGAAAAATGTAAAAACCATGTAAATATTTATAATGCAAATAAAAGTCCAAGAGATGGCTATGGAGGCAACTAAAATAGGGGGTTATGTTTATCCACTAGGGAGAGGTGAGGAGTCTGTGGGATTAAATCCTTTGTTTCCAAGCATCATCTTGAGAACCCATGTGCCATAAATGGTAAGCAACTACCCAAGTGGACTTCCTTAGTGATCTTTATTTCTGTTGTAGGAAGACAACTGAGAAATAATCTCATGAATTCAATAGAGCATGGGATGAGCCCATAAATTCGTATGGCTAAGTATGGGCTCAGTTTTGGGTACCCATAAGTCAATTTCTCTCATGGGGATTTGTTTGCTTTCATTCCCATTTCATTGTTGGGAAACTAGACTCCAATTTTCAGCAAGCCATGTATTCCCAACAAGAAAAAAAATAGAAATCGTAACTAGAGAAATAACCATGTTTTAGAGTGTAAACGATTCCCATAAATTTGTGTGGGTTGTGAAATCCAGTGGGGGATTCATATATGTCAAATCTGGAGTGATTTTGAGAGTGTAAAAGGGGTAAAAATCTGTGGGAGAACCCAGATTTGGGAGCCTAGAAATCGAATTCTGTGGTTGAAGTTAGTGTGACCATAAATTAAAAAATCCAAGAGAGAATTGAAGTCAAAGAGAGATCAAAGATTGAAAATATTGCTTGATAAACCCCGTGAAGGCAAGAAAACTATGAATGTTTAGCATCTTGGACATTTCTATGCTAAACATGAATAGTACTAGTGTTAAAGAAATGTAACTGCAGAAGATATTCTATTTATACTTGTTTATTGTATTCCTCCTTCGGGAGATGTCATTGATGTAATTAATAATGTAAGAGTCAATGTAAACCCTAGGTCGTGTGTCGGTGTAGAAGAACCCATACAAGATTATTATATTTTGTATTTGAAAATTCGGCCCAGTTAGTTAGGAAAAGTCGACCCAACTGGGGAAAATTCACCCAACGAAAGAATATAAATAGAGGATGAGTCTCTCATTTGTAATCACTCAACTCACTCTCACAAGTTCACATAGGAGAGAGAGAGAAGTTCGCACAAGTGGAGGAGAAGCTAATTTTTTCTTGGGGTTTATCTTTGTACTTTGTGAATTCTATGTTGAGGAAGTTTTGTCGGGGTTTTCTCCCTTGGGGTTTCCCCAAGAGAAATGTTGTGTTCATTGTGTTTTGTTGTTCTTGTATTTATTTTAGTGATAGATTGTTTAATGTTATTATGCTAAACATGTAAAAACTAACATGGTTTTAGAGCAGGCCTGAAAGAAAACATTGTCTAGCCTCCGCAACTGCAGAAACTAGGGCTTCTTGTTCTGGGAGCTCCCTCCACAAATCAGCTGAAAAAGAGGGTGCATCTATCTCGCCTCACTAGGCCGCATCTTTCTGTCGTAGCAGATTTCAATTCTAAGAATTTTCATTTTTGGGTCCCTCACTACAGCTCGAGAGAACTAGGGCATCAATTTTTTGGATCACCTGCTCACAGAATTGGGAGAAGGAGTAATTTGCTCATCCAATCAATTTTCCAAAATCATGAAGTTGGAAAATTAGGGTTTCTATAACAAACCCTAGGTCAAGGTAGAAGCAATTTTCAGAAGGACAACATTCCTAGTAAGTCTCAAATCTATTCTATTTCCATTTGAAGTTCTCTTTATATCAAGATGACAAACAATACCAAGCTTGATGAGAAGCTTGAGGGAGCTGAGAACTTCAGGGCATGGAAGTATAGAGTCATGCTCATTCTTGAAGAACATGACCTAGAAGACTTGATAAAGGAAGGACTTACAGAACCAGAGGGAGATGAAGCCAAAGCAAGGCATAAGAAGAATATGTTCAAGGAAAAGAGGATCATAGATGATTCCATCAAAGATCACTTGATCCCTCAAGTGTCTTCAAATAAGACTCCAAAATAAATGTTTGATGCCCTGACCAACCTATTTGAAGGAAAGAATATTAATAGGAAAATGACCTTGGGAAATCAACTCAAGGGAGTGAAGATATTGAAGTCTGATTCCATGCACTCATACTTCTCCAGAGTGTACTACATAAAATAACAACTAGAATCTATTGGAGACATGGTAGAGGATGCTGAAGTTGTGATGACCACTTTGAATGGTCTTCCCATAGATTAGGAACCATTTGTTCGTGGCATATGTGCTAGAAAGAAACTAATATAGTTCAGACAACTATGGGAAGAGTGTGTGCAAGAAGAAGAGAGAATAGCAGTAAGAGAGGATAAACTAAATGACAATGAAGATCAAGCTTTGGCAACTCATGCCAAAGGTGGAAGTAAAAGGAAGAACAATGTACATTCCCGTGAGGATTCTCCAAGAAGATCTCAAAGACCCCAAAAGAAAAAGAAGTTCAAAAGAGACCTATATTTATTTTAATGTTACCCATGTCACAAGACAAGACACATTGCAACATTTTCTCCACTCAAATCTAGACAACATAAGAAGTAGAAGAAGAGATTTCATGCTCATGCAGCAGAAGACAAGAAGAGATTTCATGCTCATGCAGAGGAAGCCAATGAGTATAATGAAGAAGTCAAAACCAGATAAGATGAAGAATCCAGTGAAGAATATGTTATAATATCATCTCTCACTGGTTCAGTATCTCATGGAAGTGATACTTGGCTAGTAGATAATGGAGCTTCAAAACATATGACGGGATACAAAGAAACCCTCTCACATCTCATACAAAAGGAATCTTCACACAAGGTAAAGCTTGGAGATGACAATCAATATCCCATCAAAGGAATGAGAGAAGCCTCTTACAAATTGGACTCTCAAAATTCCATGAACATGAAGGACATACTTTATGTACCAGGTTTGAAGAAGAACCTTCTCTTTATTTCAGCATTAGATAAGAAATGTCTTCGGATTGCATTTATAGATGGTGAAGTTCTCGTGTGGCCAAAAGGGAAGACTATCAATGATGCAATAGTCATTGGAGTAGAAGAAGGAGGACTTTACAAACTGAAGGGTCATGCAGAAACAACACTGATGACCAGTACCATGAGCCCTTGTGAGCTACAGCATATAAGACTAGCTCATGTACACTATAAAGCCTTACCAATAGTAAGTAAGGTGGTGACTGGACTACCAAAAAACCAGGTTGATCATGAAGGAGTATGCAAAGGATATGATCAAGGAAAGAGTACGAAGAATCCATTTCCAAGCAATGGCAACAAAACTAAAGGTATTCTAGATATTATTCACTCAGACATTTGTGGACCTATGTCCACCACTTCATTAAGCAGGTATGTTTATTATGCTTCTTTTATTGATGATTACTCCCTCAAAACGTGGATTTATTTTCTGAAGAATAAGAATGAAGTCTTTGAAAAGTTTAAATAGTTCAAGGCTCTTGTAGAAAACCTCTTTGAGAAGAAGATAAAGATTCTAAGGTCAGATAATGGAGGGGAATACACTTCAAGCGATTTCAAAGATTTCTGTAAACAAGCAGGGATTAAGAGGGAGCTTACTATTCCCTATAATCCACAACAGAATGGTGTACATGAAAGGAAGAACATAACTATCATAGAATCAATGAAGTCCATGATTCATGATCAAGACTTCCCATGCATCAATGGGCAGAAGTAGCTAGAACCATAGTATATGTACAGAACAAAATCTCTCACAGTGCTCTTGGAAATAAGACTCCAAAAGAGATGTTTACTGGTATGAATCCTGAAGCCAGTCATTTAAAGATATTTGGATGTCCATTATTCATTCACATTCCAAAAGAAAGGAGATCGAAGTTGGAACCTTCAGGAAAGAAGGGAATATTTGTGGGCTATAGTCAGCAATCAAAGGATTACCGTATATACATCCCATGATTCCGCCAGATTGAACTCAACCAGGATGTTACTTTTGATGAAGACACAACTTTCAACAAATCCAAGAAGACTCATGAGGATGAAGAGGAGCATGAAGCTCCTAGAGTTACAGAAAGAAACAATGTACCATAAATAAATATTGAAGAAGAACCTATTCCAGAGGATCATGGCATGGAAAAACCTCAAAGACTTGAGGAGACACTGTTGTGAGGGAAATACACCTATAGTTCAGGGGAGAAACTACCAACTTATAGTGATGAAAGATAGACCTACAAATGTTCTGCAAGTGCAACTAGTAAGCAAATACATTTAAGGTTAGAAGATGAGTACCTTATTACGAAGGTTGATCCCAAGCTTCCTCTTCCTTGCTCTTCAATGCTATCCAATATCGCAATGCCCACACCTGCAAAACAACTTCATACCTTTCTCAAATACATTTGACTACATATATAAGACTGATATTCATGACAGTAAAAGACATCAAGCTATAAGCAAACTGTAATCAAATCTGAGACACACATGAATAGGTCATATTTGGAAAGGAAAGAACGTCTGATAGCATTATACCTTCCTTCAAGCTTGGCACTTCATGAAACCTAGATTCAAGGTCTCCTGCTTTTGTTCTCCAAGGATCCCAGCCTCTAATCAGTTGTGCTAGGGTTTATAAAAAATTGAGGCACAAGAGAGGGGGATGAGGGTCTCCATTCCTCCAGCATAACATTGTTATGGGATTGGTCCCCTCACATGGACCTTCTTACTCCCTTATATAATCAATGAAGGAGAGGAAAAGCAATTATAACCGATTAGGAAGTTCCCCAACTAACTCAAATTGACCAAAATTCAAGATTTTGAGTGAT
The DNA here is from genome assembly GCA_027924585.1 of Larix kaempferi. Taxonomy (NCBI): domain Eukaryota; kingdom Viridiplantae; phylum Streptophyta; class Pinopsida; order Pinales; family Pinaceae; genus Larix; species Larix kaempferi. Next base: position 14,341,717 of record BSBM01000096.1, on the reverse strand, counting down.
TCAGGAAAATGCCCTACTCTTCCTATTGCAAACCAACGCATTTCCCAAGGTGTGCGCTACTCTATAGGCATGATAGTTGCGCACATGCCCTACTCCACAGGCATAAGAGTAGCGCACACATCCTAGTATGCCTTACTCTATGCATAGGATACCAGCGTTTTTGTGGGAAAATGGCCAAAAACAGGGTTTTCTGATGATTTTCAAGAGATGGTTTGGTCTGGAAAAGTGTTCCTAAGGGTTATGACCATCAAATGGGCCAAGAGTGAGATAATTTAAACCATGTTAAGTGTCCCAAATGACCCTTCAATCCACAAGTGTCCTGTTCTGTGACTAAACTTGATCTCAAGAAGTGTCGTCATGCGACCAAGCGATGCAAGTGTCGTCACAGACGGAGAAGTGTCATTTTAAGCTATAATAGATGCCCCCTAATGTATGAGTTCAGAGGGAGTGAGGGAAATGATGGCCGAAAAACATTATAAATAATAAAGATTTGAATCATGGAAGTGGAGGAACTCGAGAAACCAAGAATCATAGGCTTAAATGAAGTACCTGAAAGCAAAGGCAATGTCAGACAAACTCATCCTTGGGGTAACTGTCCATGTTCAAATAGTGGAAAATGACCTCCAAAAGGATACAATAATGATCCAAATATTGATGCATATATCATGGCCACTATACTACAAGCATGGATCCATGAGGAACATAAGTGTAAACATAGCCACATAAATACAAGGTGGATCTATGTCTCATCAAGAGCCAAAAAAGAGTGTGGCTCAGTCTTGCACAACTTGGGTGATAACAAAAATAAGGTGATGCTATTGAGGATCCCAAGATCTTCATCCAAAAACAATTCAAGGTACAAACCTATCCATGCGAATAAATGAGTTGATGTTAAACATGGGAGGTATCGTTTGATTACCGGTCATTGATGTATACCGTTAACAAACGCGAGGGTGTCCACCAATAATGAAAATGGAACCCAAGGTACCTAGTACATTCAAGCAAGTGCGAATAAATGGTCTTACCGTCAAACACTTGAAGAATCCATCGGATAGGAGACATTGATGTATTCCCATCTATCCAATAGCGAGGGAAACTACCACTAATGACTGCAATCCCCAAGGTACTAACCGAAACTCTAAACTTCATTCCCAGAGCATAATGAGTTGAAGTCGATGGGAAGAAGTCCGTTGGAAGGGAGGCCTTAAGACATCCTCCATCATCCAACATGAGGGACACTCAACAGGTATGAGATGATTTGGAGTAGGAATGAACACATGATGAAACATACTGACACCAAGGAATGGTCGACGCATGAGGTCAAGGCAACTGCAGAATGGCCGACACAGGTTATATCCTTGAACAGTGAGCATGACACAAGAGTGACTTAGGCAGCTTTTAACACAAAGAGACCATGATGCAAATCTGCAATGTAGGAGACATTAACAGATTCTCCATATTATTGGAAGACTAACCAAACGGAAGAGTAAGAAATCTAAGATTAGGTTTATCCTAAGGCCAACACTAGAACCCGACTTGCTTGATAGACTCAAAACAGGTGCTTTGTTCAAGGAGATAGTTGACTTGCTGCCATCATATTGAAAGATATTTTAACATTCTTCCCTTCCCTTTCCTTTTTCATTTTTTAACGAGCTTGACAAAGAACTAAATCATTCTCGATGTTATTTTCATATTTAAGAGTCTGAAAAACCTAGAAGAAAACTCCATACACCTATCCGTGGATTTTATATCGAGCCCGGATTGGTTTGTGCTCGACAGTGTTTTCTTGCTTATAGAGTTGAAAAACTTAAACAGTCCTCTATCAACCATCTCGTGGATTTCACATCGATCCCAAGTAGGTGAATGCTCGCTTGGTGTTTTCACATTTTTAGAGCCTGAACACCCTAAAGAATGCTCCACAAGGTCCTTTTTCGTAAAGTTAGTCTCCTTCCCTGAAAAAGTGTAAAACAATGGAAGAAGAACTCTTCTAGTGCATACCAGAGTATACCTAGAGTATACCTTTTCCGTAAATTATCCACCAAGGCCCAAAAAAGGGATAATTCTATACCTAAGTGGATGTCGATTTAGTTATTTTAACGAGCCCGAAAAGGCAACTATGCTCGGCAAACTTTTCCTATTTAAGGAGTCTAAAAAGGGCTTAAAAGAACCCCATAGGGATCTTTTTTGTAAAGATTGAATGAGCCCGAAAAAGTAAACGCGTGACCTCCTTTCTGTTTTTAACGAGCTCAAAGGAGATACAGAAAAATGCTCATAACTTCCTTACTGTTTTTAATGAGATCGAAGTGAAGATGGAAGAAATGCTCAAAACCTACTTATTGTTTTTAACGAGCTCGAAGTAAAGGTGGAAGAATGCTCAAAACCTACTTACTGTTTTTAACGAGCTCGAAGTAAAGGGGAAAGAATGCTCGAAATGGGAGGAGACGAGTGTCAGGGACATGCAAAATTAGCTCCAAGCACATGGAACAAAGCCATGCCTAATGCAAGGAACACGATCAAGATAAGGACACTCAGGGTATGTCTCCTCCAGGTAAAAGGTGTCACTTGGTCAAAAACTGGGACTAAGTCTCGAGAAGGTAAGCATGAACTCAAAGACTTCTTCTCAGTAGCAGTGGAACTCAAGGAACAATATGCCACATAAGTCCCATGTGACATAGTGGTTCCTAATGACGAGGGATCAGACTGGTCTACAGTTGGGTAATAAGGAGGGTCAACAAATGCAAGTTGGTCGATAGTGACGATGTTTTCGTTATGAGGAAAATGCATCACACGAAAGAGCATAGACACCATAGCATGCATAGCATAAACGTAATCACGCCCGAGGATCATGTCAAAGTCCATAGGGTCCTTTAAAACCATAAAATCAATTAAGATTGTTTTTCTATCAAAGGTCAACGGCCAATTAACAGCTAGAAAAACATTAGGGAAACCCAAATCTCTCCAAGCATGAGCGGATAAGATACCAACAGAAGCTCTTTCATCTACAATGCATCGATCAACCGTATGGTTCCCGATATCAACCTTTATCTGGAAAGGTGTCAAAGAAGGAAGACGAGGTTCGGCTAGACTATTCCAATCAAGGGAAACGATCCTAGGGCTTGGTAGGGGTTCACATGCCACAGATGAAGTGCCCTCTTTTTCAGGAACATCCAAACTGGTAATGCATAAGACTTCTGCAGTAGGTGCATCAATCTTTGCAAGACTGATGGGATCGGTCGAAGATTGCATCGATTTGATCACTTCACTCTCCAAAGGAAGAGCGGGGTTGACCAAATATTGCATTGGTTCAACCACTTTATCAACCAAAGGTTGATCTGACTGTAGGGAATCTATAGACAACTCAGGAGCAGAGATTCCTTCTGACATGGACCACACTCTTCGTGCCTTTGGAATGGCAGGGCATCGGTGAGTAATGTGATCTCCCTTACAAAGTTTACAAGGGAAATTTGGTTTCCATCCTATTGGTTTAGACTCCTTTACAACGTCAGTACTCTCAGAATGACTAGCATTGGCTAACAGTTTTCCCCCAGCATGACTAGCAGTGGCTGGTTGCTCAGAAGTAGAAGACTTTTGAACTAAGGACCACACTTTTTGCACTTCTGGAAGTATAGGGCACAAGTAAGTAAGGTGGTCTCCCTCACAAAACTTGCAAGGAACTTATACTTCTGTTTATTGGGTTTGTCGACAATGTCAACTCCCTCAACATGACTTGCAGTGGCTGATCTGGTGTCTCCAGTATGACTCACAGGAACTGGTGACTTGTCATTAATATGACTAGCAGTGATTAATGACGTGTCCTCAACATGACTGACAGTGGTTGAAGACAAGCTTTCAGTGTGATTTTCAGTGACTAAAATTTTTCTCCCAGCATGATCTCCAGAGACTGGGTAGGTGCCCCCTGCATGATTTACAGAGGCAGGGTGCTTGCCCCTAGCATGACTTGCAGTGGCTAGGTTGTTGCCTCCTTTTTTTGGCATCTTCTTCCTATTCTTCCTCCGTCTATTCCTTTTAGACTGCTGGTTACTAGTATTGCTAATTTCACCACATGAGGTAGAGGGAGGAGGAGAAGATGTTACTGGAAAAGAAGGCACAGGGTTTTGATGCTCTTGATTTGAGGTGCTTACAGAAGAAGCATCAGGAGCATGTAAGGCATTCGGAGTGGAAAACAACCAAACTGGCAGCCCTATAGTGAATCTAGGACGATTCAGAGTAGCCATTAAGGGAGTACCAATGTTTCCAATGAATTGAAAAACACAAGGATCCCCTGGAACAGGGGTACCTTGATTGGCGCTCACCGGAATGCTAGACATAGTTTCATGCTCAAATGAGAAAGAATTTTTCTAAAGCAAACTAAAACAATTAGCACAAAGGGCACACCACTAAAAAAGGTCCTAGGTAAATCCAACCAGGAAAACAGATGCCTTCCAGACAAGAGTCTAGGATGATGAGGCCTAGAACAGATCAACGAAGGAAGAAGAATAGTTACCCGGGGTCCACAATACAATGACTAAGGGTGCAAGCGCTAGAATCACCCAACTGCCCTCCCAAAGACCTGCAAGGGATTTCCTCCCACGTCTGTCCTAGGTACAACAGATATAACCCTCCGCCATCACCTGTGTATGATCCTATGGTCAGATACTAAGGATACCACCACACTAAAAAATCATGGGGGAACAGTCTCTTGTCAAATCAGAAGGCGTGGGAAGGGTAATTGAGCCCAAAACTCAAAAGAGTCCCCAAACGCAATCCAATCTTGGTATATGCTCGAAACAGAAAGTAGGAGGTTTATTCCCAACAATATGATCTCATAAGACCTACTGCATAGATCCCAGGCAAGTTTTGAATGAGGTGGGTTTACCTGTGATAGTTGAACTATGATTTTTGCGTAATGTGTGATCTTGGGTGGTTTAAGGTGTTTTAAACCCAAGATCCTAACCAAAACTAGTTGGTGAATAGTGTAACCTAGAAATGAAAATGTTACTAGTACATTTTATTAGGGTTCATTTTAAAGGTTACTTGCTTACTCAAAAAGGTAGTGGGTGTGTGAGAGTGGTTATAACAGAGATAGAATACTGAAATGAAATGCTTACAACTAAACAAATCTTTTCTTCTCAATGCAAGTCTTAAATATATGATCTAGAATGCATATGAAAATGCAATTTTTAGTCCTTTGAATGCAAAAATGGTAAAAATAAAGTCTAAATGTACAAAATTAAACTCAAAACCTAAGAATGCAGCTACTCAAACAAATAAGTATGCAAAAGAAAACTTCTTCTTTTTGATGCAAAGCACTCTTAAATCCTTTAAGCCACTTGCAAGTTACTCTACTCAGAAAATAACTCAATTTTTTTTTAATGTTTTTCAAAGGTAAGAAACAAAATTGAAATTGAAACTAACCTACTATCAAAGTAAAAGCAAAGAACTTTCAGGTTTCCTTATTGAAACAGTAAAAGCATCCATTACGACTTTCAGATTCTTATTGATGTAAACATGCCAACCATTGGGAAAAGCGTATGAAGCCTACTTTTAGACCCAAACAAAGCAAATGACCTACAAAGAAGTATGGTTTGGTAAAGTCAGGTCTGCACATAAACAATGTAGAACATAAATATATTGGAAAAAGTAGAATGTGTTATGCACATTAAAAATATGAATATATGAAGGCTTTAAATCTATAAAAGTGTATATTAAAAAGTACTATAAAACTTTCAAAAAGCATACAAAAATTATTCGAATGCAAAAATGAAAGAAATATTTAAAAACTATATCCATGACAAATGCATGACCAATAGATGTTAACACCAAGACTTGGACATGTATGTTCAAGATGGACGATCGATGACTTAAGCCTAGAAAAAAAAAGTGTATAGTCAAAAAGATGTGCCGGAGTAGCAAGCACGCTAGAGATTGTATTGTGTATATGATTGAAAAATTGTTCTTGTTTGGAAATCTCTGAAGAAATCCAAGTAAATTTAGAAAATTCTCTGTTTTCAGGAACTCTGCATCAAGAGAAAGACAAGAAATAAATATAGTTGTTGTTATATAAATAATAGAGGAAAAAAAGAGATATTAAAAATATAATAAAAAGTAAAATACATACCTAGAAGAAGAAACGGTGCTTCTATAAGAAAATTTTGTTAATATCTCGCCATTTTCGAATCTACAACCAGATTCACCACATATGCAACACCAATACATATCGAATTTGACGTCTCGACCCCGTTGCCTATACAACCATTCTTTTCTAACCTTTCTGGCAACCTCTCTTTGACATATATTTTTAAATTGTTGAAGTATTGATTTAATCTTAGATAAAATATAAAGGGTATCATTGAACAAGTCGCATCGAGAACCATTTTTTATACCGATCTTATTTCGGAAATAGGAAAGAAAATCCTCTTGCAAAGTTGTCTCATGGATCGCGAAGACAAATCTAGAAAGAAGAGCATTGTCCATAACTGTGGAGAAACAAAACAAACAATATGTTCTGTAATAAAATAAAATAAAAAAGTTATGTGAAATTATGAAAGAAAATCTAAAATAAAGTAAATTTTAATAAAATGTAAAAAAAAGTTGCGGGGAATAATGAAAGTAAAAATAATATTTCACCGAAACAATGTAAGAAAATGTAAATTGCAATAATTCCAGTGGATAGAAAACGTAAAATCGAAACTCCATTTCATTCAATCAAATGAAAGCAATGCATAAGTATGTAGATGAATATGCACTAAAAATATGAAAAGTTGGGATGCATAGCAATGAGATGTTTTTTTTCCAGAGGAATGAAGTATGTACATAATCATCATGGTTGTGCATGGTGTGAATTTTTATGTCGTATAGGTTTATTTGGAACAAAATTTTGTTAAGTTGCAAAATGTTCAAGATTGTCGATGCTATGTACATGGAGATGGAATGCCTTATATAAAATGTTGCCATAGTTATGAACAAATAGTTGTCATATTTTATAATGGAAATACTGAGTATATGCATATTCTTCATAGATCTTCATCATTGATTTATTTGCATGAAAATGTGTATGTTATATAGCTTTACATTGCAATAATTCCAGCGGGCAGAAAACATAAAATTGAAACTCCATTTCATTCAATCAAATGAAAGCAACGCATAAGTATGTACATGAGTATGCAACTAAAATTATGAAAAGTTGGGATACATAGAAATGAGATGTTTTTTTTCAATAGGAATGAAGTATGTACATAATGATCATGGTTGTGCATGGTGTCAATTTTTATGTTGTAGAGGTTTATTTGGAACAAAATTTTGTTAAGTTGCAAAATGTTTAGGATTGTCGATGCTATGTACATGAAGATGGAATGCCTTATATAAAATGTTGCCATAGTTATGAACAAATAGTTGCCATATTTTATAATGGAAATACTCAGTATATGCATATTCTTCATAGATCTTCATCATTGTTTTATTTTCATGAAAATGTGTATGTTATATAGCTTTACATTGCAATAATTCCAACGGGAAGAAAATGTAAAATCGAAACTCCATTTCATTCAATCAAATGAAAGCAATGCATCAGTATGTAGATGAATATGCAACTAAAAATATGAAAACTTGGGATACATAGCAATGAGATGTTTGTTTTCAAGAGGAATGAAGTATGTACATATTGATTATGGTTGTGCATGGTGTGAATTTTTATGTCGTATAGGTTTATTTGGAACAAAATTTTGTTAAGTTGCAAAATGTTCAGGATTGTTGATGCTATGTACATGGAGATGGAATGCCTTATATAAAATGTTGCCATAGTTATGAACAAATAGTTGTCGTATTTTATAATGGAAATACTCAGTATATGCATATTCTTCATAGATATTCATCATTGATTTATTTGCATGAAAATGTGTATGTTATATAGCTTTACCTGAATGTGAATGTTTATGTCATATAGATTTATACAGATCTGAATGTAGTCTAGTTGCATAATATGAGGGGTTGTTAATGGTTTTTGATAAATATATTGGAATGGTATTCTCTTGGGAATGGTTTTTGATAAATTTGATTTGTGTAAAAAGCATAAATTGGAATTTAAGTCATGTAAAACATGTCGTGGAAGAGATGTTGTAGCAAGAATGGAAATGAAATACAACATATTGAATAAAAAATGTGAGAACGATATCACAAGTTTATAGAAAACAATGAAAATAAATAAACGTCATGGAAAACCAAATGAAATGAGAAATGGTTGTCCTTAGTTACAATGTTAGCCCTGTCAAACGTTCTTCTTCTTGTTTGCACAATGTCACATAAGCAGATTTTTCCATCTTCAGATATCGTTCAAAAGAAAAATTTGGAGATATGCGCAATCCATCAATGGATTTAACACGTGAAATGGCAGTGAAAGTCATTCCTTGTCGTTCGGTATTGCCGATATCAATAGTTGCTCGTTCTAATGTGAGGCCCTGTGACTTGTGGATAGTTAAAGCCCATGCCATCTTTAGAGGAAATTGTTTTCGGTTGCCTCTAACAACAGGAGGTATAGGCACAATATTAGGGTTTCTTATGCCAAATGGAACACCAACGTACTTGTCAAATAGAACATTTACGTACATTGGGAGTTGAGGACGTTTTATTGTAGGCATATAACAAACATTTTGAATGTAACCCAATGCACCATTTACCAAACCTGCCTCAACCCACAAGTTGCAAGTCAACATAACACGTTGTTGAGGGAATAACAAAACCTCATGATCAATTTGGTCATCATCAGATCCAAGAAATTCTGTACAATGGCCATGCTCTGCAATACACCTTTCAATAGGAGAATTCAAAGATTTCAACATCTTCTTATTATGCAAGGAGACAATATTGTTTGAAGGGAACAGATGCACAGCTGCATCAAACAATTTCCTTTCTGGCAAAGGCAAACAACTGTCGGATCGAGACATCAGAACATCCCAATCATCTATGGAAGGTTTTGCATTCCGTATGTTACCCAATAATCGTTGAAATGAAACTTGACGGGGATTATCACCCTGTTGACGAAATATTCTTTCAAGGGTGACAACAATGCCGAAGTTGTGCCATAACACTTGTGCTGTTGTTTTTCCTGCATACATTGGCTTATCTTTGACAGGTGGCAATTGACCCAAGTCACCAACAAGAATTACAGACCTACCACCGAAAAGAGAATTTATTTTATCTGGAAATGCTTCCCGCAATCGAGAATCAAGCTGCATCAACGAACTTGGCCCTATAAAACTCATCTCATCAATCAATACATAATCTATATGTTTCATTTCCTCTTGAAACACAGAAAGAGCTCTACCTTGCAGGGGTCGCATGTCTCGAATAGGAATTCTCAGAGTTGAATGGATTGTGCGGCCACATATATTAAATGCAGCTATCCCTGTTGGAGCAAGAAAAAGCAAAGGATTTTTGCCATCTCCACTTGAAGCACCAAGCACATGATAAATAAAATTAATTAGATAGGACTTTCCAGTTCCAGTTGTACCTTGAATAATCATTTTGAATGGTTCTTTCTGTCCAACCTCCATAGAATGATGTAGAACCATGTCAAAATCAAGTCGTTGCTTAGAATACAACAAAGATGGATTTGGAATATTATTGTCTGCAACTTGTATTAGTTCACCATGTGAACGATCACTTGTTATAAAAGTGGTTGCCTTTTCCGCAACAGTAGCATCTATCGTTAGGTCCTCCCAATTGAAACTTAAATCAAAATCTCTTCGTCCAAGAGTGCAAAGATATAAAATATTAATATTATGTGGAGGAACCAAACGAGACAACAACTCCCATTCATCCAAATATTCATCCACATGGACACCTTCATCATCTACATCCATATTTTCATGAATAGCATCCTCCACCATTGGTGCATGATTGACATGCCAAGGATGGTAACGAAGATGCCTCCAATTTTCAATAATTGTTTCCCTCGAAAGTCCTATATCTTTCTCTATGTCTCTGAAAGGTTTGTACAAAAGAAATTCACTCCAACAAAATGTCTCAAAATTGTTAGAATCCTCTAGAGGAATGGACAAAAAATGTGGCCATACACGAACAACAGCAAAGGATTTTCTAGCTTTCCAAGGCTCCTTCTTACGCTTCGCATTATAGGCCCAATATCGTGCAATGTCAATCATGCACAAATGGGCCAAGAATACAGGACGCATTCGACATAAATCTATGAAATTAGAGGACTCAGAAATATCATTCGGGTCGATAGACACTTTTCGTAATATCTTCCTGCTGACATTCAATGAGAATATTTGTCGACTACAAATCACAAGTGGAAGTTTCAATAGCATATGGCATGTTTCCTATGCTCCAATATCTCGATCAACTATAGTTTCAACAAAAAAATGTTTATAAGCCAACAGACAAGGATCTATACAGTCGGAAGTGTCTGCAATTCTTGTCAGCATATCATGATAACTTTTAGACCTTTTTTCTTTTTTAGCTGCATACTTTCCGATATATTGCGAGACAACATGGGTCGAGACAACTGGCTAGAAATCCACATTTTCACGCCATATTGCAAGAATAGAAGCATTATGAACATTGAACCTATCATCATTCCTTGCAGGCTTATATTTTTTCTCCCCTTTATCATTTTTTGTTAGGATAGATTCATCGCAAACCTCCCATGGAGTGTTGTAACGACATTTAAGCACAGAACCCTTTTTTCGTAAACAAGAATAGGGACTGCACTTTGAATGTCTCTGAACACGATTCACTAAATGCTCAAGTTGGTTGCATTTAAATATCTACGTAGTGTTCAAGAGACAAGGATCATCATTCAAAGATTGAGGGATAATGGTATTTCTTCTGTGAAAATCACGAGGGTTACAAGCATTCACATATCTATCAAAATAATGTTTTGCATCTTGCATGGTAGATGCATTAGACCAATCCAACATGTCCATGTTAGGAGCATCTTCAATCCACAAAAATCCATGTATATGTGCAAATCCTCGATGTTGCCACTCATACCTACAACAAACCTACATAGTATAAGAATATAACTATATATGAAGACAAAAGGAAGAAAAAAACTTTCTAATAGAAGTAGGCACATAGAAGATTGCAAACTTGTACCACATGTCTTTTTCTCCAAGATACTTTTCGAGTATTTCCTCATGGAAAATTGTAAACCTGTGGTGCATATACAATGCAACAATATGCGGGTAATCTATAACATGTTGAATCTTTGTAACATGTTCGTTAAAATATTTATGAGGTCGTTTGTACGGCATCAACGAATTCAAGTCGGGCCACTTTGTATCAGTTGCAGACAAGGTAAAGAAAAAAGTGGGGCATCCCAATTGAGTGACCATGTCCATTAACTCACCACGACACTTATTCCAATACGATCATGTACCTCTAAGCGAAGAAACAAACCTCATTAAACTCTCAGCCAACTTACTATCAGGAAGTTTGATCAATTGTCGACGCAAATCTTGTATTGTCGTGGGAGAATCAACATGCATATTCTCTTGAACAAACACAGAAGCTGAAGCTTGGCTCCGATGACGCATAATCATGTTCAACAACAAATAACGGAATCGAGGGTGTCTCCCAAAGCGGTGGTCGGAGTACCTGAGAAGATGTAGTCCATATTCATGAAATGCAACAGTACATATTCTTGGTTGCAACCAATCAGCAGCACCTGTTGGAAACAACGTGGGGAATTCCATATCAAACAACCCTTCTGTATTATATTCATTTATAGGACCAAGACCAATATCTGGCCATTGCATTTGTTGTATATCTGAACCATCTCCATTTTCAATAAAATTTCTAATCTCTTCCATCTCTGTACGTGCATTTGGTTGTCGAGCAGAAAAAGATGAAGGATGAGCATGTACGCAATGACTTTCGATGCCTTCCTCTTCCCCATTTGCAGTGTCAGCCCGTTGTTCTTGAATATCAGAATCAATGAACTTTAGCCTATTTGAGACATCTGTCGCAACTTCAGGAAAAGAATATGGAGAGTCAAGGTCAGTTTCAACATCCCTATAATATTTATCCATCTGGAGCTTGTAGTGCAATGCATTTAACACTCGTGATCTCTTAACATAAAAATCATAAGACCTGGCTTGTGGGCCTTGTCTCCGAACAATGATGATGTCAAGGTCTTCTATGCGACGTGGAAGGGATTTCACAACCATAGATACATCCTGTGGAAAGCAAATAGTATGGCCACTATATTTATATTGGCCACCACAAGCATGTGAGACTTGCAATATAGGGTTTACATGGGCTATCAACATCTCCTCCACTTGTGTAAGGACCCTCAAAACATCAGGTTGTTCACCAGGATCCATTTCATTCCAACAAGAAAATCGATGCGACCCTCGCTCATTCTTACATCGCGCACAAGTAGGTCCATCCGACATTCTTTGCACTTTCATCCCAACATAGGATTCATGGCAGACATGGAACATTTGCACAACTGAGAGGCTGTCAATCCTAGAACGAAACTTTTGATGGCATGTTAACATTACATCCTCAAAATGGGGAGAAAAATGATTATAGTGACCAACATTATAGGAAGTTGGTGCACACTGTCGCTGGTGAACTACATGATTTCCAAAACGTTTCCCAACATTGATACCATTGGCATATGTAGCAGGGACAAACAAATTTTCTGCAGGTCCTTCAAGAGGAGTGCTTTCAAGGACTGTTTCTTTACGGACGCCCAACTGATTGCATTGGATAGTGTGCTACATGGGCATGTGAAGTGAATAAAATATCAGGAATGGAGATATTTTACTATTGTTGTAGGCATGTAAGAAAAGAGGAACTCCTACATCTATTACTAAAAATAAATCTTAGAGATGGATCTCTTACTGGTAGAGAAAGAGGCCAACAGAATGGGGAATCATAAAAAACACTTACAGAATCTTTAAAATGTGAAGGTTCTGCTTCAAAATCATCTATACCCTGCGTCTGAGCAAATTGAATCATCTCAATATTGTCCTGTGCAATAGAAGCATAAAAGTACAACATAGCGACGCTTGTCAAAGAAGTAGATAAAATAAAGGATGTTTGCAAGTCAGAAGAAGATAATAGATATTCATATATGGGCGACTCACAACATGGATATTATTTGATGCAGCTGATTTATGTCTAACATGTGATTCCATACAAATGGCATCGGAATGTATTTCAGCAGCATTTCGATGAAGCAGTCCTTTAGATCGAGGAGTGTCCTGTGATTACAGAAAGAAGATAAAAAGAACGAAGGCGATAAGGAAAAGAAAAAGCATATGTAGAAGAGAAATAATTAGACAAATGGGTAAAATGGAGTTGTTCAATACCTTCGTTGTGCCAAGGGAAATAGTATGTGGCACAACAGACTCAACCGGTGTTGGAATATTGTGTTGACATGGTTCAACTACATTATGGAAAATACTTGCATTGGTGTCTTATGTTTGGTTAACTTCATGATACATTTGACGAACCACATTCGATCCAGACAGAAGAGAAGATTGTTTTTGTTCTCTTTGCAAACAACGTGGATTGAGATCAGGTATGTGCACATTTTCCTCATGTTGCAATGTTTGAGAAAGGTGCGGAGACGGTTGAGCATATTTGTTGATAACAACATTTCCAGTTGCAGGACCTTATGAACAAAAAAACATCAAGGCAAAGCAAAAGAGAAAGTCTTTACTAATATCTTCTTAAACACAATATGGGAAAAGAACAAGGAAGTGAAAGAATGTTTGCATAAGAATAGTGGGAGGTTTTATACATACCATTGAAAGAAATATGAGAGGGGATTGAAGTTGTTGAACTTCTTAAATGATACAACTCTCGACGTCGTGCGTTGCGCACTTCCTTAGTTTGGACATACCTTAATTGAGCATCTGCATTTCTTTTCATTCGTGATGCTACAAAACTTGAACGTTCTGATTTATGAACCAACGAAGGGTTTTTCTGAAGACCATGTTTGTATTCTCTACGGTGAACAATTCCAGCGTTCTCCTCCAAATGCTTAACTCCATCCAAAAATTGATGAAGCACATTACTGGGAGATAAGACAGGAGATTGTTGTATTTCTCTTTGTAAATGAGATTTTCTAACAGTCGGTATCTGCAATTTTTCCCCATGTTGCATAGTTGGAGAAAGAGCCAATGTATGCAAAGTGGGTTGTTTCATAGTAGGATTATCTCGAGAACCATGTTCAACATCATGCATTTTCTTTACCTCAACATTATTTGAATATGTCTGCACTTGTCGTTGCATATCCATTTGCATTGTTTGATGTAGATGATTATTGGTATTTGAAGGCCCTCCTTCCCCTCTACCACGGTGGTGTTCGAAGGGAAGTGTGGTTCGCATGATATCGGCCAAACTCTTATGCTTTTGATACTTCGTTCGTGAAGGGGCCAATTCCATGTCTTGTGCAATATTTTCATAACTCCTATCTCCCAAGTTTGATTGCTCAATTCTGGTAAATTGCCCATGTGAAAACAGAGAACCACGTTGTTTGTTTGTCGCTTTAAATAATCTATCAGATTCCATTAGCAACAGTTGTGGAAAGTTGAAAGACATTTTTAGTAAGTGTAAAAGAAAGCGTCTTAAACAGAAGGTAAAAACAATGTGAACCAATGTAATTGACGACAGAAACAAAGAAAATTGGGGATGTAGAAGAAAATAACATAAATGTGGACAATGAAATCTATTGGACAAATAAAAATGTGAAAAGTATTTTATGAATGTTGATTTAATAATGTTTAAACTCATTTAATGTGGTAATTTTTAAAAAAATGTGTTAATGTATAATGGTAGAATAATCAAATGACTAAAGTTAAATATGGTTAAATTGTGAACATGAATTAAAATATGCAAATAGCAGTAATAAGTGCAATATGCAATTAGTAAAAAATAATAAGTGGATCATTTATTGGTAGCTTCGTAAGTAATGTTCAACCATATTATTGGACCAATAGATGTATTTCTAATGCCAATGTGCAATGTTTAATAATGTCAATGTACAATGTGCTAAGTTTAATGATGGTAACAATGCTAATGTGCAATGTGTAATGCTAAACTATTGATGTATAATGTCTTTCTAAGTTGTAATGCCAACTTAATGTTTTATAATGTTTACCAATGTTTTATTAATGATTTTATAAACATTTAATTTATGTAAAGATTATTTTTTAATAATCTTAATGTTTAATAATGGTATTCAATGTTTAACAATGTTTATTAATGTTTAACAATGTTATTTAACTTATTTGTACTTTAGTTATTAATGTTATTTAATGTTTAAGCATGTTTATAAATGTTTAATAATGTTATTTAATTTCTTTCTAATTTCTTTAATAATTTTATTTAATGTATAACAATGGTTATTAATGTTTAATAATATTTATTAATGTTGATCAATGTTTAAAAATGTTTATTAATGTTTAATAATTGGTTTAATAATGTTCTATTAATGTTTAGGAATAATTTTCTATGTTATTTAATGTATAATAATTTTAACGATGCTATTTAATGTATTTCAAATGTATAATGACATTTTTAATTTCTAATGACTTTTAATGTTTTTCTAATGGCATCTTTAATACTGTTATTTAAAATGTTCTTTAATCTTTAATAATGTTTAATTATGTTAATAATCTTATTTAATGTTTAATGTCTTTCTAATTTGAAATGTTTTATGTGACGTCTTTGTATCGTTACTTAAGTTTTTTTTTTAGTGTTTATTAATTTTTTTTAATATATTTTTAATGTTTTAGAATTTTTCTTAATGTTTCTTAATGTTTATATAATGTTTTCCTGATGTTTATTAATGTGTACTCTTTTTCAAATGTCTAATGACATGTGGAAGAACATTTGAAGCAACAAACAAATGTTTTATGTCAATGTGGAATGTGCTAAGTTTAATCATGGTAATAATGCTAATGTTTAATGTGTAATGCTAAACTGCTGATGTTGAATGTCTTTCTAAGTTGTAATGGCAACTTAATGTTTTCAAATGTTTACCAATGGTTGATCAATGTTTTATTAATGATTTTATAAACATTAAATTTATGTATAGATTATTTTTTAATAATCTTAATGTTTAATAATGTTATTCAATGTTTAACAATGTTTCTTAATGTTTAGTAATGTTTAGTATATTGTTCAAATGTGTAAAGGTATGTGGAAGAACATTCTAAGTAACAAACAAATGTTAATATTAATATTTGAAATTCCATTAGCAATTCATAGCTTAACAAAAGGTGTAAACACATATGAAAAGAACAAAATATTAATATTTCAAATTCAATTATCAATTCACTACTTAATAAAAAGTGTTTAACCATATCATTTGAGAAATAATGAAGAGATGAAAACAACTCATTCAAAAACATATTAGTAAATTTTTTTTGCGATATTTTCAAAGACCAATCCACAAAGAAGAAAGTAAGAGAGAAAGATGTTCCATCAATATTAAAAAAAGTATTTATTTACTTACATGGTTCAAAGTTGAAAAAACTTTGAACAATCGTTCAGCTAAAGCAAGGAAGGGAATGTGAACGAAGGGAATGTCAGATGCAGAGTCGAGACCTGGGGATAGAGGGAAAAAATTCCCACTAAGAATGAAGTCAGTACGAGTATGGTCTTTGGCCATGGGAAGATGAATATGTCTAGATAGTGATAAGGGATCAACCCCAACATATTTTGTTGTCCGACTTGTCAAATCATAATATAGCAAAGATCTTTGAGAAAAATTGCACATAAATATCATGTTTCCAATTGCATGGAAAGGAAGATATCCACTGCACGTGTTGTTAATATCAGACATGAGATCTTCCACAAGATTCCAACTCAATCCGGTACCATCTTCCCAATATCCATTTCTGCGTTTTGGAGGGCACTTCAGACGATCAAAATCTGGTATGATAGTATAAGACCAAACAACTGCATAACGGTGATGTACAATCCATAACAATTGATTTTCATGAAGTGTTAGGCACATAGATCCCCTACTAAATGCACGATGTACAAAATGGATACTCCATTTGTTATTCTTGATATCAAGAGAAAATAAATTGTGTTTGATTCTTGGGTATCCACTAGAGAACATCTCAACATGTAACCAATATATTTTTCCCTTATAGAATACCACATCCCCGGGAGTTGCGGGTTCTACATCATAGAAGTCTATAGCTGTCCATGTCGTATTAATATTGCTACAAACACTATATCTTGACACAAGATATTCATCAAAAGTGTGTTTGAGTTGTATCCAATCATATTTGCGTTCACTAATATTACTCAAGATGGTGAAGAAGCCAAAATACCCTATTTCAATACAACCTATGAATGTGCAGACTTTGGTTAAAGGGTTCAAGACATAATATTTTGGACATGATAGATTTGGACCAGGGACAGACAACAACATAAGGCAACCACAGGAACGTTCAATGGTATACATTGGGTATGGGAAAGGGATACAAAGATCCAATATCACACCTTTGCTATTAATGTATGAACATATGGAATGATTCGGATATGGATTCCATTCATCAATAAAGAAACCAATTTCTTTTCTGCAATTTATGTGACGTCTTTGAATAAGATGATGGTTGCGTATTATTAGATTCCACATCTTCGACAAATTTTGAAACCGAAACAAAGCCGAGAGAGGGAGCCACATAAATATCAATTCAAGCAACTCAACCGGCAAGAAACTCCATATAGTTGGATCCATATCGAATGTACTATACATTGCAAAAAAAAGAGAGTTAATAATAGAAAAATATTTGTATATGGCAAAGAAAACAAAGTGTATTTAAGAAGGAAGTACGTAATAATACTTAGAAAACAACCACAAATGTATATAGTTATAGAAACAAAAATTAAACATTGTGCGAATTTCGAAAGTAAATTCACATGTTTTAAGGCTAAGCATAAGGTTTCATTTTTTAGCCCACCACTTGTAACAATAATCTTTAATCATATTATTGGACTAATAGTCGTATTTCTAATGCAAATGTGCAATGCTTAATAATGGCATTGTGTAATCTGTTAAGTTTAAAGAAGCTAATAATGCTAATGTGTAATGTGTAATGCTAAACTATTCATGTGTAATGTATTTCTAAGTTGTAATGGAAACTATTTGTATTAAAAATGCCACAAATATTATTACTATATCACTTAAATAATAAACACACTTACTAGGCCTTCCTCATTTTTCAATCTTAACACCAACTGTCCTCATTTCAATATTGTGCGGTAATCAAGACCATTTCCTCCTCTCATATCTATTTTGTAATGCATGTCTTTCATAACTAACACAAATATATATCTCATTTATATAAATCCTATCTTTGAAATAACATCAATCGATGATCCCACTATGACTTTAAAATCATATGGTTGATTATAATTTGGTAATTTTTTTACTATACTTCACTTTGACTATAATCCCACTATTGTTTGATTATAATTCCACTACGCTTTAACTATAAAATAAATATTAACTTTGTAAAACACATCTATAATAATATGTTTAAAAGTTGATATTATTAGTTCATAATAATAATGTTAACACTCTATAATAACATCATTAATATTGATGTTATTGTTTTTTTAATGTCATTAATAATAATAATAATATTCTTATTAATATCTTATTTGTTAAAAACAATTTAAGTATCAACAAATCTAGAATTTAGACATAATTATTAATATTAATATTACATAATTATTTATAAAAAATAAATTTTGCACTATAATGTTATTTAAACAATATGTTCTTTATAGAGCTTAAATCCCTAACATAGTAATATAAAACTTAGTAATATATGAGAATCCATAGCTCTTAGGTGTCTCTAACAATTTGATATGTATTGATTTTAATATGAATGTAATAGTGTTATTGTAATAGTATAATGGTGTTAGAATCTATGTGTTGTTGAATCGTATAATGGTATTAGAATCTATGTATTATGCAATCTTTAGATTGATTTTATTATTGACATATATTAATATTTTTTATAAATTTATATTGAATTTGACATTACTATTAAGTCATCATTGATTTTTATAATTATATAGTTGAAATGTTTTTTTATTTAATTTTATAAATAATATAAATTTACAATTTTTTTTATAAAATTATTTAATTTTTAATAAAAATAAATTTATTGATATGAAAACAACATATATTTTATTTTTTTAATAAATATATATACTTTATATTTTAATTTTAGAATGATAACACGATAGGAAGACAATAAGAGTTGTTCTATTATGAGGCTATAATTTGAAGCACTAAATTACAATAAGACAAACTAATACTTGCGAGTTTGCACCTTGGGTGTTTGTATGAGAATACTTTAACTTCATGTACTAAAACACTGCCAGGCCAATAAACATCTACCAAAAATCTGAACTAAACTGTTGTTCAAACATCAAATGCATTACTACACATGATATTAAATACAATATGAAACTAATGTGTGGCCGATGGCGATCAACCACTATATATATGTTTATATAGCATTAATTAAAGAATAGTATACTAATTGATCAAATATATGTTGAAATAACATTTAAATTTTCAAGCCCATATAACATAGAATAGATGGTGAATAGATATAATATTAAGGCACTCCTTGTATTAAGTAACTTGTTAAATTATTTATTTATAAAAAATTAAAATCTTGAAAAATAATTAAAAAAAATGTTTACACAACAAACATAATAATTTAATACTTATTTTACATTAAGCTACCATATAAAAGCCATTTAAAGTTTTAAACAAAATTAAAAACATTTTTATTTATAAATATTAAAACATATATTTTATTTCTAAATTTTTTTTAATTTTTAAGAAATTTCAAACAATATCTAATCACATTTTTTTTCTTAAATCCAATGGATCCAAATGTTTATTGTTTCGCTATTATTAAAAAAAATATATTCAATACTATTTTAATACAATAAAATGAATCAACTGATATAAAAAAATACAAAAAATTTCTAAATATTTTTTTTAATTTTTAAGAAATTTCAAACAATATTTAATCACATTTTTTTTCTTAAATCCAATGGATCTAAATGTTAATTATTTTATTGTATTAAAATAATATTGAATATTTTTTTTTTAATACTAAAATAATGAATTACGGAGGACAATGAATTACGAAATTGATAAAATAGAATTGTTCCCAATATGCACTCAACAAATGTTCTCAACATAAGAGCGCCTTCCAACTCCATTAAAACAATGAACCCGCCTTAAATTATAATGCCACAAACGTTTGCTATTGGCTACACATGATTGTTGTCATAAATTTCCAATTATTCTGCACTTTTATGTTTTTTTTAATAGCTAGCATTGTTTTTTTTGGTTTTCTTATATTTTATATTTTATAAAACCTGTTATACCCATTGTTACATATCGAAGAATCAATTTTATAGAGCCTTGAATCATGCTGTGAAACTACAAATCCAAGAATATTTTTTTCCAAGAGAATTTGTGGGGTTGGGAAGTAACCTATGTTTCATAAATTAGTCTAGTGAAACCATTAGAATTTCAATGGTTAGCCTAATGTTTAAATATATTTTAATTATTTTTTATTACGAAACCGTAAAGATAATTCAACATCGCCATTACATTGTAAAACAACCATGCGGTAAGAATTTTTAGGACACCTCTACACGATGCGTAGATATCGATGAGTTCCACTTACAACGTGATCTTCTCTATGAGGTTTACCTGCAGGTTTTCCCAAGACTTTTTTATAAGTAGATATCTCTCACATCATTTAAATTTGGTTGATGGGATGAACAGGACAGAACGTAATCAAAATCAGAATAGTATAAAATTCATGGTCGGTAGTTCCGCATTGCACTTTGAGTGGTTTGCAAAACCATTTTTCCACATGCGGATGTATCACAAAAGGACTCGTGTGACAGTGGTTTCATACCGCAACCACCCATCATTGTTATCTTTCGTGCATGTAGACGATGCGGGATGAACTGAGAACCGTTGATCCCTTCTTTATGGCTCTTGCAATGGTGGAGATGATACGCAAAACAATCAACGATGATTGTGGAGCGCCGTACCGTGGCAGATGTAGAGGCAGGTGGGAAATGCATCCACTTATTTGACGATGATCGGATGGTAGAGGGATGTAATATGGGAGATCAAAGGACAAGATCGTCTCCGCATCGTGGAAAGTGCACACTCGGTAAAGGGGAAGGTGGTTGCGAAGGCGAAACCACCTTAACAGGTGTCAATTGATAGTTGATCCACATGGACTTGTGAGCGGGAAAGAAAACCACTGTTAGAGGTCACGGATACCGCCAAAGAGCTAAAGGACAGGTGATTTGATGGCCTCAATTTCAACACGTGCGATCAATGGCTGAAAACAGGGTACGTTTGGAAAGTTGCAAGAAAGATAAAAAAAAATTCTATATAAAATAAAAAGGGCATTCAAACTTGACATATTTTCTATGTGTCATTGTTGTCAGAATATTCGAAGACCGGTGGAAACTTCAAGTCGCGGCAGAAGAATAAAGGACGTGTCTACAACAGGTAGGGTCTGGTGACTTGGCTTGTATATTTCAAAGAAATTTGTTTTTAAAATGAGTTTAAATGGAAACTATGCACGATGTAGACCCCTTTAAAGCTAAAGATGCCCTAGAAGACAGGGATGTAGATGTTTATGATACCCTAATTACGTTGTCGGTCGCTGTAATTTAACTTAAACTGACGAAATTACTTGAACAAGGTTTAGACATTCATAGAATTCACCAGTCCTCCCCGTTGTCTTTTTGCCCAGACCAAACCCTGTCTTTTCCAGAGTTTGTATCGTGGTGTGTTGTTAATTACTCCATAGACGAGAGGACTATCTTAAATGGTCAGAAAACCAGAGTTGCTTGCAAAATAGAACCATCGATTGTAATGGAAGCCCTAGACATTAATTTATCACAAACCCTTCAACCTAAAAGTTTTTTCAACACCTCCATTATCGATTATTACCATCAAGCCCTTCTAGAGAGTAAAGAAAAATTTATGTCCACCTGCCTTAAACCAGAATTGAGCATTTTCGATTTTCCTTACCCTATAGATGTTTCTTTATTTGACGAGAACACCCAACTGGTTTTGTCATTGCTGGCTTTAGTTTTAGGGTTTGATACAAACATGTATGTGAGCGAATTTCAATTGAGCCTTTTTTATAAATTTATATTGAATTTGACATTACTATTAAGTCATCATTGCTTTTTATATTAATTTTAATAATTATATAGTTGAAATTTTTTTATTTAATTTTATAAATAATATAAATTTACAAAAAAAATTATAATTTTTTTTAAATTTTTAATAAACATAAATTTATTTATATGAAAACAACATAGATTTTATTTTTTTTAATAAATATATCTACTTTATATTTTAATTTTAGAATGATAACACAATAGGCAGACAATAAGAGTTGTTCTATTATAAGGCTATAATTTCAAGCACTAAATTACAATAAGACAAACGAATACTTGCGAGTTTGCACCTTGGATGTTTGTATGAGAATACTTTAACTTCATGTACTAAAACACGGCTAGGCCAATAAGCATCTACCAAAAATCTGAACTAAACTGTTGTTCAAACAACACATGCATTACTACACATGATATTAAATATTAAATACTAATAATGAAGGGAGTGCTATGGCTTATTTGAATTTAAAGAAAAATAATAATTAATACCAAATTAATGCTAAGTCATGAAGTTGAAAATATATGGCTTATTTGAATTTAAAGAAAAATAACAGTTAATACCAAGGTAATTTTTAAGGATTCTAATATTATACTTAAGTATAGTATCCTAGGCGATTATTTTGGATTGAAAAAAGCATGCATATAGATAGGTAGGTGAATATTGAATATGAAACATAAAATTTACTATTGAAATATGTAAATTTTGACAAATATTATGACAAAAAAACATATTTTATGTAAATATAGGCGATATTAGAGACTAAAAATGACCAAATAGCAAATTTATTTTTTGAAAAAAATCCCGAAAAATAGCCAATTAGTGAAATTTCTCCCTTAAAAATTACCCTGATCAATACCAAATTAATGCTAATTCATGAAGTTGAAAATAAAGTTGAGTAGACATTTCTCATAATAATATATATTTGTGAAGTAATAATTTATAATTTCTTTCTATAAATTTTTTTATTTTAATTTATTTTTTTTGTTATTACTAATATCTACATAACATTATAATAATTTTAAAGTATGTTAAAATAATAAAATAACTTTTAACACAATAGTATGATTAGTATAGATTTATCTTATAAAGGGAATTTTAAAAAGACTCTGCCAAATATATTTAGAAGAATCAAATCTCTCTTTGAATGCAATTTTTTCCTCAACATTTACACTTTTATATATATATATATATATATATATATATATATATTAAAATTTTATTTAAATCTACATATTATGTTTTATAATATTGTATTCATTTTTTCCTCAACATTTACAGTTATATATATATATAAATATAATTATCAATTTTAAAATTTAATTTAAATCTACATATTATTTTTTATAATATTGTATTCTTTTATAATAGTGTATTATTAGAAAAAATACATTTATCAACTTTAAAATAAACATAAAAAAAAGTTATACAATTATCAACTTTAAAGTAAACATAAAAAAAGTTACAATACCCCAGTAACATTATTATAATTTTAAAATATATTAAAAATTTAATTTTAATAAATTCTGATTAAATTAAGTTATATGAGTATGGTAGTTGTAAAAATACCAGCATTTTGTTATTATTTTTCTTTCATCTTTTTTTATGAAGATTTGTCATTTCACTGTCAATGCATAGTATATGGTTTTCAAGGTCAATGCACAATATAAGATTTTCAGTGTGAATGCACAATATAGTTGATAGTTTGATCTTTCTCTTTGGATTATGTGAATGCACAATATAGTTGATAGTGTCTTTGTCTTTTTTATGAGGATTTGTCATTTCAATATCAATGTGTATTATAGGGTTTTCAATGTCAATGTATAATATAGGATTTTCAGTGTGAATGCACAATATAGTTGATAGGGTTTTAAATGTCAATGCATAGTAAATTTACATTTATCTTCAGATTCTGTAAAGTAACACCAAGAATGATACAGATTTAGTTGCAACTGGTCTCCCAAGGTATCA